>CM051822.1:7676420-7983264 GCA_028451465.1 Erethizon dorsatum
AAAAGAATAATTCCAGCACAAAACTAACATGAGGTAGGAAATTATAAAGATAAGAGGAGAAATTAGTGCAATTGAGTTGAAGAAAACAATACAAAGAATCAATAAATCAAAAAGTTGGCTCTTCAAAAATTATATAAAGTTGGTAAAACATTACCCAACCTCATCAGAAAGAGGAAGAAAAATCACAAGTTCAAGCAATTAGGAATAAAAAGGGGGAAATCACAACAGATCCTATAGAAATCCAACAGTTCATCAATACCTACTTCAACAACTTATATTCTAATAAGATGGAAAACGGAAGAAATACACAGATTTCTAGACACAATAAAATTGCCAAAACTAAAACAAGAAGATAGAGAAATTCTAAATAAGCAAATATAAGTCAATGAAATTGAAAATATAATTAAAAATTTACCAATGAAGACTGGTGATATTGTTCAGTGGCATAAGCGCCTGCTGGCAATTACGAGGTGCTGAGTTGGACTCCCAGTACCCACATAAAAAAAATTACCAATGAATCAAAGCCCTGACCCTGATGGATTCACTGTTGAACTCTACAAGAAATTCAGAGAAGAACTAATGCCAATAATGCAAAAATTCTTTATGGAAATTCAAAGGGAAGGAAAACTTCCAAAATCCTTCTGGGAAGCAATTATTACCATAATTCCAAAACCAGAGAATAAGTCAAGCAAAACAGAAAACTACAGGCCAATCTCCCTAATGAACATAGACGTAAACATCTTCAATAAGATACTGGCACATAGAATGCAGCAAATCATCAAGGGGATCACACACCATGACCAAGTAGGATTCATTCCAGGAATGAAGAGATGGTTCAAAATACACAAATCAATCAATGTAATATACCATATTAACAGAACCAAAGACAAATTCACATGATCACTTCAATAGATACAGGAAAACCATTTGCCAAAGTCCAACACACATTCATGATAAAAAAAAAAAAACCTTCAGAAAATTGGAATAGATGGTCTTTACCTCAGTCTGATCAAAGCCATCTGTGACAAACCAACAGCTAACATCGTACTAAATGGTCAAAAATGGAAAGCTTTCACTCTAAAATCAGGAATAAGTCATGGATATCCACTATCACGACTCTTATTCAATATAGTTCTGGAAACATTAACCAAAGCAATTAGACAAGACAAAGAAATGAAAGAAATGAAGAAAGATGATAGAGAGAGAGACAGAGAGAGAGAGAGAGAGAGAGAGAGATAGATAGATAGATAGATGATAGATAGATAGATAGATAGATAGATAGATAGATAGATAGATAGATAGATAGATAGATAGATAGATAGATAGATAGATAGATAGATAGAAAAAATAATAGATAAATGAGAAGGCTCAGAGATTCCAGAAAATGTTTAAATTACTTATCTAAAAAGAAATTCACCACATCATATTGAATTGGATAGAGCCCTCATGGGGGCTAAACTTTCCCCGGCTTTCCACAACCTCAAAATAAATATAAATGTGCCCAGCTCCAAAGTGTAATGCATGTCATATCTCTGAGTGCCCTACTCACCTCTCAAGTGTGTCCTAAATGTCTAATACACCCTTCTCATGCCTCTTACTAAGGCAGCCTAAAATTCATTTTTCATGATGAGAGCCAGTGCCTGCAAGAAAATGTTGGGTTAAGTTCCTTATTTCAACTTTGCGAACCTGAGACACAGCCCAGTGACAGAATGGGAGGGATGGAACTGACTAGGGTGTTTGTGGCATCTGCCTTAAGATAGGACACTTCCTGCTGCAGGCTGGATTCAAGGGGGATAGGCTCTATGAGCTCCACTGAGAGTCCATCAAGGTTGTGGTGAGCGGTCAGCTTCACAAGGAATGTGTGACTAGGGAGGGGGCAGGGGGGTTGGGATTGTTGTTGGGGCTGGGTGAGTACCATGGGGTAGACCTTCTTCTAAAATTGGTTTACGTATCATGCTCCAAAGTAGACAAAACACTGGAGGTGCCAATTCCTCCCCAAACCTATCCACTGAGCCACTACTCAGTGAGGGGATTCAATGGTCCACACTGCCTAGAACTGTGGCACTTGGAATGATCTGTACTACATGTGTGGCACCATATATTGAAATGCTAGACCCTCTCCTTTCTTTTCTGGGCCTCTCTGATGGTTTATAATATGGGACCCGACCTGCTCCTCTAGAGCCACCCCCGCATCTCCCATGCTGTCTCATTAAGAATAGAAGATCTCCCTGGAAAGCCCTCAACAAAGGTTGCAGAAACTTTGAGGGTGAGCTCCTCAGGGTAGTAACCAGAGCTAGGCCCACTGAGTCCTGCTCTGGGTCTACATAACAACCACTCCAGCTGCATCAGCTCCATCCTGGAGATGTCTGGGGCCAGAAGCAATGAGAAAAAAGGATGATGTAGGATCAGCCTGCTGGAGGCTCCCTGATGGGAGATGCTGATAGCCTGAAACTCAGAGTCAGGTCGGGGTAGATCTAATCTGGTTCAGGTTAGTTTGAGGTGCCTTGTAGATTGGGTTCTTACATCTCAAGACTTCATACTGATCTCTATCTGGTTTGCAGAAACACTGATAGAAAGCAGTGTGCAGCCACACTATGAGAGATACGAAGAGCAAGATTGACCTGGCCAGTGATAAAGGATTGGAGACAGGTTGATTGGCAAGGAGAAGAGGACAACAATGCTGAGAACAGCCACTGAGGCCTGACCTTGGCCTGAGTATGACCCATTCTCAGGAGGCCATGTAATGGTTCTGGAAGATATATGGGCCTCTGGGAACAGTGCCTTAGGGACAAAACTTGTGCTGAAAGGACAATCTCTCCTGCTCTGTTTCCATGACTCTCAGAATCACCACTCATGCATGGCACACTCTCCTGTAGCAAGAAGAGCAGGGATGACAAAGGTCACAGGGCCAAACAATAGGTCCATTGCTTTGCAACAAAGGTTCCTCAGATCGGGACCTTAAGTCACTGAAAAGGTGGCTTGAGCTGCTCAGGGTCAATAACACATAAAGTGTCCCTCCCTAGGAGCTCAACCAGGGCCCGCCTGGACTGGGGTGGCTCATGACTCATTAGTCTCTCTCTATATCGCTAATGTCCCCTCCTCTCATGAACCAGCTTGTCCTGACAGTGCTGGGTTCCCCTGTTGCCCTGTTCCTTGCAGTACATACCTTACTGTGGGCTCTTGTGGTTTGAGTCACTTCGTCCCATCTCTGGGGCTCGCTGTCTTGGGTGACTTAGTCCCTACATCCACAAGGCCCTGGTAGCCACACACTTGGCCTCTGAAGGGCAAGTTTCCTAACAGTATACTTTTTACTGTCAACATCTTCTGGTTGGCCTGAGAGTCCCACAAATCATCAAACTACTATAAGAAATTGCTGCACTGTGGCAGCTAAAAATCATACCTTGCAAAGGCCAGAATAGCAAAATCTGAAATTCACTGTATGCTAGAATCAAGGTGTGAGCAGGGCCTTGCTCCCTCAGGATGCTCCAAGTTTGGACCTCGCCTACTACAGCTACCTTGGCTTGTGGCTCCATCACGATCGCCTCTGGCTCTGTCTGCATATGACTTTCCCTTCTTGTTTAATCATCCTCTACCTGTCCAAAACACACTTGTGACTACATTGAGGAGCTGGTTGCATAAAGCAGGAAATCTCCCCTTGTTAAATCCTTAATTCACTTGAAAGGTAGAATGAGAGAAGGAAAGCAGGAAGGGAAGATGGGCAGGATGGAGATAAAAAAAAAGAAGTAAGGCCAAGCACTGGATGAGAATACTTGTCTCCTACCTAAACATAGTGAGTTCAAAGACAGCCTGCCAGGGGAGATTCCATGCTATCAAGGTGTTCACATTCAAGCCTGACAAACTGTCATAGTCAGGAGGAGAATAAGGTGACAGATTGACTTCTATAATTTTTTTGTATGACTTGAGTGTCCTCTAGGAATTCATATGTGGAAATTTAGTTACTACAGTGAGATATTAAGAGTGTAGAACTAGGTTTTGGTGAAACAGCGGGGTTACTGTTAAGACAAGTAGAGCTCAGAACGCTGGTTTGGTGTTTCCTGCATCTGGGCTTTCCCTTGTCAGAGGCTCCATTATTTCCTGTGCGAGAGAATGTCCAGTCCTAGGTGTTTCCTGTTTCACTGCACAGCTGTCTCAGTTTCTGATGCTGTAACAAACCACCACACACTGCATTAGTTTAAGAGTAGAGATTTCTTTCTCACAGTTCTGGAGGCTGGAAAGTCCACAAGGCACCAGTGGGTTTGGTGTTTGGTCTGTTCCTTATATTTGGCATCATTGAAGGATCCTCAAGTGGTGAAAGGGATGGAAGG
Organism: Erethizon dorsatum; assembly: GCA_028451465.1. NCBI lineage: Eukaryota > Metazoa > Chordata > Mammalia > Rodentia > Erethizontidae > Erethizon > Erethizon dorsatum. The sequence goes on from CM051822.1 coordinate 7,680,746, forward strand.
GGGAAAAGTTCCTGACTAGCTCCCTCTTTCAGCCCTTATATAATGCTCAAGGCCTGTTCACATGAGCTAATTAAACTATTTCCTGGAAGCCCCACCTCTGGATAGTACCATGTGGTTTCTTAGGTTCTACTTTATGGGTTTGGGGAGGGACATACACATCCAGTCCACAGAAGCAGCCACACCTCCTGGAGCATTCTGCTGCTTCAACTGGTCATAGAGGAAGGAGGCTGTGCCCACATGCTTGGCTCTCAAATGAGAACCATATTGGGATAAGCGCAGTGTCAGGGAAGAGGCTTCAGGAATGCTGCACCCAATGCAGCTCTTGAATTTCCTAGGGGAAGCACAATAGAGGATGTAGAAAGGAGAAAAGAGTCAGAATACAGAAAGCTGAGGTCAGGTTCAGCCCCCTCTCCTTTTTGGAGGGAAGGAACCGCCCAATGACTGCCACTCATTAATTTATACATTTCGCAGGTTGATGTCAGGTGAAATCCCTCTGCCCAACAGCTTGTTTACCAGGCTCACGTCGGGTGGCCTGGGTTCTCAGGACTGACCGTGCTCTAGCCCTGCACGTGTGGTCAATCTCCAGCTCAGCCACTGCACACATGGGGACAGAGACAAAGGATGGCATTGGGGCAGGGCTGGTGGGGAGAATGGTGTTGTTCCCATGGAAACCATCTGGAGATGATACATGTGTAGCAATAGGAGTCTCACAGTCCAGGCTGAGCACCTGCTCTTGCACAATGGGACTCAGATTTGCTCAAACGCGAACCTGGGACTCCAGACACAGGTGTTGCCTTGGGCTTGGGCTTCCCTGCACCCCTGTGACTAAGCAGGGAGGTGCACACTGCTGGCCACAGCTTGAAGATCTCTGCAGGAACCAAGTCAGTGAGGCAGAATGAGCATTGAAGAGTAACTCGGGAGTCAGCTCAGCCAGAACTAAAGTACAGCTTTGCAGGTGTTTGGGCAGAGGGGACGGTCTTTGGGTTTTCTCCCTAGATTTCACACAGAATGAACCATCTTATGGTAGGTCTAGTAGTTATCCGGTGGTAAAAAATTTTGATCTCCCGGGCCTTGGTCCCACTAACTTCCGAGGCTCTACCTCTTTATTTTCTCATTTCAGTGTAACATGTTTCAATGCAGAGTTCAGGTTAGGGTTATGGTTTCACCTCTTGAACCAGGAGACGATATATTTGTATACTATCTTATGGTGGTAATTTGTGGCAATTTGTTATACTGGCAATGTGAAACTCATGCCTCCAGCCACCCTGGAAGGAAACACAAAGGACCTTTCTGCCTAAATATTTTGATGCTGAAAGGCGCAGCAGGAGCAAGGAACCGTGGGAAGCTGCCTTGCTTAGAGCAAGATTAGAGGAAGCACTGGCTACCCAAAGTAGATCGCAGGGGCATGGATTTAGCTGAAGCTTCGGTGTCGTTGCTTGCTCAGGAGGCTGTGGCCAGCAAACCTCAGGTGCATCTCTAAGCCTGGAAGCCCTGTGTGTCTGACACAGTCCCCAACAGAATTTCAAATCCCAGTGGCAACAAAGTGGTCTTACATTGGAGTCTGGCTAAGACTTCTGACAGCCACTGGAGGGCATGGGTCTTGGGCATCTCCTTTTTGTTGGGGAGCCAGCAGGAGGTGGAAATCTCCATCTCGTTTGGAAATTGCTTGGAGATTGCTTGTAAATCTCCCACCCAGCATGAAAGTTGCAGTGTATGGGTCAGTCAGGAGGGAAACCAGGTCCCTTCAGAGCAGCACCTACTCTGGCTGCTGCCCTGAGAAAAGGAAAAGAGGCAGGAGAGATTCCTGTGTTTTGTGCCTAACTGGAGGGGTGCCTGATGACACCAGCATGGAGACTGGGGTCATTCAGGTCAGACACAGGTGCAGCCATGAGAATCATGTCCCAGCAGGATGGGGTCCCAGCAGCATATTTTCCACTTAGCCCTGCCCTGGCTTCTCAGTGCACCCTCCCACAGTCTGGACATAATCCTGGTGGGGGAAAGCACTACATAAGCTTAGAGTGGGCGTGGCCTCCAGGTGTTGTGGTCCAATGGAGGCCACTGGGTCCACAGGTCACTGAGAGAGTGGCAGGGTTCTGCCCCTGATCATTCCCAGCCCAGAATAGGTGTCTGCTTCTGCCCCAGCCCATCCTGCCTTAGTCACCATCACACAGTATCCACAGGATCCTGCTAAATGTTGGGGTGATTGCCCCTCACAGTAGGACCCTCCTGTTCCACAGCACTGATCGGGATGCTGCTGTAGGACCTCTTGCATGTGTCCCAATGTAAGCATGAGGTGTGGCCTGATAAGTGCTTCTCTTGGACAGGCCACCCCTTTTAGGATATCTTGATGTGTACTCAGGGCTGGGAATAAAATCAGCCAGTTAAAACAGGAGGGGGGAGGGAGTACAGCAATCTGCCCAGGACTCTCTCAGAGCAGCAGGGACAACAAGTGGGCCAGAGGAGGCACGCATTCTTGCCTTGTGCCTTCTCTGCGAGATCACATCAGGCTGGGTCTGAGGACAGAAGGCCCTGGTGGTGATGCTGCTTGAGCACGAACTTTGTCCTTCCCCGATATCATGAGCCAGTATACAGGGAGCACAACCATGGCATCTTGGTAGCAAGAGTATATTTAGACAAAAGAGTGGGCACCATCAGTGGAGTACCATTTCAAGAGACAACTGCAAGCACTGTGCTTTGAGAAGTGTCTTCCAGCTCTCTCATTGGCATTGTGGCTGGTAATGAAGCCAGATGGCTCCATGGGATGAAGTGACAGGAAGAACATGATGTGTAGAGATAGGTGGCACCTAAGAGTAAGCAGAAGAGTAAAATGGCTGGGGCTTGTAATTGTGAGGGAAAGAAAGTCAGCCCTGGGACTCCCCGCCCACCCTACCCTGACCACCCATCAGCCACATTCCCAGCGGTACTCACTGCCTCACTGCCAGTTAGTAACCAGTGCAGTCCACTAGGGAGGAGAAATAATATCAAAGTAGGCAGATGAGAGACATAGACCGACAGACAGGCAGACAGACAGACAGACGCACAGAGATATCTTTGTGACAAGACCCCTGCTCCGCCTTTGGATACCTCAGGCTCAGTCTGGCCCAGCAGAGCAGGATAGGAGGGTTCCCTACACTCAGGGCCGGAGTGTGCGAAAATCAATGAACTGGGCCTTACAGCTTCTCAGGCATGAAGGGTTTTGGCCTGTTTAACTTTTGACCATGGGAGCTTCTCAGCGAGCAGCCCAGGGTGGTCTGTGTGGAGAGCCCTCTCAGGCCAGGCCCCCTGAAAGTAAGGACATCTGCCACATCAGTAATGAGCAAGCTGAAGGGGAAAGGAGACGTGACCCTCTAGAGCCAACCCAAGATATGAGGAAGAGGTGACTCAGAATAGCAAGACCCAAGGTATGGCGAGGAGTTGGCCCAGGGAAGTGACTCTGGGGAAACTTGGTCCTGAGCACAAAACTTTCATCTGGGCAGACCTTGGCTAAACTGTCTCAGGGAGCACTTGGTGCCAAAAGACACGAGCACACAGAGACCAATATTTGGAATCCATCATCACACCATTGACGAGACCAGGAACCTGAGACCCTCCTATCTCCTTCCCTGGTGGAGTGGCATCAGACCTGCAGAAACCCAGTATTACCTTCCCATCATTCCTGATGGCCCTTACCCCTGGGGTCATTGAAGGTGATGTGGTCCTCAGGGATGCCCAGAGTCCTGGTAACTTTGCGGTAGTGCTCTTTGACTACAGGTTTCAACTCCTTCGTTCTCCCTGTGTCCAAGATGGCAGTGAGTGGGGGAAAAAGAGAGAACTATGTGTCTTAAGTTTGTTAAGACCTTCTCTTGCTATACAGTCTAGGCTGACTTTAAACTTTCAATCTTCCTTCCTCAGCCAACCTAGGGCTGTAATGACAGTTATGGGCCACTACCCCTGGCTCAACACATAAACATTTTTGCATGAGTGAATGAAGTCAGAGACCCCTTTCCCACAGCGGCTCTGTGGCAAACCTCGTCTCTGAGAGGGGAGCTTGTTCTGGAGAAAACATCTGCTTCTCGAGGAATTAGGACAGGTCCCATGAACCAGGTCCATGAGAGGAGGCAGTGATGACTCACCATAGAGGATATGCTGTTTGAACGGCATTTCATTGAAAGTCATCTTCACGTAAAGCATGCAAAACTGATTGTAGTCAGTTTCTAGCACTCTCACGGTGAAGTTCTGTAATCGTTCAAAATCTGCAGTGTGGAGGCCAAGGCTCATTTTTTCTGACCACAGGGAGAGGACTGTCCCTTTCCTCCCCAACCCACTATCACCAGCTTCTCCCCACAGGATGCAACTGTGTGGAAGGGTAGGGAAGCCAGTTCCTTTCTGGAAGGTCTCTGCTACCCAAACGCAAACTCAGGCCTCCCTCACCCAGGACTCACTTGTCGTATTTTCCATTGTGAATAGGCCGGGCTGGTCAGTAGGGAGTATAATGCTAAACTTTTGAACACATCGCTGGTTGCTGTAAGAGTGAGAGATGGTGGGGCTAAACAAGGTGAAAGAGTAAAGGACACAAGTTTGATCTCCCTTGGTGATAGAAAGCAGAACCAGAGCTGTAGTAGGATTCTCAGACCACAGCCCAACCCGACCCATGACAGTCAACATGGCTGGGGCCCCATCCATGGCACTGGGCATTCCCCTCTGAACTTCTGCCTGGTCCTCTGCAGGGCCTGTTTAACCCTCCCTCTACACTCTGGGTCTCCTCTATTACCTCCCCAGGGAAGCCTTTTGCACACACACATCACAGGCACTGACCCCCTGCACTTATTTTGCTTCCTGCCTTTCCCATCTCTCCTTGCAAGTTCCTCTGAGCTTCCATTCTTTTCCATGCCCAGGAGTAACCTAGCCCTTTAGCCAAAACTCACCTCTCACCTGAGTCCAACTGACCCTCGTACCATAGATCCAGAGGCATTAAACATCCATTCCCATGTCCCTCTTTTTTCAAATGCTCCAGATGAAACACAACAAGTTTCTAGAGCCAGAATGCACTGCAGGAAGATGACCACATGATACCCTCTCTTATTCCTCATCTGTCCCATTACTGTCATCTTCTATCTGTGACTTCTTATAAGTTGGCACTTTTGTGCATTTTCCTGCTTCAGTTGCTCTGAGATTCTCTCCTTTTATTGGCTCCAGGCCAGACACTGGCTTGGGTCAGATGCCCCAGATTTTGGCCTGGGACTGCTCCCCTCCCAGATGCTCATTAGTCCCTGCTCAGCTGCCTGTGCTGATGCCTGGCTGCTTTGCTGCATCCTAAGGTGAGGCTCTCTGACTCAGAGTGCGGCAGGCCTCACTCTGACGCATGAACCTTCTTCTTTTATGGTGATGATGGTGGTGGTGGTAGTGGCAAAGTATTTGAACACATGGCCGTGGCACTGAGCTATATTGATAGGGCCATTTTTATTTTTAATTTTTGGAAAGTGTCTCCCATGGTTCCCCAGGGTGAATTCAAACTCATAGATGTCCTACCTCAGCTCTGGAGGGAGGCCTGCTAGGATTATAGGCAGGGTGGCTCCTTTAGCTCACTTCCCTTCAACCCACTGATGTAACATGGTTGGGGTCCCTTGGCAGCAACCAGTGTCCTCTGCCCTTCTGGGATAACCTTCCCTCTTCTTCATTTCTCCTGACTGTGCAGCCATCCATGAATATTAATGGAGGGGAGTGAGAAAGTGTGGGAAGAAGAAAAAGAGGGAGAAACAGAAAGAGAGAAATGGGGAAGCAGGAAGGTTAGGAAGGACAGAGGAAATAAGTGTGGAAGATTGATTCACTACAGAGCAACGAGATGAAGGACAGTTTCTTTCAATTTGTTAAGCCATCAATTATGACATTGGTCTGCCTCTAAGACCCTAGGATATGGCACTTTACCTGAGCCAGTCAGAGGTGACATTGTAGCTGTGGTCATCGTTCAGCTTATAGGTGGCACTGTGTATGGCTGCTATGCTTTGGCTTTCATTCCAAACTGTGTTCTGTGCCAAACCTATGGCGTACCACTTCCCCTGAAACTGCAAAATTGGGATGAGAGGCAGAGCCCAGGGGTGACCCCAGATCCACAACTCCCATGCGGTCCCTCTTAGCACCTCTGGGCAGCCCAATGGGCAGCAGGGCCCTGGGAATGAGCTGCTCTGAGAAATGAGCAGTAGTTTGGGTCACAAAGGACAGGAGTGATCATGACTGAGCAGTTTGCATTGAGTTTTGAGGGATGGGGTGGGCCCATGCAAGTGGCTACTGCATCTTTCCGAATCCCAGTGTTCTTACCGGTGAGGAAGGACTGCTGATGTCCCAAACGAACATGCACAGGGCTTGGATTCTATGAGTCCTCCCACACGACACTGTCGCTGGGTCCTTCTGCTTTTTCCCCACCATCTTCCCACTGTCTCTTACCCTTAACTCTCTCTTCGCTGCTCTTCCAGAAACCTACCTGGTCATATTGGAAATCTGGCACCAGGGGGAACTTGCCCAGAGGTGGACTTGGGATGAAGGTTGGAAGAGAGTCCTGAGCCTGGATCTTTAGAGCCCCCGTCAGGATGAGGCCCAGACAGAGGAGACCCAGGGCCATGGCTTCAGAGCAGGTGTTGACCTGGCAGGCTTTGGAAGAGAAAGAGGAAGCCTGAAGAGACCAACCAGAGTGAACTATTTATAGCCTCCAGTCTGCCCCTCCTTAATTGGGAGTTTCTAAGCTTTTGTAAATCCAGGGTTAATGAGCTTATTGCCAGTAGCTCTTTCAGAAAACATGACAAGACATCCTGTCCGGCCCCTCCATTCAGGGTTGTGCAACGTAGGGAAAGGGCAAATCAGAATGAGACAGGACGGACATGCCCAGTCTTCCACAATGTATTATGTTCAAAAGATCCTTCTCCGTGCCACTGGGCCTCTACTCGTCATCTGATCCACACTGCGTGTGGGTCAGCAGCTGGAATTCACAGAAACTGATACGTCTGACCTGTCAGCCCAGGGTGTGTGTGTATTTTTCTGTGTTTGTGTGTGTGTGTGATTGTGTGTGTGTGGCAATGTAAACTCACTGTGCCTAAAGCAAAATTTAGAGGGAAAGCAGTATTTTCCCTCCAAGTCTTGAGCAGCTCCTCCTTTAATCCGCCTCCCTGGAACCACTGCCCTTTGCTCTGGTACTGTTAAGGTAAACCCTTATGTTTCTCAAAGCTGAGCGCTATGTCCTGGGATCTACCGTCTTTCAAGAGATGCACTCAAGGTTTACAACTGTGTTCTTGTAAAAAGCGTCGTGTGACATCTAGGAATTGCTGAAATTTATTTTAATTCAAGGCTAAGTAGTAAGCACATCACTGAGTTAAGTACCTGACTTTGTCTCACTTTTGTGACTTTCCTTGCACCTCCACCCTTCCAGAATCCACGATACCAATTACACAAAATGTATAAAACCTGGAGCCCTTCTTTGTCCTGGGATCAGCCCTTTTGAACACAAGTCCACAGAGTCAGGTGTACAAGGAAAAGTAAATAAATTCTCCTGTTTCTCCCTTGGTCTCTCCTGACTCTTGAATTCTGCAACATACCCACAGAAACAAAGAACATGCCAGGTGTGTTTTCCCCTTGTTAGCAATCTCTCAACTCAGGAGGCTGAGATAAGAGGCATTTGGAGGTGAATCTGGGCTACAGAGAGTTATAAACAAGACTGAAATACAGAGAAAGACCTGGCCTCAAGAAAATAAACAAGCAAGCAGAGAAGATAACAAAAGGAAACAGAAAACCAAAAATAAACTTAGCAAAGAGTGTTGACTGGTCTAGGTTCTGTGACTTATTTTGGATCTTGTAAAGGTCAGGCAATGGTGCTGAAGGTGACAGTGGACATTCTGGACAGGGTAGGACAGGGTGTCTGCCCTGAGCCCACTGAGCTCAGATCCGGGCCCTCACCAGGGCTCTAAGTCAGGCCTTAGATCATGCCCTGAGCCCCCCTCTTTCCCCACATACCTGCTCCCATTTTCAGAAGCAAACAGGACATAAGGGATCCTCAGGGAATTGCCCTCTTCTCTGAGTCACTTAGGCAGAAGACAACAGCCACGTACACAGGCCATAGATGTGGCTGTTTGACAGGGCTGAGTGCTGAGGCTTCAGAGAGAACTAAGTGTGGAGCCCTGGCAGGATAACATTGAGGTTCAGGCACCTGCCCTGGAAGATGGGCTGCACTCTGCTCCTATGTACACCAGCGGTTTTGGGTCACAAGGTTTCAGCATTTGGCCTTGTCCTTGAGTAGTTGTTTAGACCACGAGTTTGTCTCTGGTCACTTCTTCAGGGGCCATGGAGCCCAGTGGCTCAAGCCTAGGGTCTCTAAATGTCACTGATACAGCTGATTCCAGGCTTTTCCCTGAGGGAGACCATTTTCTCACTTGGGGCCTGGGCAGCAACCTGGTGAGGCCCTGATGGACCCCAAACCCTCCATGAGGTGGCTGCCTGCCATGGACACTTGACTTGAGGCTTGCCTGGGATCCTGGCTTTACATGGGTCTAAGAGGGCCCTCATTGCCACTCACATTGCTTTTTATTGTCCAGCTTGAACTCCAAGCTTATGGGCCACAAATAAACAAGTTTGGAGGGAATCCTGAGCTTGTGGTAAGTGTGCTGCCTTAGATGTGTGCACCAGACAGCCTTCACTGTGTCTTGTATATCCATATGTATAGCACCATAATTCTTAATAGGTAAATCTTAGAGGTCGCTTCGATGTCCATCAACAAATGAATGTAAAATCCTGTGATATTTTTAATAACACTGTGGAACACTACTCTTCGAGAAATAAGGAGCATTTCGAGTGATTTGTAGAAAAATGCATGAACTTTGAAGATATACTTTAAGTGACATCAAGCCAGCACACGATGTTATATATCACATGGCTTCACTTTCATATAAAACCCATAATATAAATAAGGAGCCAAATAAAAGATTCACAGTAGGAAATCTGTTGTGTACATACACCAGCTCCCCCTGAGGAATGTAATCATTTGAAAGTACAGATATACACTAATGAAAAGCAAAAATTGGAAATAGTAAAAGAACACTCTTTTACATAAAAGTTAGAACTGAATTCACTTTGAAAGTAATATATATATAATATATAATGTATTATATATATATCATATATGTAATATTAATATAATATAATTATATTAATATAATAATTATTATATAATGTATATTCATATAATTATGAAATATATAAAATATAATATATTATTAATGTATTAATAATATACATATATATATAATGGAAAAGCAAAATGCCAGCTGAAATTTGAATCCTTCTCTTTCTCTTCTCTTCTTTCTCTTTCTATGATGGTACCTCATGGACCACTATTAACTAGTTTCTAATAATTTTGCTTCTCTCTACATTTTACACGCCGATGTGTACTGTTTATATATCACACAGTGTACTCTGTCTCACGTTGTCGGCTTGGCACTGGAAATATACATATATATATATATATATATATATATATATATATATATATATATCAGTTCTGGAGTGCCGTGTGATTTTCCTAGGAGTGCTTGAGAAAGCGCTTTTGTAGTGACTCCTAAAACATCAGCAGCACTGAACTGTCAAATCAAAGTCTGTTGATATTTGCAAAGTTTATATCTGTGTCAAGAGTTCAGGGCCCTCCTCCTTGTGATCTCGGAGAGCTCCAGGTACCATAGCTTTGTGAAGGTTCCCTTAGGCACACTTGTGGACTGCGTGATTGGACTGGGATTGATTTTCTCTATCTTTTGGCTATTGAAGGTGTGCTGAGAGTCATTAGGGTGAATGGTTCTGATCTGATTCTTCTGAGCAGTCTTCCCCTCCCTCTTTTTGACTCTGGCATGTGAGGGTGGATTTTAATATCAGATCAGGAGACAGGAATGCGACTAGCAACCAGGGAAAGAGAGATATTTTTAAAAGCTAAGAGACCACAAAAAATCAATCCAACAGCTACAAGATGAAGCAAAGAAGAACAACATAGCATTGATTGGGGTCAGTGAGAAAGCTGGAGACAGTGCATAAGGCATAAAAATCCTTGTCACAGAAGTAATGGCAGAAACTTCCCAAACATGAATAAAGAATTAGATATACATATAAATGAAGCATATAAAACCTCAAACAACCATGATCAAAATAAATGTACACCAAAGCATATAACAATCAAGATTCCAGAGCTTCCACACAAGAACAAAATATTAAAAGTAGCTAGAGAAAAGAAACAAATACCTTTAAAACAAATCCTATCAGAATCATAGCAGACTTCTCAACACAAACCTTCAAGTCAAAGAGAGCTTGGAGTGCAGTATTTCAAGCCCTAAAAGAAAACAATTTCCAACCTAGACTGATGTACCCCACAAAGCTATCTTTCAAAATCAATGGAGAAATAAGATACTTCCAATGCAAAGAACAACTGAAGAAATTTATGACCACCAAACCAGCTCCACACAATTCTCTGAAGGATATATGAGAAAGAGATAATAAAGGCCACAATCATATGAACATGAATAGAAAGAAGCGAACAGGCAGGGCCAGTGAGATGGCTTAGCGGCAAGACTGCCTGCCTGGCAAGTGCGAGGCCCTGAGTTCAAATCCCGTTACCCACATACGAAAAGACTGCCAGTGATATTACTCAGCAGCATGGGCGTCTGCTGGCGCACGAGGTCCTGAGTTTGACACCCAGTACCCACAAAAAAGAAAAAAAATGAAGCCACCAGGAAGTGCAAGCAATTCAACAGAGGAGAAAGACAGGGAACCAACAACAGGAAAATAATATGAAAAAGATAAGCCAATACATATCAGTTATAACCATCCATGTAAATGGTCTCAACTCACCAATCAAAAGAAACAGACTGGCAGAATGGATCAAGAAGCAAGATCCAATATATGCTGCATTCAAGAAACACATTTAACCCAAAAAGAAATTCATAGCCTAAAAGTCAAAGGATGGAAAAGAATTCTCCATGCCACAGGAACCCAGAGAAAAGCAGGAATATCTATTCCATTTGCAGACAATGTAAACTTTAAGCCAAAACTGATTAAAAGAGACATGGGTCACTGCACACTTCTGAAGGGATAACTCATGAAAGAAGAGATAACAATCATAAATACATATGCACCAAACATTGGTGCACCCAACTACATACAACAAATATAAACAGACATGAAAAATCAAGTAAGCACTAACACAATTGCAGTGGGGGAACTTAATGCCCCCCTCTCACAAGTAGGTAGACCAACTAGAAAAAAAAATCAACAAAGAAATTTCAGAATTAAAGTAAACCTGTGACAAATGGACTTGTGGGATGTTCCACCCCAGAACAAAAGAATACACATTCTTCTCAGCTGCACATGGGACGTTCTCTATAATAGACCATGTATTAGGCAATAAAACATCTTTAAGTAAATCTAGGGGAATTGAAATCATCCCACATGTACTATCTGACCATACTGCAGTGGAACTGGAAATCAGTGACAAAAAAATCACAAAACCTACAAAAACACATGGAAATTAAACAATACCCTTCCAAACCACCTGTGGTTCACAGAGAAAAAGAAGACAAACAAAACACTATATACAATTAAATGATGATGCCAAAACAACATCCTGAAACTTATGGCATGCAATGAAAGCAGTCCTATGAAGGAAATTTATACCAATGAACTCTCACATCAGGAAGACAGAATAAGCTCAAATAAACAACCTAATGTTGAACCTCAAAATTCTACAAAAAGAATAATTCCAGCACAAAACTAACATGAGGTAGGAAATTATAAAGATAAGAGGAGAAATTAGTGCAATTGAGTTGAAGAAAACAATACAAAGAATCAATAAATCAAAAAGTTGGCTCTTCAAAAATTATATAAAGTTGGTAAAACATTACCCAACCTCATCAGAAAGAGGAAGAAAAATCACAAGTTCAAGCAATTAGGAATAAAAAGGGGGAAATCACAACAGATCCTATAGAAATCCAACAGTTCATCAATACCTACTTCAACAACTTATATTCTAATAAGATGGAAAACGGAAGAAATACACAGATTTCTAGACACAATAAAATTGCCAAAACTAAAACAAGAAGATAGAGAAATTCTAAATAAGCAAATATAAGTCAATGAAATTGAAAATATAATTAAAAATTTACCAATGAAGACTGGTGATATTGTTCAGTGGCATAAGTGCCTGCTGGCAATTACGAGGTGCTGAGTTGGACTCCCAGTACCCACATAAAAAAAATTACCAATGAATCAAAGCCCTGACCCTGATGGATTCACTGTTGAACTCTACAAGAAATTCAGAGAAGAACTAATGCCAATAATGCAAAAATTCTTTATGGAAATTCAAAGGGAAGGAAAACTTCCAAAATCCTTCTGGGAAGCAATTATTACCATAATTCCAAAACCAGAGAATAAGTCAAGCAAAACAGAAAACTACAGGCCAATCTCCCTAATGAACATAGACGTAAACATCTTCAATAAGATACTGGCACATAGAATGCAGCAAATCATCAAGGGGATCACACACCATGACCAAGTAGGATTCATTCCAGGAATGAAGAGATGGTTCAAAATACACAAATCAATCAATGTAATATACCATATTAACAGAACCAAAGACAAATTCACATGATCACTTCAATAGATACAGGAAAACCATTTGCCAAAGTCCAACACACATTCATGATAAAAAAAAAAAAACCTTCAGAAAATTGGAATAGATGGTCTTTACCTCAGTCTGATCAAAGCCATCTGTGACAAACCAACAGCTAACATCGTACTAAATGGTCAAAAATGGAAAGCTTTCACTCTAAAATCAGGAATAAGTCATGGATATCCACTATCACGACTCTTATTCAATATAGTTCTGGAAACATTAACCAAAGCAATTAGACAAGACAAAGAAATGAAAGAAATGAAGAAAGATGATAGAGAGAGAGACAGAGAGAGAGAGAGAGAGAGAGATAGATAGATATAGATAGATGATAGATAGATAGATAGATAGATAGATAGACAGATGATAGATAGATAGATAGATAGATAGATAGATAGATAGATAGATAGATAGATAGAAAAAATAATAGATAAATGAGAAGGCTCAGAGATTCCAGAAAATGTTTAAATTACTTATCTAAAAAGAAATTCACCACATCATATTGAATTGGATAGAGCCCTCATGGGGGCTAAACTTTCCCCGGCTTTCCACAACCTCAAAATAAATATAAATGTGCCCAGCTCCAAAGTGTAATGCATGTCATATCTCTGAGTGCCCTACTCACCTCTCAAGTGTGTCCTAAATGTCTAATACACCCTTCTCATGCCTCTTACTAAGGCAGCCTAAAATTCATTTTTCATGATGAGAGCCAGTGCCTGCAAGAAAATGTTGGGTTAAGTTCCTTATTTCAACTTTGCGAACCTGAGACACAGCCCAGTGACAGAATGGGAGGGATGGAACTGACTAGGGTGTTTGTGGCATCTGCCTTAAGATAGGACACTTCCTGCTGCAGGCTGGATTCAAGGGGGATAGGCTCTATGAGCTCCACTGAGAGTCCATCAAGGTTGTGGTGAGCGGTCAGCTTCACAAGGAATGTGTGACTAGGGAGGGGGCAGGGGGGTTGGGATTGTTGTTGGGGCTGGGTGAGTACCATGGGGTAGACCTTCTTCTAAAATTGGTTTACGTATCATGCTCCAAAGTAGACAAAACACTGCCAATTCCTCCCCAAACCTATCCACTGAGCCACTACTCAGTGAGGGGATTCAATGGTCCACACTGCCTAGAACTGTGGCACTTGGAATGATCTGTACTACATGTGTGGCACCATATATTGAAATGCTAGACCCTCTCCTGTCTTTTTGGGGCCTCTCTGATGGTTTATAATATGGGACCCGACCTGCTCCTCTAGAGCCACCCCCGCATCTCCCATGCTGTCTCATTAAGAATAGAAGATCTCCCTGGAAAGCCCTCAACAAAGGTTGCAGAAACTTTGAGGGTGAGCTCCTCAGGGTAGTAACCAGAGCTAGGCCCACTGAGTCCTGCTCTGGGTCTACATAACAACCACTCCAGCTGCATCAGCTCCATCCTGGAGATGTCTGGGGCCAGAAGCAATGAGAAAAAAGGATGATGTAGGATCAGCCTGCTGGAGGCTCCCTGATGGGAGATGCTGATAGCCTGAAACTCAGAGTCAGGTCGGGGTAGATCTAATCTGGTTCAGGTTAGTTTGAGGTGCCTTGTAGATTGGGTTCTTACATCTCAAGACTTCATACTGATCTCTATCTGGTTTGCAGAAACACTGATAGAAAGCAGTGTGCAGCCACACTATGAGAGATACGAAGAGCAAGATTGACCTGGCCAGTGATAAAGGATTGGAGACAGGTTGATTGGCAAGGAGAAGAGGACAACAATGCTGAGAACAGCCACTGAGGCCTGACCTTGGCCTGAGTATGACCCATTCTCAGGAGGCCATGTAATGGTTCTGGAAGATATATGGGCCTCTGGGAACAGTGCCTTAGGGACAAAACTTGTGCTGAAAGGACAATCTCTCCTGCTCTGTTTCCATGACTCTCAGAATCACCACTCATGCATGGCACACTCTCCTGTAGCAAGAAGAGCAGGGATGACAAAGGTCACAGGGCCAAACAATAGGTCCATTGCTTTGCAACAAAGGTTCCTCAGATCGGGACCTTAAGTCACTGAAAAGGTGGCTTGAGCTGCTCAGGGTCAATAACACATAAAGTGTCCCTCCCTAGGAGCTCAACCAGGGCCCGCCTGGACTGGGGTGGCTCATGACTCATTAGTCTCTCTCTATATCGCTAATGTCCCCTCCTCTCATGAACCAGCTTGTCCTGACAGTGCTGGGTTCCCCTGTTGCCCTGTTCCTTGCAGTACATACCTTACTGTGGGCTCTTGTGGTTTGAGTCACTTCGTCCCATCTCTGGGGCTCGCTGTCTTGGGTGACTTAGTCCCTACATCCACAAGGCCCTGGTAGCCACACACTTGGCCTCTGAAGGGCAAGTTTCCTAACAGTATACTTTTTACTGTCAACATCTTCTGGTTGGCCTGAGAGTCCCACAAATCATCAAACTACTATAAGAAATTGCTGCACTGTGGCAGCTAAAAATCATACCTTGCAAAGGCCAGAATAGCAAAATCTGAAATTCACTGTATGCTAGAATCAAGGTGTGAGCAGGGCCTTGCTCCCTCAGGATGCTCCAAGTTTGGACCTCGCCTACTACAGCTACCTTGGCTTGTGGCTCCATCACGATCGCCTCTGGCTCTGTCTGCATATGACTTTCCCTTCTTGTTTAATCATCCTCTACCTGTCCAAAACACACTTGTGACTACATTGAGGAGCTGGTTGCATAAAGCAGGAAATCTCCCCTTGTTAAATCCTTAATTCACTTGAAAGGTAGAATGAGAGAAGGAAAGCAGGAAGGGAAGATGGGCAGGATGGAGATAAAAAAAAAGAAGTAAGGCCAAGCACTGGATGAGAATACTTGTCTCCTACCTAAACATAGTGAGTTCAAAGACAGCCTGCCAGGGGAGATTCCATGCTATCAAGGTGTTCACATTCAAGCCTGACAAACTGTCATAGTCAGGAGGAGAATAAGGTGACAGATTGACTTCTATAATTTTTTTGTATGACTTGAGTGTCCTCTAGGAATTCATATGTGGAAATTTAGTTACTACAGTGAGATATTAAGAGTGTAGAACTAGGTTTTGGTGAAACAGCGGGGTTACTGTTAAGACAAGTAGAGCTCAGAACGCTGGTTTGGTGTTTCCTGCATCTGGGCTTTCCCTTGTCAGAGGCTCCATTATTTCCTGTGCGAGAGAATGTCCAGTCCTAGGTGTTTCCTGTTTCACTGCACAGCTGTCTCAGTTTCTGATGCTGTAACAAACCACCACACACTGCATTAGTTTAAGAGTAGAGATTTCTTTCTCACAGTTCTGGAGGCTGGAAAGTCCACAAGGCACCAGTGGGTTTGGTGTTTGGTCTGTTCCTTATATTTGGCATCATTGAAGGATCCTCAAGTGGTGAAAGGGATGGAAGGGGGAAAAGTTCCTGACTAGCTCCCTCTTTCAGCCCTTATATAATGCTCAAGGCCTGTTCACATGAGCTAATTAAACTATTTCCTGGAAGCCCCACCTCTGGATAGTACCATGTGGTTTCTTAGGTTCTACTTTATGGGTTTGGGGAGGGACATACACATCCAGTCCACAGAAGCAGCCACACCTCCTGGAGCATTCTGCTGCTTCAACTGGTCATAGAGGAAGGAGGCTGTGCCCACATGCTTGGCTCTCAAATGAGAACCATATTGGGATAAGCGCAGTGTCAGGGAAGAGGCTTCAGGAATGCTGCACCCAATGCAGCTCTTGAATTTCCTAGGGGAAGCACAATAGAGGATGTAGAAAGGAGAAAAGAGTCAGAATACAGAAAGCTGAGGTCAGGTTCAGCCCCCTCTCCTTTTTGGAGGGAAGGAACCGCCCAATGACTGCCACTCATTAATTTATACATTTCGCAGGTTGATGTCAGGTGAAATCCCTCTGCCCAACAGCTTGTTTACCAGGCTCACGTCGGGTGGCCTGGGTTCTCAGGACTGACCGTGCTCTAGCCCTGCACGTGTGGTCAATCTCCAGCTCAGCCACTGCACACATGGGGACAGAGACAAAGGATGGCATTGGGGCAGGGCTGGTGGGGAGAATGGTGTTGTTCCCATGGAAACCATCTGGAGATGATACATGTGTAGCAATAGGAGTCTCACAGTCCAGGCTGAGCACCTGCTCTTGCACAATGGGACTCAGATTTGCTCAAACGCGAACCTGGGACTCCAGACACAGGTGTTGCCTTGGGCTTGGGCTTCCCTGCACCCCTGTGACTAAGCAGGGAGGTGCACACTGCTGGCCACAGCTTGAAGATCTCTGCAGGAACCAAGTCAGTGAGGCAGAATGAGCATTGAAGAGTAACTCGGGAGTCAGCTCAGCCAGAACTAAAGTACAGCTTTGCAGGTGTTTGGGCAGAGGGGACGGTCTTTGGGTTTTCTCCCTAGATTTCACACAGAATGAACCATCTTATGGTAGGTCTAGTAGTTATCCGGTGGTAAAAAATTTTGATCTCCCGGGCCTTGGTCCCACTAACTTCCGAGGCTCTACCTCTTTATTTTCTCATTTCAGTGTAACATGTTTCAATGCAGAGTTCAGGTTAGGGTTATGGTTTCACCTCTTGAACCAGGAGACGATATATTTGTATACTATCTTATGGTGGTAATTTGTGGCAATTTGTTATACTGGCAATGTGAAACTCATGCCTCCAGCCACCCTGGAAGGAAACACAAAGGACCTTTCTGCCTAAATATTTTGATGCTGAAAGGCGCAGCAGGAGCAAGGAACCGTGGGAAGCTGCCTTGCTTAGAGCAAGATTAGAGGAAGCACTGGCTACCCAAAGTAGATCGCAGGGGCATGGATTTAGCTGAAGCTTCGGTGTCGTTGCTTGCTCAGGAGGCTGTGGCCAGCAAACCTCAGGTGCATCTCTAAGCCTGGAAGCCCTGTGTGTCTGACACAGTCCCCAACAGAATTTCAAATCCCAGTGGCAACAAAGTGGTCTTACATTGGAGTCTGGCTAAGACTTCTGACAGCCACTGGAGGGCATGGGTCTTGGGCATCTCCTTTTTGTTGGGGAGCCAGCAGGAGGTGGAAATCTCCATCTCGTTTGGAAATTGCTTGGAGATTGCTTGTAAATCTCCCACCCAGCATGAAAGTTGCAGTGTATGGGTCAGTCAGGAGGGAAACCAGGTCCCTTCAGAGCAGCACCTACTCTGGCTGCTGCCCTGAGAAAAGGAAAAGAGGCAGGAGAGATTCCTGTGTTTTGTGCCTAACTGGAGGGGTGCCTGATGACACCAGCATGGAGACTGGGGTCATTCAGGTCAGACACAGGTGCAGCCATGAGAATCATGTCCCAGCAGGATGGGGTCCCAGCAGCATATTTTCCACTTAGCCCTGCCCTGGCTTCTCAGTGCACCCTCCCACAGTCTGGACATAATCCTGGTGGGGGAAAGCACTACATAAGCTTAGAGTGGGCGTGGCCTCCAGGTGTTGTGGTCCAATGGAGGCCACTGGGTCCACAGGTCACTGAGAGAGTGGCAGGGTTCTGCCCCTGATCATTCCCAGCCCAGAATAGGTGTCTGCTTCTGCCCCAGCCCATCCTGCCTTAGTCACCATCACACAGTATCCACAGGATCCTGCTAAATGTTGGGGTGATTGCCCCTCACAGTAGGACCCTCCTGTTCCACAGCACTGATCGGGATGCTGCTGTAGGACCTCTTGCATGTGTCCCAATGTAAGCATGAGGTGTGGCCTGATAAGTGCTTCTCTTGGACAGGCCACCCCTTTTAGGATATCTTGATGTGTACTCAGGGCTGGGAATAAAATCAGCCAGTTAAAACAGGAGGGGGGAGGGAGTACAGCAATCTGCCCAGGACTCTCTCAGAGCAGCAGGGACAACAAGTGGGCCAGAGGAGGCACGCATTCTTGCCTTGTGCCTTCTCTGCGAGATCACATCAGGCTGGGTCTGAGGACAGAAGGCCCTGGTGGTGATGCTGCTTGAGCACGAACTTTGTCCTTCCCCGATATCATGAGCCAGTATACAGGGAGCACAACCATGGCATCTTGGTAGCAAGAGTATATTTAGACAAAAGAGTGGGCACCATCAGTGGAGTACCATTTCAAGAGACAACTGCAAGCACTGTGCTTTGAGAAGTGTCTTCCAGCTCTCTCATTGGCATTGTGGCTGGTAATGAAGCCAGATGGCTCCATGGGATGAAGTGACAGGAAGAACATGATGTGTAGAGATAGGTGGCACCTAAGAGTAAGCAGAAGAGTAAAATGGCTGGGGCTTGTAATTGTGAGGGAAAGAAAGTCAGCCCTGGGACTCCCCGCCCACCCTACCCTGACCACCCATCAGCCACATTCCCAGCGGTACTCACTGCCTCACTGCCAGTTAGTAACCAGTGCAGTCCACTAGGGAGGAGAAATAATATCAAAGTAGGCAGATGAGAGACATAGACCGACAGACAGGCAGACAGACAGACAGACGCACAGAGATATCTTTGTGACAAGACCCCTGCTCCGCCTTTGGATACCTCAGGCTCAGTCTGGCCCAGCAGAGCAGGATAGGAGGGTTCCCTACACTCAGGGCCGGAGTGTGCGAAAATCAATGAACTGGGCCTTACAGCTTCTCAGGCATGAAGGGTTTTGGCCTGTTTAACTTTTGACCATGGGAGCTTCTCAGCGAGCAGCCCAGGGTGGTCTGTGTGGAGAGCCCTCTCAGGCCAGGCCCCCTGAAAGTAAGGACATCTGCCACATCAGTAATGAGCAAGCTGAAGGGGAAAGGAGACGTGACCCTCTAGAGCCAACCCAAGATATGAGGAAGAGGTGACTCAGAATAGCAAGACCCAAGGTATGGCGAGGAGTTGGCCCAGGGAAGTGACTCTGGGGAAACTTGGTCCTGAGCACAAAACTTTCATCTGGGCAGACCTTGGCTAAACTGTCTCAGGGAGCACTTGGTGCCAAAAGACACGAGCACACAGAGACCAATATTTGGAATCCATCATCACACCATTGACGAGACCAGGAACCTGAGACCCTCCTATCTCCTTCCCTGGTGGAGTGGCATCAGACCTGCAGAAACCCAGTATTACCTTCCCATCATTCCTGATGGCCCTTACCCCTGGGGTCATTGAAGGTGATGTGGTCCTCAGGGATGCCCAGAGTCCTGGTAACTTTGCGGTAGTGCTCTTTGACTACAGGTTTCAACTCCTTCGTTCTCCCTGTGTCCAAGATGGCAGTGAGTGGGGGAAAAAGAGAGAACTATGTGTCTTAAGTTTGTTAAGACCTTCTCTTGCTATACAGTCTAGGCTGACTTTAAACTTTCAATCTTCCTTCCTCAGCCAACCTAGGGCTGTAATGACAGTTATGGGCCACTACCCCTGGCTCAACACATAAACATTTTTGCATGAGTGAATGAAGTCAGAGACCCCTTTCCCACAGCGGCTCTGTGGCAAACCTCGTCTCTGAGAGGGGAGCTTGTTCTGGAGAAAACATCTGCTTCTCGAGGAATTAGGACAGGTCCCATGAACCAGGTCCATGAGAGGAGGCAGTGATGACTCACCATAGAGGATATGCTGTTTGAACGGCATTTCATTGAAAGTCATCTTCACGTAAAGCATGCAAAACTGATTGTAGTCAGTTTCTAGCACTCTCACGGTGAAGTTCTGTAATCGTTCAAAATCTGCAGTGTGGAGGCCAAGGCTCATTTTTTCTGACCACAGGGAGAGGACTGTCCCTTTCCTCCCCAACCCACTATCACCAGCTTCTCCCCACAGGATGCAACTGTGTGGAAGGGTAGGGAAGCCAGTTCCTTTCTGGAAGGTCTCTGCTACCCAAACGCAAACTCAGGCCTCCCTCACCCAGGACTCACTTGTCGTATTTTCCATTGTGAATAGGCCGGGCTGGTCAGTAGGGAGTATAATGCTAAACTTTTGAACACATCGCTGGTTGCTGTAAGAGTGAGAGATGGTGGGGCTAAACAAGGTGAAAGAGTAAAGGACACAAGTTTGATCTCCCTTGGTGATAGAAAGCAGAACCAGAGCTGTAGTAGGATTCTCAGACCACAGCCCAACCCGACCCATGACAGTCAACATGGCTGGGGCCCCATCCATGGCACTGGGCATTCCCCTCTGAACTTCTGCCTGGTCCTCTGCAGGGCCTGTTTAACCCTCCCTCTACACTCTGGGTCTCCTCTATTACCTCCCCAGGGAAGCCTTTTGCACACACACATCACAGGCACTGACCCCCTGCACTTATTTTGCTTCCTGCCTTTCCCATCTCTCCTTGCAAGTTCCTCTGAGCTTCCATTCTTTTCCATGCCCAGGAGTAACCTAGCCCTTTAGCCAAAACTCACCTCTCACCTGAGTCCAACTGACCCTCGTACCATAGATCCAGAGGCATTAAACATCCATTCCCATGTCCCTCTTTTTTCAAATGCTCCAGATGAAACACAACAAGTTTCTAGAGCCAGAATGCACTGCAGGAAGATGACCACATGATACCCTCTCTTATTCCTCATCTGTCCCATTACTGTCATCTTCTATCTGTGACTTCTTATAAGTTGGCACTTTTGTGCATTTTCCTGCTTCAGTTGCTCTGAGATTCTCTCCTTTTATTGGCTCCAGGCCAGACACTGGCTTGGGTCAGATGCCCCAGATTTTGGCCTGGGACTGCTCCCCTCCCAGATGCTCATTAGTCCCTGCTCAGCTGCCTGTGCTGATGCCTGGCTGCTTTGCTGCATCCTAAGGTGAGGCTCTCTGACTCAGAGTGCGGCAGGCCTCACTCTGACGCATGAACCTTCTTCTTTTATGGTGATGATGGTGGTGGTGGTAGTGGCAAAGTATTTGAACACATGGCCGTGGCACTGAGCTATATTGATAGGGCCATTTTTATTTTTAATTTTTGGAAAGTGTCTCCCATGGTTCCCCAGGGTGAATTCAAACTCATAGATGTCCTACCTCAGCTCTGGAGGGAGGCCTGCTAGGATTATAGGCAGGGTGGCTCCTTTAGCTCACTTCCCTTCAACCCACTGATGTAACATGGTTGGGGTCCCTTGGCAGCAACCAGTGTCCTCTGCCCTTCTGGGATAACCTTCCCTCTTCTTCATTTCTCCTGACTGTGCAGCCATCCATGAATATTAATGGAGGGGAGTGAGAAAGTGTGGGAAGAAGAAAAAGAGGGAGAAACAGAAAGAGAGAAATGGGGAAGCAGGAAGGTTAGGAAGGACAGAGGAAATAAGTGTGGAAGATTGATTCACTACAGAGCAACGAGATGAAGGACAGTTTCTTTCAATTTGTTAAGCCATCAATTATGACATTGGTCTGCCTCTAAGACCCTAGGATATGGCACTTTACCTGAGCCAGTCAGAGGTGACATTGTAGCTGTGGTCATCGTTCAGCTTATAGGTGGCACTGTGTATGGCTGCTATGCTTTGGCTTTCATTCCAAACTGTGTTCTGTGCCAAACCTATGGCGTACCACTTCCCCTGAAACTGCAAAATTGGGATGAGAGGCAGAGCCCAGGGGTGACCCCAGATCCACAACTCCCATGCGGTCCCTCTTAGTACCTCTGGGCAGCCCAATGGGCAGCAGGGCCCTGGGAATGAGCTGCTCTGAGAAATGAGCAGTAGTTTGGGTCACAAAGGACAGGAGTGATCATGACTGAGCAGTTTGCATTGAGTTTTGAGGGATGGGGTGGGCCCATGCAAGTGGCTACTGCATCTTTCCGAATCCCAGTGTTCTTACCGGTGAGGAAGGACTGCCGATGTCCCAAACGAACATGCACAGGGCTTGGATTCTATGAGTCCTCCCACACGACACTGTCGCTGGGTCCTTCTGCTTTTTCCCCACCATCTTCCCACTGTCTCTTACCCTTAACTCTCTCTTCGCTGCTCTTCCAGAAACCTACCTGGTCATATTGGAAATCTGGCACCAGGGGGAACTTGCCCAGAGGTGGACTTGGGATGAAGGTTGGAAGAGAGTCCTGAGCCTGGATCTTTAGAGCCCCCGTCAGGATGAGGCCCAGACAGAGGAGACCCAGGGCCATGGCTTCAGAGCAGGTGTTGACCTGGCAGGCTTTGGAAGAGAAAGAGGAAGCCTGAAGAGACCAACCAGAGTGAACTATTTATAGCCTCCAGTCTGCCCCTCCTTAATTGGGAGTTTCTAAGCTTTTGTAAATCCAGGGTTAATGAGCTTATTGCCAGTAGCTCTTTCAGAAAACATGACAAGACATCCTGTCCGGCCCCTCCATTCAGGGTTGTGCAACGTAGGGAAAGGGCAAATCAGAATGAGACAGGACGGACATGCCCAGTCTTCCACAATGTATTATGTTCAAAAGATCCTTCTCCGTGCCACTGGGCCTCTACTCGTCATCTGATCCACACTGCGTGTGGGTCAGCAGCTGGAATTCACAGAAACTGATACGTCTGACCTGTCAGCCCAGGGTGTGTGTGTATTTTTCTGTGTTTGTGTGTGTGTGTGATTGTGTGTGTGTGGCAATGTAAACTCACTGTGCCTAAAGCAAAATTTAGAGGGAAAGCAGTATTTTCCCTCCAAGTCTTGAGCAGCTCCTCCTTTAATCCGCCTCCCTGGAACCACTGCCCTTTGCTCTGGTACTGTTAAGGTAAACCCTTATGTTTCTCAAAGCTGAGCGCTATGTCCTGGGATCTACCGTCTTTCAAGAGATGCACTCAAGGTTTACAACTGTGTTCTTGTAAAAAGCGTCGTGTGACATCTAGGAATTGCTGAAATTTATTTTAATTCAAGGCTAAGTAGTAAGCACATCACTGAGTTAAGTACCTGACTTTGTCTCACTTTTGTGACTTTCCTTGCACCTCCACCCTTCCAGAATCCACGATACCAATTACACAAAATGTATAAAACCTGGAGCCCTTCTTTGTCCTGGGATCAGCCCTTTTGAACACAAGTCCACAGAGTCAGGTGTACAAGGAAAAGTAAATAAATTCTCCTGTTTCTCCCTTGGTCTCTCCTGACTCTTGAATTCTGCAACATACCCACAGAAACAAAGAACATGCCAGGTGTGTTTTCCCCTTGTTAGCAATCTCTCAACTCAGGAGGCTGAGATAAGAGGCATTTGGAGGTGAATCTGGGCTACAGAGAGTTATAAACAAGACTGAAATACAGAGAAAGACCTGGCCTCAAGAAAATAAACAAGCAAGCAGAGAAGATAACAAAAGGAAACAGAAAACCAAAAATAAACTTAGCAAAGAGTGTTGACTGGTCTAGGTTCTGTGACTTATTTTGGATCTTGTAAAGGTCAGGCAATGGTGCTGAAGGTGACAGTGGACATTCTGGACAGGGTAGGACAGGGTGTCTGCCCTGAGCCCACTGAGCTCAGATCCGGGCCCTCACCAGGGCTCTAAGTCAGGCCTTAGATCATGCCCTGAGCCCCCCTCTTTCCCCACATACCTGCTCCCATTTTCAGAAGCAAACAGGACATAAGGGATCCTCAGGGAATTGCCCTCTTCTCTGAGTCACTTAGGCAGAAGACAACAGCCACGTACACAGGCCATAGATGTGGCTGTTTGACAGGGCTGAGTGCTGAGGCTTCAGAGAGAACTAAGTGTGGAGCCCTGGCAGGATAACATTGAGGTTCAGGCACCTGCCCTGGAAGATGGGCTGCACTCTGCTCCTATGTACACCAGCGGTTTTGGGTCACAAGGTTTCAGCATTTGGCCTTGTCCTTGAGTAGTTGTTTAGACCACGAGTTTGTCTCTGGTCACTTCTTCAGGGGCCATGGAGCCCAGTGGCTCAAGCCTAGGGTCTCTAAATGTCACTGATACAGCTGATTCCAGGCTTTTCCCTGAGGGAGACCATTTTCTCACTTGGGGCCTGGGCAGCAACCTGGTGAGGCCCTGATGGACCCCAAACCCTCCATGAGGTGGCTGCCTGCCATGGACACTTGACTTGAGGCTTGCCTGGGATCCTGGCTTTACATGGGTCTAAGAGGGCCCTCATTGCCACTCACATTGCTTTTTATTGTCCAGCTTGAACTCCAAGCTTATGGGCCACAAATAAACAAGTTTGGAGGGAATCCTGAGCTTGTGGTAAGTGTGCTGCCTTAGATGTGTGCACCAGACAGCCTTCACTGTGTCTTGTATATCCATATGTATAGCACCATAATTCTTAATAGGTAAATCTTAGAGGTCGCTTCGATGTCCATCAACAAATGAATGTAAAATCCTGTGATATTTTTAATAACACTGTGGAACACTACTCTTCGAGAAATAAGGAGCATTTCGAGTGATTTGTAGAAAAATGCATGAACTTTGAAGATATACTTTAAGTGACATCAAGCCAGCACACGATGTTATATATCACATGGCTTCACTTTCATATAAAACCCATAATATAAATAAGGAGCCAAATAAAAGATTCACAGTAGGAAATCTGTTGTGTACATACACCAGCTCCCCCTGAGGAATGTAATCATTTGAAAGTACAGATATACACTAATGAAAAGCAAAAATTGAAAATAGTAAAAGAACACTCTTTTACATAAAAGTTAGAACTGAATTCACTTTGAAAGTAATATATATATAATATATATAATGTATTATATATATCATATATGTAATATTAATATAATATAATTATATTAATATAATAATTATTATATAATATATATTCATATAATTATAAAATATAATATATTATTAATGTATTAATAATATACATATATATATAATGGAAAAGCAAAATGCCAGCTGAAATTTGAATCCTTCTCTTTCTCTTCTCTTCTTTCTCTTTCTATGATGGTACCTCATGGACCACTATTAATTAGTTTCTAATAATTTTGCTTCTCTCTACATTTTACACGCCGATGTGTATTGTTTATATATCACACAGTGTACTCTGTCTCACGTTGTCGGCTTGGCACTGGAAATATACATATATATATATATATATATCAGCTCTGGAGTGCCGTGTGATTTTCCTAGGAGTGCTTGAGAAAGCGCTTTTGTAGTGACTCCTAAAACATCAGCAGCACTGAACTGTCAAATCAAAGTCTGTTGATATTTGCAAAGTTTATATCTGTGTCAAGAGTTCAGGGCCCTCCTCCTTGTGATCTCGGAGAGCTCCAGGTACCATAGCTTTGTGAAGGAGGGGGGCCGGTGAGATGGCTCAGCGGCTTAAGCGCCTGCCCGGCAAGCGCGAGGGCCCGAGTTCGACTCCCGGAACCCACATACGAAAAAGGGGCCGGTGATATCGCTCAGAGGCACGGGCGCCTGCTGGCACACGAGGTCCTGAGGTCGACCCCCCGGTACCCACAATATTGCAATACATCATTCCAAGCTCTTCTTGAATTGAGGGTTTGTGCTGAAAAGTCAGCTGTGATTCTGATGGGTTTTCCTTCATAGGTGATTTGTCTCTTCTCCCTAACAGCTTTTAAGATTCTGCCCTTCTGTTGAATTTCTGGGATCTTGACTATATATGTCTGGCTGAAGTTTTTTTTTGATCATGTCTAGTTGGTGTTCTAAAAGCTTCACTTATAGGGGTGTCAAATTCCTTTTCTCTTCCAGGAAAGTTCTCCCTGATTATGTCTTTGAACAAGGTTTTAATGTCGTTGATGCTATCTCCTGCTTTTTCATTTATTCCAATTATTCTTAAGTTGTTTATCTTTGAGTCATCTAGCAGCTGCTGAATTGATTTTTCATGGTCCCTTGCTATTTTTAAGAATTTTTCCATTTCATGATCACTAATTGCAAGCCTGTCTTCTATATCTGAGATCCTGTCCTCGCATTGGCTTATTCTGCTACAAATACTTTCAATGGAATTTTTTATCTCTTGGGTATCTGCTTGAATCTGCCTTATGGATTCCATTTCTTTCCTATGCTGAGCATTCATGGTTTCTATAGTTTTCTTAAGTTCATCTATTTTTTTGTCTGTATCAACTATAGTGTCCTTAAGCATGGTCTTCATTGTAGACATTATCTCTGCAGTTATCTGTGAGATTATTTCTGTTTTAATTTTTTCCAGAACCTCATTCAGTTGCTTTGTTGTTACCACTTCAGATAGGCCAGGTGGGTGGCTTTCGGATTGTCCCACCTCGTTGCTCCCTAGGTTTGCCTTTGGTGAATTGGATGTGTGGGGTTGCATCTTGTTTAAGTGTCGTCTCATTTTTTCTTTCTTTAATTCCTGGGGTGATGTTTGCAAATTACCTATAATAGGTTACTTTATTGCTAGTGTTTAAGATCTTAGAAGATGACTACTTCTCTGCAGTATCTTCCAAGTGGAGCTTGCTTTTAGGTTTTGAGCTTTCTGCCCGATCCTACCTCTTCAATTCGTTGGGTATGCGAAGTTGCTACCTGTTTGGCCCAGTCCTTGATTCTTTGGTACTGTGCCACTGTATTTTCTGTGTCCCTTAGTCAATCTCAATCATGAAATATCAGGAAGGAAAGATGTTTAGAACAATTATTTCACATTTGGCTATAATGTTAACTAAAGCATCAAACACAGCCTAGAAAATGACAGACTGAGCTAACCAGTTATTTACCACTTTTAGCTGTATAGAGTTGCGGTTATATAACAAAATCTAAAACACACCAGAAAAATTATATGCAGTATACAAGTCCTGTGTATGGCAATTTTTCCCCTGAGGAGTTTAAATTTAAAATGAGTTAAGGAGGAAATAGAGTATTGGGAGAAGAGGAAGGAATTAGATGTAAGGTTAGAGGACCAAGAGGGATCCCACTAAAATTGGGACACTAGTGCAGAGGACAGGTGGTAGAAAGAGAAGGAAGGGATAAAAGGAAGAACAGATCACAACCACAATCACAAAGAAGTTAGAGGCGCTAATTACACTCATATAAAAAACCAGAGAGAAAAATGAAGGAAAGAGCAAATACACATACAGAAACAAAAACGAAGATAAAAACAATAAAACAGACAGATCAAAAATATAACCCCACCAAAAAACAAAACAAAACAAAACAAAAAGAAAAAAAAAAAACCCTTCGCCATAACAAAAAACAAATCAGTGAGAAAAAAAATAATAATAAAAAATAAAAATAAAAATAAAAATAAAAAAATAAAAAGAATCAGTTCCAGGTGTTGACTCTGCTGTAGGAAGTTACCCTGTGGTGAGAGAGTCCTGTTCTGTGCAGGTCCGTCCCAGTAAGCCAGGAGCACCCTCTGGCGGGCGGTGAGCAGAGGCGCGTACTTTCAGGCAGAGACCAGTCTAGCTCGCCTCCGCTCTCAGCGCCCTTTCACGATCCCTGGGCATGAGAGGCTCAGCGCGCTGTCCGGAGCGCGGGTTCCCTGCACTGGTTCCCGCCGCTCTGGTTTTTCGCCACGCCCCCCACAATGGCGCCGGGCCAGTCGCTCTCTGGCGCGGGACAGGTGTGGCTGAGAGTCTAGTCTCGTTCGCCTGCTGACCTGAGCACACTTTCGTGGGCCTGAGAGGCCCCGTGCTGCCCTGTCCGGAGCACAAGTTCCCAGAGCAGTTTTCGAGCAGCTCTGAGTTTTGCCACACCCCCCACAATGGCGCCCGGCCGGTCGCTCTCTGGCGCGGGGCAGCTGTGGCTGAGAGACACTCACCGCTGGTCAGCGCCGTTCTCCGCCGCTCCCCTGCCCCGCCGCTGTCTCAGGATCCTCCGTGGGGGCTCCCTGGGCACCAGCTGCCACCGTGTGTCCGTAGAATTGAGCTTCCGCGGCACTGCAACTCCCGGGATAGTAGAAGGTGCACGCGTGCGGTCTGCTCCTTCTTTCCTTCTTCTTTGTTGGAAGTCACCCGTCACTGGTGCCGGGGGTCCCAGATTGCGCTTCAGAACTTCTCTGGGTTTCGGGGAGGCATCTCCCCCCCTCCTGCGCTTTCCGGGTCGCTATATTCCCGTGTTCCAATGGTAACTTTTAGAGAGAGTTTCGCTGCCTGCTTCTTACTCATCCGCCATCTTGAGGTCTTTGGTTATATTTATAATTCTTCCCTACCAGAATCGCCACTAAAATGCCATAAATTGGCTCAGTTAAAAAAGAAAGGAACAGGAGCCTGACCCAAATATAAAGGAGAAGACTGAGAGAATCCAGAGAATATTTAATTTACCTATCCAATAAAAAAAGTGCACCCATTCTTGTGGAATGGGCTTTCACCCTTTTGGAGGAGGTACACTTTCTCAGGCTTTCCACCCTCTCAAAAAAGTATAAATGTTCCCAGTTCCAAAATGCAACGCATCTCATTTCTCAAGTTCCCATACTCCACTTTCAAGTGCATCCTAATTCTCTAGCAAACATTTCCCTTGCCTCTTATTGGTCCATCCTGGAAATTCTTCTTCAGTGATGGGAGTCAATGAACTGTCTGCAAAATGATGCAACAAGTTCCTTGTTTCTGCTTTGAGAACTCCCAGACCCATCCCCATGACAGAGCTACAGGGTCAGAGGGGTGCTTGTGGCACAAGCTCTTAGGACAGGAGGACTCCTACAGGCTGGGTTCAAGGTGAAAGGCTCTGAGCCACCCCCTTTCAGAATCCAGCAAGACTTTGGGGAGGGGGTCAGATCCACAAACCATCTGTAAAATTCAGCACTGCAGGGTTTGTGTGAGGACCATGGTGCAGACCTTCTTGTGAGATTGGGCTGACTGTCAGGCTTCGAGGTAGATAGGACACTCCTGGGAACTCCAGTTACCACCCAAACCCATTTAACTGGGCCTCTCATCAGACAGGGGATCAAGAGTCCACACTACCTAGAACTGTGGCACTTGGAATGGTTCAAACTCCATGTGTGGCACTCTGCGTTGGGATGCAGACACTGGTCTGTCTTTCCTGAGCCCCTTAGTTGATTTCTACCATAGGCCTTTAGATAGTCCTACAGGGCCTCTACAAACAGCTTCCACAGTATCTCATTCAGAACTGTAAACCCCATAGAAAGTCCTCAACAAGCCACCCACAAGCATTGAGGTCCCAAGGGGAGAAGCCAGGGCTGGTCACGCTGAGTCCCACTCTGGATCTGTTTAGCAGTAGCTGCAGCTGCAGTGTAATTAGTTCTCCACCAGGGATTTCTGGAGGCAGAAGCAAGGAGACATATAACAGATCTAGACCAATTGAACTAGACCCAGCCTGCTGGAGGCTCCCTGGAAGGTAACTCTGATAGCTAGGTTTCCCCGAGTGAGATCTGGACATAGCCAGGTCTAAGATGCATCAACAATAGGGAGAGGCTTCCTGGTGATTCAGTTCTTTCATCTCAGGATCCACACTGGCACCTGTCTGGATTTTTATTTATTTTTTTATTTTAAAGAGGAAAAATATAAAAATAACAATGAAACAGAGCTTCAAAACAGGGCAGTAGGACAGTTACAATAATTAATGCATTGCATGTTGTTGTCTTCATAGTAGTTATTCAGAGTACAGGATATAGGCATGATATCTTGTCCAAACAATATGGTTTCCAGAAGCCCATCCCATGGCCAGTGTCCACCTCAACCAAGAGTGACACAAGGAGCAAGGTCATCCTGGGACAGCAGGGATGGGTTCAGGGTGATGGTGGTGGGCAAAGACCAGAGGGAAACAAAGCTGTGAAGAGCCACCAAGACCTTGGCCTTGGCCTGGCTGTGACCCCTCTGAAGTCCCTTTCTCAGGGGGCCAGGTCATGGGTCTGGAAAGAGTGTGATCCTCTGGAAACAGTGCTTTAGGCTCTAACCTTGGGCTTCAGGGACAGTCATTCTTTCTCTCCTCCTGTGACTTTCAGAATAATCTCCCATGGGTGGCATGCTCTGTAGTAACATGAAGAGCAGCAGAGCAGAAGACACAGGGCCTAAGATTGGGTGCCTCCTTTTGTGCCAAGCATCCCCCATGGGGGACCTGGCCTGCTCAGAGTCGCTGTAGCCCCACCTGTCCATGTCTAGGGGCCCAGCCTATGTCTGCAGGACTGGACTGGCTCGTTACTCCCTAGTCTCTACCTACATCCCTGGGTTTCCCTCCTTTCCTGTGCACCTCTTCCTGACAGCGCCGGGTCTACTTGCTTTACACTGCCTCCTCAAAAACGTCTCAGTTTCCTTGATTCAGGCCACCTCCTCCCGCTCCCTGTACACCCATCTTGGGCCACCTTCTCTCCATACCCACAGGACCCCTACCAGCCTCACCCTTGCCTTCTCAAGGGCAGCTTCCTAAAAGCTCAATTCCTACTGTCAACATCCTCTGCAATCTGGATCACCTGAGTGTCAGCCTCACCTTGGGCAGGAATTTCCCAGCACCCAATCTGTTTGTCAGCAGCAGCATTGTTCTCAGAGGAAACCCTGCTCAGCACGGGTGCTGTTGTCCTTAGCAAACACAGGATTTCACAAAAGAAGAGATAAGGTGGAGCATGGAATCTTTCAAGCACCGGGACACCTGATAACATCCATATGTTTACACCAGAGGCTCTGAGGTCTTTGACCACAGGTGTTTGCTAAGACCTTCTCACCTAATGTCCCTTGCCTTCTTTCAATCCTTACAGTAAAGCTTGCTATTCTTTTTTCTAGACCCTGCCCTGAGCCTAGTCCTGTTGTCAATTCAGGGCCAAGCAAGTGGGCACAGTCTTCTTTTTCCAGGGCCAGGTGCAGGGCAGAATGTGCCAGGAGGTATGGCTGCTGCTGTGGTTTGAATGTGTATGTCCCTGCAAACCCACAAGTTAGAAACTAAGGCTCCAGGTGACAGTACCAAGATGTGAGGCTTTTAGGAGGTAGTTAAATCAGCCCTTGTGAATGGGCCCAGAACTCTTATAAAGGGCTCCAGTGGGAAACTAGTTAGGCCCTTTTCACCTTTCCATCTCTGACACTATGTAAGGATAACTAGACAATGACAACTATGAAGAACAAGCCAGACACCGAACCTGCTGGCACCTTGTGGACTTCCCAGACTCCAGAACTGTGAGAAAATTCAATCACTTATAAATGATGCTGTCTATAGTGTTTTGTGAGCACACCAGAAACAGAGAGAACTGAGCACTTCTTGTTGCTGTGGGAACCAGTGGGAACAGGTAGCCAAGACCCCACATTTCTATGTACGGGAAACAGTGGGGCCTCTGTCCAGGAAATTCCCAGATCCTGCCCACCCATAACTGCCATTCTGGGCTCAACTTCTCTCAGTGCTTCCCTGGGTATCTAACCTACAGCTGGCTCTTTCCTCTTAGTATCTCACAGTGGGGACCAAATTTCCACCCAAGAATTCTCGAGGGCACTCAAATCCCACCCAGACCATTGCGGTGATCCTGTCTCCTTACTCTTCTACTGGCTATGACAGTATCTCAGTCTTGGGCTTAATGACTTTGACGGTGCATTTGACCTGTTAGGGTACCCGTGTACTCATGTTCTTCAGATAAAAGACAGACATTCTAAACTGATGATTGGCTTTC
The DNA here is from genome assembly GCA_028451465.1 of Erethizon dorsatum. Lineage (NCBI taxonomy): Eukaryota > Metazoa > Chordata > Mammalia > Rodentia > Erethizontidae > Erethizon > Erethizon dorsatum. The sequence continues at coordinate 7,712,696 of CM051822.1, forward strand.
TTCCTTTTTTTCACTCTTGTGTGTCTTTCCTGTCTTCTTTCCCTCTTATCATTATACCTTTTAAATGAATTAAGGATTTGACATGGGAAGATTATCCAGGATTATCCAACTGGAACTCAAATGTCATCTCAGGTGAGCTTCTGCAAGACAGGCAGAGGGAGGGGCTGGTGAGATGGCTCAGCAGCGTAAGTGCCTGCTTGGCAAGTGCGAGGTCCTGAGTTCAACTCCCGGAATCTACATACGGAAAAAGGGCCGGTGATATCGCTCAGTGGCATGGGTGCCTGCTGGCACGCGAGGTCCTGAGGTCGACCCCCGGTACCCACCATAAAAAAAAAAAAGACAAAGGGAGATTAAACACAGAGGGGAAGTCCATGTGCAAATAGAGGCAGAGATGGGAGTATGGAGTCTTAGTTTCTAACTTATGGGTTTGGCAGGGACATACACATTCAAACCACGGCAGCAGCCATACCTCATGGCACATTCCACCCTGCACCTGGCCCTGAAAAAAGAAGACTGTGCCCACTTGCTTGGCCCTGAATTGACAACTGGACTAGGCTCAGGGCGGGGAGATGAGGTAGGAAAAGGATTGTGTCAGGGCATGGCTGGTGGTGAGGGTGGGGTTAGTACCATCAGAGCCTGTCTGGAGATGATAAATAGGCAGGACCAGGGCCCTCACAGCAAGGTCTCACAAGTGACCAGACTCGGGCTTATGACTTCAGCCTCAGCTGGTGCCTTGTCCCTGTGGCCTCCCGAAACCCTGGTCATCAAGCAGGGAAGTGCCCAGGTCTGACCATAGCTTGAAGGTTTCTACAGGAATTAAAAGCAGTGATGCAGAATTAAAAATAGACTGGAAGGCAAGGATCATCTTGGCCAGGACAAAAGGAGAAGTTTGCCAAGTATCTGGGGACAGGGGCTGGTCATTTGTTTTCCTCCCTAGATTTAACAGTGGATGAATCATCATATGCTTCGATCAAGTATTGCCAGAAGATTAAAACACTGGAGTCTCTCAGGCATCAACCTTACTAACTTCCCAGGCTCTCAATGAATGCTAACAGATGTCGGTGCAGGAATAACCTGTCATTATTCCTACATTACAGGTGGGAAAACTGACATTGGAGAAGGTGACCAGAGAACAACCACATTATCAAGAGACGCTCCATACTGCCAGGCATACAGTGGGGCCTGACCTTGGAGGCTCAGGTATCCCATGGACAGAGTGAAGACAGAGTGTGGCTAAAGCTGCATTGGGGCTAAAGGTGCAAGCAACAGCTGGAATCTAGGCCCAAGAAAGAAATGCACAGGTGGATTGTGGACCTTCAGCTCATGCATGACCCCAGAGAGGATGGGGCTTTGCCTCAACTCCACCCCACAGCCATTACCCAGGCCACCTTCAGGTGAAACTCCACCCCCATCCTAGACCCCACCAACCTCCCTGGTGAAATCTACCCAATGCCCTTCGTTCCTGAACCCTGCTCCTCTTTGGGGACCTGTACAGGGCAGTATCCTGGCTTCCCCAGGAAAAGTCCAGGCTGTGGAGTCTTGGTCCCAGGGCTAGACAACTGAGCCCTAGAGAGTCTGAAAGGGGGACAAGGCAGCCAGGGACTCTACTCTATCCAATCATGCCTCTGTCACCTACCCACAATTCTGAAATCAGATAGGCAATTTCCAAGGCTTCCTATGGCTTTGGAATTTTCCTGCTAAAAGCCCCTGGACATGGATTCTCTTGCCTGCCTCCCCATACCTCCAGCAATTCAAGAAGAGACCATTTGCCATCCTTATGTGGTCCTGACTTTCCCTTCCTGGTCTTCAGTGCTTCTCTTAAGCCTTTCAGTGGCTACAGCGTTGCACACCTGGTAATGCGCCCCAGGCTGGAGACTTAGACCTAGTAGTGACAGTTCCTGTTAGGGAGAGCCCCATCACTAGGGAAGGGCAGGAAGGAGTATGAGGCTTCCCCACAAGTTCTGGCACTTCTTAAGAGCCTCTTGGTCTCCATATGTAAAGGACTTTCTGCCCCACTCCTGTTGTTAGTACAGTGAGCATGGTGGTCTTTCAGCCAGGCTGCATGCTCCCGGTGGGTGGAAATTAGAGAAAACTTCAGGATAAAGTTGCCCAGCTGCCTTCACTCTCTGAACCATGTACTGGCGAGGAAAGAGAGTGATGCACAATAATCCACCAGCAGGTTCAGGCCTAGAGGTGCGCTCCTGGGCAAGGATCTAGCTGATGTGCACGCCCATGTCACGGGGACAGTGGTTCATTTCTTGGGACTCCTGTGGCTGTAGTGGCCAGGAGGTCTTATGGCTGCAGCAATGTCCTGGTGTTCCATTCGATGGCTATCCTCAGTGTGGGGGCCAGGCACTGGTGTATGCCCCAGCTGGTGACAGGAAGGTGGAGTTGAGGTAGTCTGCTATAAAGGGCCATCACCAGCTTCCACTTGAAAAGCCTTGCATTCTTCTCCCTGACTCAGGTGGAGTGGCAGTGGACACCACCAAATTTGTGCAGAAGAATTTCAGAGAAAGTTGTCTCATCTGGATCAGCTGACTGTCCTTACCTGAAAATGAAGACCCAGGAATGACAGAGCTTTGTTGATGCTTCATGGCATCTTTAAAGAAACAGGAAGGGGCTACAAGCCAAGAAATTAAAGGAAGGAAGCCTCAGATTCTGAAAAAGTTGGGGAAGTGGGTTCATTCCTAGCTACTGCCAGGGAGCACAGCTCTACAGACTGCACCCAGCGCAGCAGCACTGATTCAAACTCTCACCTCCAGAAGCAGAAGAGAATACATGGATGCTGTTTGGAGCTCATGGTTTTTGGCAACATGTTACAGTGGCAAAAGGAAACTCATGCCTCCAGCCACCTAGCAGGGAAACATAAGAATGCCATTTGTGCCCAGAAAGGTTGATCCTTAAAGGCCCAGATGAACAAGAGATGAAGAGAAGCTGCCTTTTTTGGGCCGAGGTCAGAACCGGAAAGGGGATCCCAAGGGCCAGAGTGGCAGGGTGAAGATTCTGCGTCCTTGGCCAGCTAATGGGCTGTGGCTAGCAGACCCCAGTTGATCCTCTAGTCCTGGAATCTCTCTGAGTCAGGCACAGTCTTTGTCTTAGTTACTTTCTTGTTGCTGGGACAAAATATCCGACACCCAAAATTAAAGGAGGAATGGTTTACTTCAGCTCAATTTGTAGAGGTTTCTGTCCATAGCTGGCTGGCTCCAAGGCCAGGCAGCAGGGCAGAGGAGCATGGCTGAGGAGAAAGAGTTTATGGCAGGGCAGGCAAGGAGCAAGCAGCAGCGGTGAGCCTACCTTTCCCATTTATCCTATGAAGGCCACAAGCCTTGTGGGTAGTGTCACCCACACCCAAGTTGGGGCTTCTGTCTTCAGTAAATCCATTCAGCCACACACACTATGCTAATTCTAATCAACGGATGAATTTAATAGCACACAACCTTAATCCCAGTATCACATCCAGCCAGCTCTGAAAAGCCCCACATATGAGTGCATGAGACTTTGGGGGGACATCTAGATACAAGCCATGGCAGTCTCCATCCCAATTTAGAACACCAGGTGACACCAAAATTGCCTTTTCCTGGAGTGTACCCAGGAGTGACCCTGGGTCTCAGGTCTATGTACCAAAGGGGTGTCTGAAGTACCAAAGTGGTGTCTGAAGTACCAAAGGGGCATCAATATTGCCTGGTAATCTCCCTGTCCCCAAGCCAGCGTGAAAGTGGCAGTGTGTGTCTCTGTGGTTTGGGAAGCTGGGATCCTTCTGAGCCCCAACCACTCTGAATGCTGCCCTTACAAGGGGAGAAGAAGGAGGGGGATTCCTCTGTTTCGTGTCCAACTGGAAGGGCAGCCGATGCTGCTGGTGGGGAGACTGGAACCATCCAGGCCAGAATCTTCTCTCAGCAGGCTGGGTTCTTGCAGTGAATTCCTCCACCTCAGGGGACCTGCTGTGGCTTCAGAATGTACCTTCAGGCATCTGGATGTCATAATAGCAGCGGCAGCTGTCTGAATAGGGTTAGGTGGGCATGGTCCTCACCTGCTATTGTCAAATGGTGGACAACAAAGGTTGTTGGGAAGGAGCAGGAAGCCAGCCCTACTCTCCCATGGCCTTTAATAAGCCTCTGCTTCTGCCTCAGACACCGTGCCCTTCCTGTCTTGGTCACCAACACCCAGCATCCACAGAATACTGCTGAGCTGTAAGTGGCTTCCACCTACATCCCCCCGGGACCCTCCTGCTCCCCAGGCCTATTGCAAGTGTTCAAGTGCTGGCATGAGGTGTGGCCAAATAAGAGCTTGGATGGACCACCCTTCTTAGGCTGTTTTGGAGGTGGGCCAAGGGCAGGGATTAGGAGTGCCCAGTCAAAGAAGGAGTGAGTACTACGTTGTTCTGCCCAGGATATACTCAGGGCAGCCAGTGGTGACAATGGTGGCAGGGAGCCTGTATTTCTTTGCCTTGTGCCTTAGCTCTGCACCCTAATGTCAGGTTGGGTTTTGGGGATAGCAAGTCCTGCTGGAGCTCACTCATTGATCCTTCCTAACCTCAAGGGCTAGTATACAAGGAACCCAGTATTGGAGTCTTTGCAGGAAGTGTTTATTTAGAGGAAAAGTTAGGCTCCATCGGGGGGTGGCATTTGGAGAGATGGGTGGGCAGCCTCATACTGCAAGAAGGGTCTTCCTGCTCTCTCACTGGCATTATGGCTAGTAGGGCAGCCAGATGCCACCTTGGGCTGGAGTGACAGGAAGAACATGGCATGTACAGACAGGAGGCACCTGAGAGGGGACAGCAGAGTAAAGATATCAGGGGTGTGCATTCGGGGGAGGGGAGGAGCAAAAGTAGCCCCAAGACCTCCATTCCACCCTTCCCTGTCCTCCCATCTGCCCCTGCCAGCCATACTCACTGCCTGTTCAGTCAAAGACGCACTTCTCTGAGGCGGAAAAAACATCAGAGCAGGCAGGTGTGTGTGTGTGTGTGTGTGTGTGTGTGTGTGTGTGTATGTGTGTGTGATCTCAGTAGCAGGATCCCTACACTGCCCCTGGCTGCCTGAGGCCCAGCCTAGCCCAGATGAAGAGGATCTTAGGGTTCCCTAAATTCAGAGACTGGGCTTGGGAAATCTGAAGGGCTGGGCCTTGCAGCTGCTTGGGCATCAGGGCCTCCAAACTCTTTGCCTGTTGACCATGGCAGCTCCTCAGTGACCCAGCATGGCCTGGATGTAGCCCTTCCCCTAGCCAGGTCACTAGAAAGTAAGGACATCTCCAACATCAGGAATGAGGAAGCCCAAGGGGAACGTGGAGATGCCCCAGGACAACCAGATCCAAGATATAGGGAGGAAGTGTCTCAAAATAACAAGAAGCAAGATGTGGGGAGGAGGTGGCCCAGTGAACGAAGGCTGGTAAAACTTGAACCTGGGCCTTAAATTGTCATCTGGCAGGCCTTGACTAAAATGTCAGGGAGAGCACTTTGGGCCAGATCCCCTTGTATCCTAAGACCCCAGGATGTGGGCTACCATTCCTCCAGTGACTGGACAAAGAGCTGAGTTTCTCCTGTCCTCTTTCCCTGGCAGGACAACATCAGGCCTGTATAGACCCCATGTTCGCTCTGCTCTCCCCATGGGTCAGTGAGAAGATGTAGCTCAGAGACTTGGCAAATTCAGTGAAGTGATGTTGCAGTTTAGGATTCAGCATCATGATCCTTCCTGTGGACAACATAGAAGTGAGTGGGCAACAGAGGATGGTAGTTTCTTTTAAAATTTTTGAGACAGTGTCTTGCAATGTAGTTTAGGCTGGCCTTAAATCCCAGTCCTCCTGCCTCATCCTACCCAGTGCTGTAATGACAGGTGTGGGCTATGACCCTGACTCACTACACAAACACTACTGAATGAGTAAATGAGGCCTCAGACCCATTTACCGTGGAAGGCGTATAGAAAAACCAACTTCCTGAAAGAGGAAACTGACCTGGAAAAGACTTTGAGTTCCAGGGAGACTGGGGCCCCCTACCACAGGTGTGATCTGAAACCAGGTACCGAGAGGATGGAGTGATGACCTACCGTAAAGGATGATTTCAGCATAGAACTTATTTTTGAGAATCAACTGGTAGAACACTATGGCTAACTGATTGTAGTCAGTGACTGCCACTGTCGTGGTGAAGTTCTGCAATCCATCGTAACCTGCAGTATGGATGCCAAGGAGTCATCCTTTCCTGACCAGGAGGAATGGTCAGTCCCCCTCCTCCCAACCAGTCAGTCAGTAGGAGCTTCTCCTCACAGAAAACATCTGTTTGGAGGTTTCTTCCTCAGATGTAACAGAATGAGTCATCTTATGCTAGGATCTATTAGTTGCCAACAGAGTAAAAATAGGATCTCCCAAGCATCAGCCTCAGTATCTTCCCATCCTCTCTCCATCATGCTCTCTTTTAATTCTAACACAGGTCAAAGCAGGTGAAAACAATCATAGTCCTGCATTACAGATGGGAAACCTGAGTTTAGAGAAAGTGACAAGAGAAAGGATGGCTCGTGGTGTTCCAGCCCTCAATAGAGCTGTACAAGAACAGGCTGCTTTGTACACAAGTCACGCCAACACATCCAGGTATGGGTGGGTGTGGAGGACCCTGATTCAGTGGAAAGGGCACAAGGTACCAGACAGCTTCTCTTGCTGAGCCAAGCAGGCCAAGCTCAGCTTGGTCTCTTTCTCATGTTTTTCTCTGCTTGGAGGGCTGAAGGAAGTAGTGGAGCAAGTACTAAATGGTGTGTTCTGGAAGAAAGGTACCTCATTTTCCCCATTTGTAAACCAGGGTGGTTACCCACTGTTCTCCAATCTTGTGGTTTCCAAGGCCCAGTTCTCTGGTGCTCACTCTGCCTCTGTGAGCTGAATCCATGAAAACAGGAGGCCAGGCAAGTACAGGTAGAGGTTGGCTCTTCCATCCCTTCCAAGCTGTGAACCCCACTGTAACTGTCTTTCTCAGTGGTGCATGGCTAGAAGTTCAAGTCCTCTCAGTGGGTCCCCTTAGGTCACTTCTTTCCTTGAAGCAAGGCTTCCTTTGTCAAAGCCTTCTGTGCCCATTTCTGCCTGCGTGCCCTGGTTACCTTATAGCCCCATATTGCATGTTCTGGCACCTCAGGGGAAGCACAAAGATGGGACCTGGTGACCACTGCACAAAAAGCTAGCTTGAAGGAGATTGTGGACCTGATGGATTGGAAAGCAGGGTTGGACCACTGACATGCAAAGGCAGTGGGCTGAAGGCCTAAGCCCCGTCACACACCCAGGTTCCAACAACACTCTTGCTATCAAACATTGCCCCCAAGACTGTCCCACCCACACCCCTGTCTAATTCTGCCTGTAGCCCCCCTCCCCCAGTACTCTGCCCTACCCCTTTCTGAAGCCAAAGATCAGGAGGATCCTGGAGGTCACTGCTAAGAAACTGTGGAGCCTAAGGCCAGCAGGGTGGCAAAACAGTCCCAGAGAGCCTAGAAGAGAGGCAGGCAGCCTGGGATCCCTTCTCTGTCCCATTTTGCAGTTCCACTTCAGACATAGTGAAATCAGAAATGCAGTTTCAAAAGCCTGCAATGGCCTCAGGAGACTCCTGTTCATAGCCCCCTGGGCCACCTCATCTATCTCCCACACATCTCCTGCACCTCTAACAGAGGCTGTTCTTGGGTCCCCCTCCCTGGGCTTTATTGTTTCTCTTAGGACTCTCAGAAGCACAGGTGGGAATCAGCAGGCAAGGGTTTGTGTATCGTGTGTGTTTTTTTTTTTGTGTGTGTGTTTGTGTTTATGATCTCTGGTTTTCAGGACTCCTGCACTTCCCTTAGCTTGCCTCAGTCCCAGGCTGCCACAGCTGCAGAAGATCTGGCAGTTCTCTGAATTGAGAGCATGAGGATGGGCTCCTCAAGTGGCTGAGCCTCATTGTTAATTGGGCACCAAGACCTTGGGTCTATTTACTTGCTGAACACTGGCACCTCTCTGGTAGTGCCCCTGAAGGGTCTGGCTGGAATCCTCATCAGAGGCCAGGCCACTGGAAAGTAAGGGCATCTCCCACATTTTCCCCATCAGTAATAAGCAATCCTCAGGGGAAGGGAGAGATGGCTCAAGATAGCAAGACCCAACATATTGAGGGCAGCTGGCCTAGGGCAATGAAACTGGGCGATATGGACTTGGACAACAAACTGTCATCCTGACAGGTGGTGACTAAACTTTCAGTGGGAGCACTTGGGAACAGGATCCCTGGGGAGCCACGGATTCCAGAATCAGAGCCATCAACTTTCTAGTGACTAGAGAGGAGACCAAGTCTCTCCTCACCACTTTCCCTGGTAGGGCAGCGTCCCTTTCCTTTCTCCCTAGTTGGCCATTACCTAGGGGCCCAGTGAAGATCATGTTACTATCAGTGAAGCCCAGAGACCCGGCAAAGTAGTTGAACTGATCCTTCAGTTCAGTTCAACAAATCCTTGGTTCTACTTTTGGCCAAGAATTCCAGTGAATGGCCAACAGAAAGATTCCATAATATTTTAAAAACTTCTTTGAGGCAGGATCTTACCATGTAGCTTAGGATGGCCTTAAACTCACAATCCTCATGCTGACACTGGCTCAATCCATAAATACTGCTGAAAGAGTTAATGAGATCTCATGGAAGGTCCATGGAAAAACCTTCTCCCTGAGAGGTGCTCAAAGTGGGAAAGACATCAAGGTCTTTTGGAGGTGACATTTTGGCTATAGTCATCTTTCAGTTAGAGTGTAATGCTGTTTACGTGTACCTGGCTTTAGTTTCCATTCCAAATTGTGCTCTCTGCAGCATCTATGGTGTACCACTTCTCTTTGAACTGCAAGGGGCCAAGGACAGGCAGAGTCCAGCAATGGTCCCAGAGCCACTTCATCTATGGTGTCCTGTGGGGAGTGGCAGAGCTGTAGATTGACCACATATTTGGGGCTAGAGCAAGGCCAGCCCTGAGAACACGGAGCTCCAGAGGTGAGCCATGTAAACAAGTTGTTGGGACTAGCCTTGGCCCAGCAGGTGTCTGTCCTTTGTGTTCTTCCCTGTTAACTATAACATAGATAGCTCTGAGAATATTGTGCTTTCAGTGTTCTCAGCAAAACACTGAGACCTTGCACTTTTGGCCCTGTCATATGCTTCCCCCCACCCTTTTACTGTGTATAAATAAAGAGGTAGACGATGCTGGGTTGTCACTGCCTCTCCATCAGAGAGGTTAGGTCCCACCCAGTCCCAGCTTTCCTGTTAGTATGTGTCTATAGTTTTTTCTTAATCTCCCATGGCCCCCTCTCATGACTTGAGGGTCTCTCATTGTTCAAAAATAATGCATTAAGTGTTATGATCTGGTTATAATTAAATAAAAATGTCTTAGGGTGGGGAGAAACTGTTGGACAGGACTCCAATTGGTGAATAAGAAAGCAGCAGCCTGAAAATTCTCCAGTTCTTGTTCATTAATGGGAAACCCCAATGACCTCCATAGCCTTATGGGAGACACCCCAAAAATGTTGTTCAAAATATATTATTGTGATATGTTTATATTGGTCATTGTCAAAAGGTTAAGTTTTTAAAAAATAAGACGATAAAGTTTTCTGATTTAAAGATGCACTGGTAGAAAATTAAATTAAGAAAGAAAAGTTTTCATATGGTTATGGCAATTCATTATTGCTAATCTCATGGTGTATTAAATGTATTCATGCCTTCAGATATATAGGTTGTCTAAAATGAAAAACCGAGATTGTTTATGATGGTAAACAATTCTTTCAGATGCAGACATCTGTCTTTCTCTTGTGCTCCAGATACTTATGATAGGAGGTTCATACCAAGACAACATGAAATCACCAGTCAATAATAATATTTTTAGAAAAACTTATGTGACATGTATGCTATGTATGTGCCACTACATTTAGCCTATTAAAGGACAACAAATTAGGTGAGGGCCTCTTATGTACTAGATAGAGATGACGGACTAAAAAGGCTATTCTATGTCAAAATGGAAATTTAAGTTTGTTACAAAAATGCCATGATTGTCATGCTAAAATATTATGTTATGGCTTTTGATCTCAATTTTTCTGTGCAAAACTATATAACTGTTGTCTGTTAACATTCTACAGGGACTCAACTACTAGAACATCCATGGTTGGTAAGAAATAACAGTTCTTTGGCTACACTTTATATTTCAAGGTGCTTGACATTCAGATAAAATTATAATAGTTATGCTCATTGCCCCCACTACAATGTAATGTCATTAACCTTCTCTTCTGGATTTTCAACAACTAAAGTTTTTTTTTTTTTTGTGGTTACTGGGGGTTGACCTCAGGACCTCGCGCGCCAGCAGGCGCCCGTGCCGCTGAATGATATCACTGGCCTTTTTATCGTATGTGGGTTCCGGGAGTTGAACTTGGGCCCTCACGCTTGCCAGGCAGGCGCTTACACTGCTGAGCCATCTCACCGGCCCAACAACTAAAGTTTAGAGGCCAAAATTAGACAAATAGATGGACTAAGAAGACAGCCAATATTTTAGGCCAGGCCCTCCGAGGTCAATGAGGACCCAGGACATGAGGGAACATTTTCAGTGACATCCTACAACTCTGGTGAGTTCTACAACCTCCTGACTGAGGAGATTGTTGGACCGCAGAGAAAAGAGATCACCGGTGTATTGTGCGCCTAAGGAGAATCACCAAGAGAGAAAAGTCACCCAAGCTTTCAAAGAAAGCAACATGGTCAAGCAATGGCCATGACTCATCCAGATGGCTGACACTGACAAAAAGAACTGAGAGGAACTGTACATGGTTTCAAAGTAAATCCTGAGGAGATTTAACTGACCTTGATAGAGAGCAAGAGATTAATTTTAATTAATACAGGTCTCACCTTAACTTGGTCTTGAACATCCAGCAGAAAAGTATAACTACAAGATGTATAAAACAATGCCATAGTAATAAGCTAGCTATAAAAAGATATTCAAATCACTGATACCTTCTGATAATTTCCAGCTACACTGGTAACTGTCTAGTGTTCTGGGTTAATGGGCTGTATAGGGTTAAGTTGCTAAACACAGGGACCTAAAATGCTTAGACTGGGAATTTTTAGCCTAAATGCGTAAGTCCACTCAGAGTGGAAAGTTTTCGAGATGTAAAAGCATTCACAGAAAGAAACTTCACTGCAGACACCTGGAGAAGAGAGGGGAAAAAAAGCCTTCCACAAGGAAGAAGTTCTTCTGCAGAGTCCTCTGAACACAGCTCCTCCAACTCCAACTGACCACCCACTGCTTGTGGCTAAGAAATAGAAAAGCGGAGATGTGGGGAGTGGCTGAGCTGGAGATCAACCACACATTTGGGGCTAGAGCAAGGCCAGCCCCAAGAACATGGAGCTCCAGAGCCGAGCCATGTAAACAAACTGTTGGGACTAGAGCAAGGGCAGTCCAGAAGGTGTCTGGCCTTGGTGTTCTTCCTTCTTAACTATAGCACAGACAGCTCTGAGAATATATTGCTTTCAACATTCTCAGCAAAACACTGAAACCTTGCACATTCAGTCTCTGTTGTACATTTCCCCCTCTTTTTACCGAGTATAAATAAAGAGGCAGACCATGCTGGGTTGTCACTGCCTCTCCATCAGAGAGGCCAGTTCCCACCTGGTCCCAGCTTTCCTTTTAGAATATGTCTATAGTTTTTTCTTAATCTTCCATCACCCTCTCTCAGGACTCTGCTGGTTGTGCAGGTCGTGGCCGCATCCTTGCTGGTACTTCTTTCAGCCCTATGGATGGCAGGGCCCAGGGATGGGCTGCCCTGAGAAACCAGCAGGATATGGCTTCTTCTAGAGCCAGGAGGGACCCTGTGTGAGGAGTTAGCCCTGAGTTGTCTGGGATGTGGGAGCAGGCAGTGGCAAGGTGCTGGTTGGCCAACAGAGCATCAGTTTCCTTTTCTGTAAAGAGGGATTGAAGACGTCCCCACCTGGCATGAACTGGCTGTGGCCCCCTGAGTCTTTCTTCTTCATCAAACACTGTTTCAGAGTAACTTGCCCCTACTATCCTCTGCTCCCTATGTCCCTGTTCCCTGGGCCTTCCCTGCTGTTGTTTCCCAGGGCCCTCACATGATTATCTTGGAAATCTGGTTGCAGAGGGACTATGCTTGGTGATGGGCTCATGGTCACAGAAAGAAGGGATTCCAGACTTTTGTCTATAGGGCATGATGAGGCTTAGGTACAGGAAACCCAGGGCCATGCCTTCAGGAGAAAAGCTGGACTGGCAGAATTGGAGAAGGAATAGGTGGGCTGAGGATTTAAACCCTGGATACTAATTATGTGTCAACAGGTCACAACCTCACCCGCTTGAGGGTGGGCAGATTCATCCTTTGATAAATCCAGGAAGGGTGAGTCAGTTGCCAGCAACTACTTCTGAGACACGTGGCAAGATATCTGCCTCCCTTCCTCCCAGTCAGGATTGTGCAAAGGAGAGAAAAGGGAAGGGGACAGGGAGGAGGAACATTCTTAGAGCTCCATAGACTGACAGTAACAAGGGATCCCAGTGTGGTGTCACTGTGCCTCTTCTCTTCATCTTATTGTACCTGTCTGTGGATCAGCTGCTCAATTCCATACAAGTTGTCATCTCTGACACTGTGAGCCCAGGGTGGGGGTCTCTGTGGCAACATCAAGTCCCTGTACCTTCAAAGAGTAAAGAATGTGCCAGGCATGGTGACCCATGCCTATAGTCTCAGCACTCAGGAGGTTGAGAAAGGAGGATCCTCACAATTTAAAGGCCAGCTGGGATATACAGTGAGGTCAATACTAGCCTAACTGCAGAGTGAAACACTTTCTGAAAAAAACAAAAGGAAGAAAGAAGAAAAAAACAGAAAGAAAGAAAGAAGGAAAGAAAGGAAGGAAGGAAGGAAGGAAGAAAGAAAGAAGAAAAGAAAGCTCTGCTCCTATAAGCCCTATGTGATCCAAAGGACCCCAGACCCTGTGTGGTTTCCTCTGAGATGGTTCATCCATGTGGGCAGTGACTGTCCTGGATTCCTGATCTTAGCTTTATATTGGACTAGGAGGGCCCTCATTTCCTGTCCCCACCTACTGCTTAGGCTGGCATCACTTAGCAGGATGCACTGGGCTGCTAACTAGAAAACAGGGTTGTGGTTGGTGATATCCAAGTGAAAGACTTTTTAAAAAATAGCAAAGGAAGACAAAAAACCAGTCAAAAACTGCTAGATGATGCAAAGAAGACTAATATAAGACTAATTGGTAGCAATGAAAAATCAGAAGATAGCAAAGAGGGCAAAAATAATCTGTTCACAGAAGTAATAGAAAACTTTCCAAGCATTGAAAAAGAATTTGACATACAGATAAATTAGGTATATAGAACTTCAAATAGCCATTATCAGAAAATAACTACACCAAAGGCATATAGTAGTCAAGATACCAGAAATTCAACACAAGAACAGAATATTCAAGTCTGTTAAAGATACAAATCAATTATACAGAAAAACCCATTGGAATCATATTAGATTTCTCAACACAAAACCTAAAGTCAAGGAAAGCTAGGAGTGAAGTATGTCAAGCCCTGAATAAAACAACCTGCAGCCCAGATTAATGTAATCTGCAAAATTACCTTTCAAAATTGATAGAGAAATAAGATATTTCCATGTAAAGAACATCAGAAAAAATTCATGAGTACCAAACCAGCACTCCAAAGAGTTGTGAAGGATACTCTAGTAAAAGACAGTGAAGAAGACAATGCCAAGAATCCCAATACAATGAATCCACCAGGCAAGGCAAGCAATTAAATAGAAGGGAAAGAAAGGGAACCAACAACAGGAAAACAATCTAATGAAAGTATAAGTCAATACCTCTCACTTATAATTGTCAGAGTAAATGGTCTCAATTCACCAATCAAAAGAAACAGATTGACAGAATGAATCAAGGAACAAGGTCCAACAATATACTGCATACAAGAAACACGTTTAACTCTAAAAGAAATTCATGGATTGAAGGTCAAAAGAGGGAAATAACACTCCCTGCAACCAGAACCCAGAAAAAAGCAGGAGTAGCTATTCTATTTGCAAAGTGAATTTCAAACCAAGACTAATCAGAAGAAACAAAGAAGGTCACTAACATATTTGTTAAGGGAACAATCCTAGGGGAAGAGAATATATATATATATATATATATATATATATATATATATATATACACATATATACCAAAGGACTATACCCAACTATATAAAAGAAATACTAATGGATATGAAAATTCAGATAAGCACTAATACAATTGTAATAAGGATTTCAATACTCTACTGTCACAAATAGACAGATCAATAGACAAAAAATCAACAAAGAAATATTGGTTGAACAAAACATTTGAACAAATGGACTAATAGATACCTACAGAGTGTTCCATTCAACAACAACAGAATACACATTCTTCTCAGCAGCCCATTGGAATTTCTCCAAAAATAGACCACATACTAACTCATAGAACTTGCTTAAATAAATGCAATGAATTGAAATTATGCCATACATATTATCAGGTCATAGTGCAGTGAAATAGGAAATCAAGGGCAAAAGAAACCACAAAAAATATATTATAATTGCTTAATACCCTATTGAACAACCCATGGGTCACAGATAAAATAAAAGAAGAAATTAACAGGTTCTACAATTAAATGATGAGGCCAATAAGACATACCACAACTTACAGGACGCAATGAAAACACTCCTATGAGGGAAGTTTATAGTGGTGATTTCCCACATCAGAAAAACACAGCAACTTGAATAAAAAACGTCATGTTGGACTACAAGTTTCTAGAAAAGGAGCAAGTTAACTTTGAGGCTCATATGAAAAAGGAAATTAAACATAATAAAATGCAACTTATACCAGGAACTTGAATGCACTGATTTTCCACTTAGTAGAGTGATTCTACCCTGTTGTGTGTGTGTGGAAGCTTAATAGGGATAGGGGGCAGAATGGAGAGATAAATGAGGTTAAATATAGTAAGAGCAAGGCTTGAGGGCAATGGATGATCATCCAAGTTTTGGGTTATTGTAGGATACAACTGAGAAGGATTGGAAGAAAAAGCCTAGGGGTACTGAAGTGAGCCAGAAATAGAAGAGACAATGTTTACTCACATGAAAGTATCATAAAATCAAGTGAGATAGTTGATGAACGAGAGGAAGAGAATGAGTAGAAGAAAACAAAAAAAAAGTTTAGAGATCTAAGTCATGAGAGAAAGCAGAAAGAGAAAAAAAGGGAAAAAACAGAAAACAAAAATAACCACACACACAGAGGAAACAAACAAACCAAAACAAAATGGGACAAAACAGAACAGAGTTAAAAGAAAACCAACCCAGCCAGATACAAAGAGGAAAACCAATCAGACAGAGAAAAATAAAAGTAGCAAAGTTCCTCTGGTGCCTACAGTCCTGTAGTAGGGCAATCCAGATCCCAGAAACATGTACTCTAGCCAAATTTGCAGGTGGATTTGTGTTGGGTAGGGGTCTGATCTTGACCTCTAGATTTGGGGCATGGGATTAGTTTTCTGTTGCTGGAATTCTCCCCAAGCCCTTTAGAAAAAAAAAGTAAATTATAAAGCTCAGACAGAAGTTAATGTACTTGAGAAAGAATCAATGAGTCAGAGAGTTTGTTCTTTGAAAGATTAAATAAAATAGATGAACCCTTAGCCAACCTTATCAAAGTAAGGAAAGAAAACACCCAAATGCATGCAATTAAGAAAGAAAAGGGTGAAAATTACAATGGATCCTGCAGAAATCCAGAGGATGATCAGTACCTACATTAAGAACCTGTACTCTAATAAGATGGAAAATTCAGAAGAAGTGGATAAATTCCTAGATACATATGAAATACCAAAGCTGAATAAAAAAGATATAAAAATTCTACACAATCTAATATCATTCAATGAAATTGAAGACATAATTAAAAAACTACCAACTAACAAAAGCCCAGGTCCAGGCAGATTCATTGCTGAGTTCTATAAGAATTTTAGAGATTTACTGACACTGCTCCTCAAACTATTTAATAAACTTGACTAATTATTAAATCTAGGGAGGAAACCCCATGATCAGCCCCTCTGCTCAAGTACTTGGCAAAGCTCTCCTTTGGTTGGGGGCAAGATGACATTTGCCTTTCTGTCCAGTCCTCATTCTGCCTCACTGCCCTCGAACCTTGCAGGTAACCTCAAGCTGTGGCCAGCACTGGGCATTTCCCTGCTTCGTGGCAAGAGTAGCTGGTCAAGGCACAAGTCTTGTTTGGAGTCCAATCTGAAATCTGAGCAAATATGACACCCAGTAGGGGAGACGGGTGCTCAGCCTGGCTTCTGAGACCCCTGCTCCTACCCAGCTCTCAGCCCCAGTCTCTGATGACACCAACTACTTCCACTTCGCCAGCCCTGCCCTCAACCATTCTTTGCCTCTCTTGTTTCCCCATCCTCCTCCTGACCCTGTGCTGATCCTAGGCCAGCTCTCATTTAAGGGCCAAGCAGGTAGGCACAGTTTCTTTCCCCTAAGCCTTGGTGAAAGGGTGGAAATCTCCAAAAGGCAGGGCTGCTGCTGTGGTTTAGATGTGCATGTTCCTGCCAAACCCCTATGTTGGAAACTAAGAGCCCAGGTGACAGTATCAGTAGATTGGGCTCTTAGGAGGCAGTTAACTCAGCCATTGTGAACGGACATAAAAGTTTTGTGAAAGGGCTTCAATAGGAAACAAGTTAGGCTGTATCTTAGTTACTTTCTCATTGTTTGGACACAGTAACCAATGACAACAACTTTAAGGAGAAAAGGTTTATTTTGGCCCTCAGTTGTGTAAATCACTGTTGCCATCTAAGTTTTAATTTTTGTTGTCCAACAGTCAATGTTCTTGAAATAACCAGAAAAGTTTTCATCAACACGAATTCATCTTTTGGGGACATCTCCTACCCAAGGTAAAATCCTATGTTATGAATTATTTTTCCTAATTTTTCCTTCCATTTCAGAATATTCATTGTGATAGGCTCTATATTTCAAATGTCACTCTCCGGTACATATCACAGGCCTGAAACAAATGAATGACTTAACAGAAAACATGACCTGAGTAGAATTAAACATATTTTCCAATACATCAAAGGTCCTGCTTCACTTTCTAAGTTGATCCTAAAACAAAAGGCTGGACTGTTCTCCCCATGCCCTCCTGGATCTGCCCTGGACTTCATTCACCAAAGGAGAGGTCAAGTGTTCCTTTTACATTTTGAGACAGTGTCTCAGTAAGGGGTCTAGGCTGGGTCAAACTTGCAGCCTTCCTGCCACAGCCTCCTGTAGTACTGGGGTTACAGACATGAACTAAGTGCCCAGCTGAGAGTACATTTCAAGATTATGCGGAGAAGTGGTGGTGGAGCTCCTAAGGCTGGGAGAGGACAGGGAGGGGAGGCAGGGAGGGTGGCAGGATCTCGTGGCCACTGCTTGGTACAGCTTCACATCCTGCCTTTTCATCATCCAGCCCAGGTAGGGAGGGTACAGTGAGGGCTGTCTGGTGTGGGGAGCTGGGGCCGCACACTGCTCAACAGCTAGGGACCCCTTATGAAGCCACTTCCCTTAGGGCAATGACCACAGAGTTCAGGCAGGGACATAAAAAGCAGGTGCATAGAACAAGTGAGAGCCCCTCTAAACCCACACAAGGCCAGAATCCCAGTCCAGCCTTAACTCAAGCATCCATGACGTCACCGCCTTCATGGCTGAGCCATCTTCAAAGGTCACTGCGCAGGCCTTGAGCTCCACTGCTGCCTCCCCAGGATGCTGGCCAGGCCCCCAGTGAGGAAACAGCCTTCCTCACAGACAAGTCTGGAATCAGCCATCCCAAGGACAGTTCTGAAACCCTAGGGGCTCCACAGCCCAAAAATGTAGCCAGAGACAGGGGTTCGGTCTGAAAGATCTCTCAAGGAAAAGGTAAAATCCTGGCACCTCATGCAACTGCTGTACGTAGCACCAGAGTACAGAGTACTATCTAACCTGGGCAGGTTCCTGCACCCAGGACCCCTACTCTCAACTTACCAGGGCTCGACTCTCAACTGTGACTGAAGCCTCAGCACTCAGCTCTGTCTGTGTCCACGTATATAGCCCGTGGACCTGGTTCTGGGTCTTCGCTTGCTGGGCTCTCAGGAGACCGCAATTCCCCAAAGGTCTCCTGCCTTCCTGTCTGCTCCTGTAAATGGCAGCAGAGGTGTGGGGAAAGATAGGGGTTCAAGGTACCACACCCTGTTTTAGAGCTTGGCCTGGGGCTCCTGTGAGGGCCAGGATCTGGGCTCAGTAGACTCAGAGCAGATACCCTGTCCTTCCCTCTCCATAATGTCCACTGTCGGCTGCACCACCATTCCCTGACCTTTATAAGCTCCAAAATGAGGCACAAGACCTATAAGAGGGAACGCACTGTTTTCTTTTCTTTTATTCCTTATTTCTTTGTTTGTTGTTTTATGAGAGGGTCTCCCTCTGTAATTTAGGCTGGTTTGGAACTCACTGTATAGCCTAGAATGGCCTCAAAATTCCAGTAATCCTCCTGTCTCAGCCTCCTGTGTGCTGGTATTGCAGGCATGGGCCGACATACCTGGCATGTTATTTGCTCTTTGTGGGTACAATAAGTCAACATTGCCCCTGACACACACACACACACACACACACAGACACACACACACACAGACACAGTGGGCTCAGAGTCAGACATGACAGCTTGTTTGAATTCTAGCTGCTGACCCACAGACAGGCCAATCAGATAAAGGGAAGAAGCGCAGTGAGCTCACATAGAGAGCTCTTCTCTGGCACACTGTGGAGGTCTGTATGTGTCCCTCCTGTCTCCTGTCAACTTGCTGTTTTTCTACCTTGCACAATCCTAACCCTGGGGAAGGAGAGAAATATTCTGCCATGTGATTCTGAAGAAGTTGCTAGCAATTAGCTCATCATTGCTGCTTTTGTCAATGGAAGGATCAGCCCACCCTAGGGTGGAGCCAGACTGTAAACCATATATAGTTTCCACTCTTTGGGCTCCTCAGCCCTCCACGTCTTTCTCCAATACCTGCCAGCCCAACAGCTGCCCTGAAGCAATGGCCCTGGGTCTCTTTTGTCTTGGCCTCATCCTGATGGGGGTCCTGCAGACCCAGAGCTCAGTTCTGAGCAAGGTCCCCTTGGAACCAGACTTCCGGGATGAAAAGGTATGGTTCTGGGAAGGCAGCTGTAGGGGGGCTCGGAAGACAGTGACTGTGGAAATAGAGTGCGCGAGAGGTAAATGGACTCCGGGAGGTCAGGTCCTGTGGATGTTTGGTGGGGACATCTTCAGTCCCTCCTCACTGACAAAACTGAGGTTCTCTAACACCCACTGGCCTCTTGCAAAGGCCACCCCATCCCTGATGACTCAAGTCTAACTCCTCACTCAGGGTCCCTCCTAGCCCCGGAGGACCCAAGTTCCTGTCAACTCCTCAGAACAGCCAATTCATGGGCCCTGCTTCCCAGAGGTACCGGCAGGGACAACATGGGAGGGGTGGTCCTGGGGCTGTTCCTGGGCTCTGCCTGTCATTCCCCCCTTGAAGTTCCAGGGGAAGTGGTTCACCATTGGTGGGGCAGAGAACAAAATTCAGAAGGAAGGCAAACCAGCCATGCACAGAATCACCTATAAGCTTGAAGATGACCACAGCTTCTGTGTCACCTCCACCTGGCTCAGGTAAGCAACCAACTCCTGGGGGTCTGAGAGGCAGATATATGTCATCATAACCAAGGAGTTTGCCATTCATCTCACTGCTCTGCACTAAATCAATCTTTTCCCCTCGGTTCCTCTGCCTCTCCTACCCTCCCTTCTTCCCCTGTTCTCTCATTCTACTGCTCCCTCCTCTTCTTCCCATCCTTCCTCTTCCCATTCCATTAAAGAGGGAGGCTGCAGGATAAACACAGGAGAAGAAAAGAAGAGAGTAGCGTGTTCCAGAAGGGAGGAGGGACACTGGCCCATCAAGGGATCCCACCCAAAGCCTCTATCTAGGGCTTCTAGGGAAATGACCTTAAAGGAGCCAATATGCCCATAATCCTACTAAGCTCAGCTCCATAGATGGAGGCAGGAGAATCACGAGTCTGAATATATAATGGGAAATGTAAGGAGACCTTGTCTCAAAAGGAAAAATAGAAACAGGGCAATCGCTGTAACCCAGTATCACGGCCCTTTGGTTAATCCCTATACTATTATCACCACAACCCTCACCACCATAAAAAAAAAAAAAGAATGTACATGGGTCTCATCAGGGCCTGGAGGACTTGGAGTCAGAGAGCCTCAGCAGGAGGCAGCAAAGCAGTCAGTCATCAGCATGGTAACCTGAGCAGGGCTGATGAGCAACCTGCAGGGGGCACTCCCAGCCCTGTCTCTGGGGCATCTTACCCTGAACCTGGACCTGCTAAAGGCCAGGATCTGTGCATAGCTGCTGCAGGAAGTGCTAAAACTCCTCCCAGTAAGGCTGGACCACTTAATCACATGCAGGAGATGACAGAGGTGGGGCAGATGAGAACGCAAAGAGGGGAGCATGGGCTCATCGACCTGCAGTGAATTCGGGCCCTGGCCACCGTTTGTATGGTATTCGAAGCATTTGAGGACTGAGGGGCATGTGAAGAAAGGTTTATGGGCACTGTCTCTACAGTGCTTGAGTGAGGTGGACCCCAGTGATAGGTCATTTTTTTTTTTTAATATGGGTACCAGGAGTCGACCTCAGGACCTTGCGCTTGCCAGCAAGTGCTTATGCCACTGAGCGATATCACCGGCCCTTTCTTTCCTTTATGTGGGTACCAGGAGTCTATCTCAGGACCTTGTGCTTGCCAGGCAGGTGCTTATGCCACTGAGCTATCTCACTGGCCCTCATTTTTGACTCAAGAGCTAAGGCACTTCTTGGCATGGGGCAGACTGGAAGCTCGGTGGAAATTGCCAGGAGAGGGGAGCAACAAGATAAGAGCAGAGTTCAGTTCCTGCGGTCTATGTGTGGTACAGGCTGCCCCAGGGAGGCAGCAGAGGAGATAGGGAGTGAAGACAGTGAGTGTTAAAAGGAGGGTTGAGGGGGCCCCGCCACGGACCAGGTAGAGTCTGAGAGGGGAAGGCCCAGGGCCATGGATGTGGGCGATGTGGGGCCCCTGCCATGGTGGGGGACAGGCTGTCATGGGTTGGGCTGGACAGAGACCTCAGAATCCTGCTGCAGCCATGGCGACCCAGACTGCGTCCTCTCCCTGTTCACTACCCACTTCTCTCCCTCGTGCAGCGAGCAGGACTGTGAGCACTGGAGCAACAGGATAGTTCCAAGTGAGCAGCCCGGCCAGTTCACCATAGCCAATATTACAAGTGAGTCCTGAGTGACGGCAGACTGGGGTTGGGGTCTGTGGGGCAGTGCTCCCACAGGGGCACATCCCTCCCTGGCCCTCCACACAGGTGCAGTCCTGTGGGGAGAAGAAGCCCCTGCTAACTGGCTGGGGAGGAAGGGGACAGTCTCTTCCTCCTGTTCTGGAAAGGATGACCTCTTGCCTTATATACTGCAGGTCTCAGTGGAATACAGAACTTCACCATGACAGTGGTAGTCACCAACTACAACCAGTTCGCCATCGTGTTCTACGACATGATTGTCCAAGACAGCGTGCAACGGGTGGCCAGTCTTTTTGGTGGGTTATCATTCCATCCCCATGGGGACCTGGGTCCTGGTCAGAACTGCAGGAGAGAGCTCCAATTCCCCCCAAACCCAAAGTCTCCTCTAGTTCAAGGCCCACTCTCAGGGAGGAGGTCTTTCCACAGACCTTCCATGGGAAAGAGGTCTGAGGCTTCCTTCACTCATGCAACAGCGTTTATGTAGTGAGGCAGGGGTGGTGGCCTACACCTGTCATTACAGCACTGGGTATGCTGAGGCAGGAGGATTGCAAGTTTAAGGCAAGGTTGAACTACACAGCAAGACCCTATGTTAAAAAAAATAAAATTAATTACAAAATTCTCTGTTGCCCAACCATCACAATCTTGGCCACAGGGAGGACCATGGAGCTGAGCCCTGAACTGAAGAAGCGCTTTGTCAAGGTTACCATGACTCTGGGCTTCACTGATGAAAACATCTTCTTCCCTGACCCCATGGGTAATTATGAGCTGGGGAGAGGGGACGGGGATGTGGGGTCTGCCCAGGCCCAATGCTGCCCCACCAGGAAAAGAACACAGGAGACACTCAGTCTTCTGGTTCAGTCGCTGGAGGAATGGTGATGCCTAACTTGGGGTGTATGGGTCCCCAGGACTTCTGACCCCAAATGTTCCCCCTGATAGTTTAGATAAATCATACACCAATGAAAATTTTAGGCCCATGTCCCAGTTTCCAAGTCTCACTTTCATGTGCCACCTCCTCTCCATGCCTTCGGTCTTACCATGCTGGGCCAACTCCACATTCCCCTGGGGCTTGCACATTACTGACATAGAGATGACTTTTGTATGAAGTGGATTGGCCTGGGCTGGGTCTTTACCTGGGCCACGCAGGCCAATGCCTGAG
Organism: Erethizon dorsatum; assembly: GCA_028451465.1. NCBI lineage: Eukaryota > Metazoa > Chordata > Mammalia > Rodentia > Erethizontidae > Erethizon > Erethizon dorsatum. The sequence continues at coordinate 7,735,168 of CM051822.1, forward strand.
TACCTGCCAGGGCTACCACCAGGTAAACAGGCTAGAAACCTTTGTAGCAGAGCAGCTGTGAAGCACAGCCCTTGGATTGCCCATTCCTTGGCCCTGAATTCAGAGGAATCCTCAGATCCTTTGCTGCTGGCCCAGGCTGGGCCTGAGGCAGCCAAGAGCAACGCATGAAGATATCAAACACACACACACACACACACACACACACACACACACACACACACACACCCCTCTGCCTGCTCTGATGTTGTTTCTCCCCCACAGAAATGTGCATGGATGACTGAATAGCGAGTGAGTATGGCTGGGCTGGGGGCTGATGGGAGGCCAGGGCAGGGTGGGCTGGGGATCTCAGGGCTGCTTTTATTCTTCCCCTCCCCTCTCCTGACTGCAAACCCCAGCCATCTTTACTCTGCTGTCTCCTTTCAGGTGCCTCCTTTCACTGCATCCCATGTTATTCCTGTCACTTCTGCCCGAGGTGCTGTCTGCAATACCAACCACAATGCCAGTGAGAGAGCTGGAAGACCCTTCTGACATTGCAGTGCTGCCCTCCCATTTCCCCAAATGCCACCCCACTGAAGGACCCCACTTTTCTGTTAAATAAACAGGTGTGACCAGGAGTCCAAGGGTGTACTTCTTGTATGCTGGGCCATGGGTTTGGAGAATGACAAGAGAGTGGGCTCAAACAACATCACTCCCAGACTCCAGCCTGATGTTCGGGTGGAGAGACAAGTCACGAGGCAAAGAATTACAGGTTCCCTGCCACACCCTAAGAGTGTTGTGGGCAGAATGATGCTTTACTCACTCATGCTTTGACTGGGCACTCCTAGTCCCAGCCTCAGCCCAACTCCAGAACAACCTCTGAGACATGTCCTGTCTCAGATAAACTCTTACGGAGCCATATTTCATGCCCACACTTGGCCGCCTGAACTAGGTCCTAGAGCAGCAGCCCCATCAGGGCTGGGGTGGAGGACGGTCCTGGTGGGGTGTAAGGGACAGCTACCCACAGCTCACCAGAGTCCTGTGGATGCTAGATGTTGGTGACACAGACAGGAGGTGCATGTTGGGTGCGACAGAGGCAGAGGCCTACTCCAGGCAGAGGGTGAGTAGGGTTGGGCCTCTGCTGATCTGCCAGTGACCAGAGGACCTGGTACCCAAAATTTGACCCCAGCAGTTGGTTGCCATGCCTGTGCTAACTGCATTCAGGGTGCTGCCTTCAATAAATGAGGTCTAGACTCCCTTAGGGTGCATTCTGAAGCCTGGGCCAGGCCAGGGGAGGTGGGGGAATATACCCCTGGAACCCAGCCTGCTGGGAGAAGACCCACATGCCTGGGCCTGTGTCTGAACCAAATGGTCCCCATTCCCCTACTGGCAGCATCTGTTGCCCCTCCAGTGGGCACAGCATATAGGAATGCCTCCTATCTCTTTTCCCCTTGTAAGGGCAGCAGCCAGATTGGGTGTGGTCCAGAAGGACTCTGGTTTCCCACCCAACAAACATACACATTGACGCTTTCACCTTGGCTGGGGCACAGGGAGATTCCAAGCAATCACATCCCCCACTTCAGCTCCCTTGAGTGCAGGACAGGCCTGGGACCCAGTACCAGCAGATGGTGTCAGAAGTCTGAGCCACACCCCAGGAAGAAACCAGTTTGGTGTCACTCAGGATTCTAACTTGGGATGGAGATGCTTCAGGCTGAGAGGGACTGATGGTCACAGCCCCACAGCTAGCCAAAGGGACAGAACCTTCACCTTGCATGCTCAGCCTTTGGAATTCCCTTGGGCAGCTTCTGATCTGGGCCTCAGCAAGGTAGCTTCTCATCATTCCTTGTTTCTCCAGGGTCTTTCAGAGTCCAATATTTTGGGCACAAACAGGGCTCTGGGCTTCCTTCCCGGGTGGGTGGGGTATGAGTTTCCTATGACTACTGTAACAAATGGCCACAAACCACCAGCTAAACAGTCGTTTTTGTAAGCTGTTCTGGTTCTGGAGAGTGAAGTTTGAATCAGTGTCCCCGGGTGGAGACCACAGGCTTCAGGACTGTGTGTCTGTGGGTCCCCAGAGGAAGAATCCACTTCCCTGCCTTTTCTGACCTCTGGAGCTGACTTCTATGCATTCCTTCACTGGCAGCTGCTTCCTGCTCCTATGAAAATGCAGTGTAGCATCAACAAAACAAAACAAAACAAAACAAAACAAAACCCTTGCCCCACCTAGGGCCTCTCTTTCAGGTAAGAACAGTCAGAGGACCTGGATAAGGCATCTTTCTTTGAAATTCATTTGCATAAATTTTTTGATTCACTACTGCCCCTCCAGTAGTGAATGGAGTGAGTAAGGAAGAATACAGGACGGCTCAAGGGCAAGCTGGTGGTGGCCCCTATAGCAGCCTTGGTGATCCACCACCTTCCTGTCACCACCTGGGACTTATACCAGGGTCTTGCTCCTATACTGAGGATGGCTATACCCTTGGGCAGCCAATGGGAGACCAGGACACTGCTGCAGCCATAGGACTTCCTGGCCATTACAGCTACAGGAATCCCAGTAAGTGAGCCACTGTGCCCCTGAAATGTGGGCTGGAATCTCACCTGGACACCTGGAGTGGTTCACACATCTGGGAGCCATCCAGCAGTGAGCTTGTTGGCAAGATGACATTTTGCAGGCTTCCCTTTCCTGGCCAGTAGATGGGTCAGGGAGTGATGGGCAACCTTATCCTGAAGGCTTCTCTGATGGCCCCACCAAACATGCTGCCTGGCTCAAAGACCCTCGTGTCCACTGCAGCACTCACAAGAGAGGGACATTTAGTCCTCTCCTTATGGAGACCATGACACACAGTCCTGGAGGCACTTGAGAAGAGCCATAATAGGGGAGAGCCTCACACCTCTTCCTGTCCCTTCCCAGTTAGGGGACTCTGCCTGACAGAAACCATCCCTACTGCTAGAACTAAGGCTCCAGTCTGAGCTGACTCCCAGGTATGCCCAGGTGTAACCACTGAGAGCTCTAAGAGAATCACAGAAGACCAGGGAGGGAAGCTCAGGACAAGCTCATCATGAATGAGCTCTGCGTCCACTGAAGGGAGTTGGTGAATCAGGCAAGAAAGCCCAGTTCCAGATGCTCTCAACGGGAGTCTCCCAAAGCCACAGGAGGCCTGGGAAACCACGTGTCTGATTTCCCCTAGGCAGGGAGGTGACACAGCATGGTAAAACAGAATGGGGTCCCAGGGTGCCCTGTCCCTCTTCCAACCTCTCTAGGGCTTGGTTGTCCCGCCTTGGGCTCAAGCCTCCACTGTCTGGGCTCCTAGTGGGGAAGCCTGGGATGACCCCACTCAGCTGCCCAGAAAGGGGCAGGGTTCTGGAAAGGCAGGGTTTGAGCAGATTTTGCCCATAGTGAGGGTGGAGCCCAGACTGGGGGGCAGAGTTTTACCCCAGGGTATCTAGTGCCGGGGAGGCAGACCTGGAGCATCATGAGGGTCCCCCTCCCCTGGGCTATGTCTGGGCTGGCAGCCTGCAATCCACCTTTGAATTTCTTCCTTGGCCCTGTTTACAACTGTTGATTCTACCTTCCATCCCACACTGGCCTTGGAACAACTGTCTCCTTGTTCCATCCTTGCGCTACCCCTGGGGTGCCTAAGCCCACAATGTCAGGCCCAACTGGCACCTGGGCATAAGTGTGGAGGTGGTGTCTGAAGATGAGGGCAATGGCTTCAAGTAAGTAGGTGACACAAGAGGGCTTCTGAGACAAACTTTGCTTTTCTAAAGATGCCCTCCTAGGAGGGTGAGTAAGGGCAGGGGCGGGGACTTGAACTGGTCTGATGAGCCTTCTACAACCCAGCCCTGTGTGGTCCCAAGCAGTCCTGGAGCTGTCTTGGAGATGCACAGCCAGGACTGGAGGACAGAAACCTGGACCACAGCACTGGAAAACAGTGGGCAAAGAGCCCTAGTTTATAAGTGGGGAAACCGAGGCAGCTTCAGGGACATGTTCTTTGGTATTTGCTCTTGTGACTTTCTCCTGTCCCTAAGGAAAGAAGCCCCTGAAAGTGACCGAGCTTGGCTGGCATTACTGAGCAGGAGGCGCTGGGCTGCTACCTGGCCCCTTCTCTAGACACCTGTTTCCTAGGAGCCTGGGTTCTCCTAGCACCACTGTAACAAGTTACCACAAACCACTAGTTTAAAACAGCATGTAGGTATTCCCTTCTGGTTCCTGAAGCCAGAGTTTGATCAGTTTTAGTAAGCTTGGCCCACACTACCAGAGCTGTGCTCCCCAGGCTCTCCAGGGAGAAATCCATTGCCTACCATTTACAGCTTCTCGAGTTGCCTTTTGTCCTTTACTTGGCCTGCAGTCCCTTCCTCTTCCATCAAAGATGCAGTGTAGCATCAACAAACACTTTTACCTCACTTTCAGGTAAGGACAGTCAGCTGACCTGGATGAGACACTTTTCTCTGAAGTCATTACAGACAAATTTTGTGGTCTTCACTGCCATTCCACATAAGTGTGGGAGGAGGCAGAGCTGTACAAGTGCATGGCAGTTGTGGCCTGTAATGGAGGCTGTGTGTTCCACCTCACCTTCACCTTTCCATCATCAAGTGGGACATATGACAGGCCTGGCCCCCATGCTGATTATGGCCTACTCCCTCTGACATCTGATGGAAGAGCAGGAAGAGCTGTGGCCATAGGGCCTTCCTGGGACCTGGGCCTGACTCTCAGCTGGATTCCTGGCCAGGATCACACCTCTGGGTGTCATACAGGAGTGAGTTTGGTGGTGAGGTGACATTGTGCAGCCCTCCCTTTCCTAGGGAGCACCTGGGATGGGGAATGATGGCAGCTGACCACCTTAAAGGCTTCTCTGATTGCCAGCCACATGATGCATGCTGTGTGGCTGAAGGGCCATCATGTCTGTTGCAGCCTCAATAAGTTGGGAACAGCAAGTCCTTTTCATATTGAGATCCTTACACACAGTCCTGGAGGCATTTGAGAAGAGCCAGATGGGGGTGGGTGGGGAGGGGCTCATATCCTCTCTCTTACTTGCCCAGGTATGGGACTCAGCCTAATAATAACTATCCCTACTTCTCTCATCTAGGGTGCAATTCTGGGATGAGTCCCTCTCATAGCCACTGAGAGCCCTAAGAGAAGCATTGAAACCAGGGAGGGAGGCCCAGGACTGGGTAATGGTGGTGGGTGTTTCTACTTTGGCTGTAGTAGGTGTAGAGGAGGTAGGGAAGAAATCCCCAGTCAAGGGGGCTGTGAACTGGAGTCTCCCCAAGTCACAGGAGGCCTTGCAAACAGCATGCCTCATTTTGCTATCATAGCAAGGCCACTGTGGCAGGGAGGGGCACAGTATGGGCCCCAGATTGCCCTGCCACTCTTCCAGAACCTCTTGTGATCCATAGCCTTGCCCTGAACCTGGGCCTCCACTGGCTTGGCCTCTCGTCTGGCAGCCTGGGATGACTTCGCCCTTAGCCCTGAAAGTAATGAGGCTGAAGAACCCTGGGAAGTGGGCGGAATTCAATGGTGACATTGGATTGGCTCGTGTTTAGGGATGGTGTTCGACCTGGTCTTGGGCATGGGTGGAGGCTGAGCTCATGCTTAGAGACCCCATCCCTAGGGCCAGGCCAGAGCTGACAGCCCACAGTCTGCCTTTGTGTTTCACCCTTGGGCTTGGGACTGGCTTCTACCTGCTGCTTCCATCTTCCTTCCTGCACTGGCTTTGATTGACAGTCACTGAATTCTGTACTTGTGCAGCCCCTTGGCACCCAGTCACACATTGTTGGGCTCCATGGGGACCTGGGCAAGCCCCTGGGGGCTGGTGCTGAAGGTGAGGACAATGGCTTCGAAGAAGAAAGTGGCCCAAGCAGGATGCTGAGAGGAACTTTGCTTTCCTAAGGACGTCCTCCTAGGTCGGGAGTCAGAGAAGGGGTTTGAGTGTGGAAGGAATTGATGAGCCCTCCATAGCCCACACCTGGGGAGTCCTGAGTTATCTCAGAACTATCTTGGAGGGGCAGAGCAAGCACCTGCAAATGGGCCCAGGAAACCATAGCATTGTAGAACAGATAGCTCTGATTTATAGCTGGGGAAACTGATGCAGCTTTAGGGACACACTAGGATTTGTTCCAGCCACTTCCTTCAGCTAAGGAGATGAAGGCCCTGAAAGTGACAAAGAGGATATGAACTGGCTTGGCTGTACAGGAAGTGTTGGCCTGGTACCTGATCCCCTCTAGTCTCTTTCTGCTGCCCTCCCAGTCACTTGGCTTTGCTGATCTGACATACTTATAAGCAGCCTGTTGTTGTGTAATGCTACCGAGCGCTAGAGAACCATCCACCATCCACTCTCTTGTCACTTTCTCCAACCTCAGTTCCAAGCTGTAATGTATGAATAATGATTGGTTTCTTGGGTATTTACACATGTTAGAGTGAAATGAGAAAATTTATGGGGAGAGGTTGGGAAGAGGGAATCATCCCAAGTATACTTCTGCAGGACAGGCAGGGGAAGATTAAACACAGAAAGGAAAGCCATGTGCAGACAGAGGGAGAGAGAGGAAAGATGGGGTGAAAATCCAAGGAAGCTGGAGAAGGCAAGGTCCATCTTCAGAGCCTGTTGAGGGAGCAAGGTCCTTCATTACAGCACGAAGCCAATTCCAGATTTCAGGCTTCTGGCCTTTGGAAGGTGTGGTTTTGAGCCATCAGGGGGTAGCAATTTATATAGTAATTCGATGATTTGGGAGATTCACAGGTGATCCAGAATGCAAAGGATGCTGACAGTAGGAAATGCGCTCTTAGGAAGCTGTCCTTGAGAAGCTACAGGGGTGGCTGAGAGAGGTCTGTGAGTGTGGGGAGGAGGTGGCCCAAGACAAGGGGCCACAGGGTGGAAGGAAGTGACCTGAATTAAGGGATCACAGCAGTATGGGAAGAGGTAGCACTGCACAGGGGAACCCAGCACTGTCAGGAGGAGCTGGCCTGGGACAGAAGAGTGACTAAGGAGGTAGATACAGACTGCAGAGCCATGAGCCACTCAATTCCTGGCAGACCCAGGCTGATCATATAGAGGAACACTTTGGGGCTGCAGCTACCCTGGGTAGGCCAGTGCCCATGTGAGGGATCCTTGGTGCAGAGCGGTGCACCCAGGCTTGGTCACTGTGACCTCTGTTTGGCTTGCTCTACACAATGCTGAAGAGCAATGCCAGCCATGAGAGATGATTCTGAGATTCATGGGAAGTGATCAGGGGTAGATTGTACCCCCAGTTTAAGGTCTGTCCTGAAAACACTGTTCCCAGCGGCTCATTTCTTTCCAGACCTATGACCCAGCCACCTGGGAATGGGGACTCAGAGGGACAACATCCAGGCCAAGGCCAAGGTCTTGGTGGCTGCTCACAGCATTGTTTCCTCTACTCCTTGTCAACCTCCCTGCCCTGCACCCCATTGCTTCTGGACCAGGTTAACCTTGCTCCTTGCGTCTCTTATGTTGGGATTGGACCTCGCTTATGAGCTCTGTTTCTGCAAACCAGACAGGGGTCAGAGTGGATTCCTGGAAAGCAAGAACCAAATCACCAGGGAGCCTCTCCCTACCTTTGGGCAGATTAGAACTGGCAAGGTCTAGACCTCACTCTGGGAAATCAGGCCATCAGGGTCTCCCTCCAGGTAGCCTCCAGAAAGCTGGGCCTGGATCGACCAGACTTTTCCTGGGTTATGGCCCCAGAAATCCTTAGTGTTGAACTGATCCAGCTGCAGCTCCTGTTAAGCAGACTCAGAGCACAACTCAGCCCTGTTTCCTCCCCTCAGGAGCTCAGCCTGAAAACTTCAGGGTGGCTTGTTGAGGTCTTCCTTGAATGGCCACTTGAATCTACACAGCTTAGGGCATATTTCCAGCCACACAAAGAGGGGGCCTGTGATATCAGTCAGACCGAGTTAATGTACTTTGATTGATTGATAGAGAGAGGGAGGGATCAGAGAGCAGTGTAGAGGACCTCCCTGAGGATGGTGTTTAGGAGCATATGTGTATGCTTCTGGAGAGCGCTTTCTCCGGTGTGACATGGAGACTAGTTCTCTCCATGGTGTCTTAGGATTGGGGTTTTCCATGCTGGTTGCATGAGAAATTTTGCTTAAGACACTGGATGGAGGTACCTCATGAGGCCACTGCACATCCTGGAGAGTTCCTCCTGACACCTCTTTCCCTTTCTGATTAAAGGGAGCAGGTGCCTTGTGTGTTCAGTGCTTTTATGTATAAACACTCATTTTTTAGGGGTTGAGGAGTTTCTAACAGCTAGAAAGAAGCTTTTATGTATAAACATTCATTTTCTTTCTAACGGGTAGAAAGAAAAGGAAAACCCTAAGGCTGTAGATGTTTGTATACAGGAGAGAGAGAGAGAGAAAGGGGGGAGATAAACTATGCTTCGGGGGCAAGCAGTTGAGATAGATGGGTGAGAAGAAAGAGAAGAAAAACAAAGAGCCTTTCAGCTGAACTTACCAAACTCACCCTCTCCATGACTCTTTTTTTTTTTTTTTTTAACCTCTTGCCACTGGATCTCCAAGACAAAATACCATGAGACTGGGTCTGAAAGATTCCAGGAGCTGGAATAAGGAACTCAATCCATCCTTTTGTGGAAGTTTTTCTGACTCCTATCATGGAAAAATAATTTTTAAACTGAATCAATAAGAGGCATGAGAATTGTTTATTAGAGATTTGGGATTCACTCAATAGACTGCAGGGGCTCAGAGAAAGTGAGGCAGATTACAGTTGGGAACTGAGAACATTGTACTTTTTTTTTTAAGGGGGTAGAAAGTCCAAGAAAATGTAGCTCCCCCGAAAGGGTACTAGGATATTCCATATGTATGGGTAGTTTAATTTCTTTTCTCTTCTTCTCCTCCCTTCCTTTTCCTCCTCCTCCTTCTCCTTCTTCTTTTTGCATAGGTAATACAGACATTCTCTGGTTTCTCTCGGCCTTCTTCTTCTTTTTTTTTTTTTGTGGGTACTGGGGGGTCGACCTCAGGACCTCGCGCGCCAGTAGGCACCCGTGCCACTGAGCGATATCACCGGCCCCTTTTTCGTATGTGGGTTCCGGGAGTCGAACTCGGGTCCTCGCGCTTGCCAGGCAGGCGCTTAAGCCGCTGAGCCATCTCACCGGCCTTCAGCCTTCTTCTTTATCTTAGGGTCAATCTGCTGTTCCTTACATTCTTAATTGATCCAATTTATGGCCTTTTAGTGATCGGTCTGGTAGGGAAGAAGTCTAAATTGAACCAAAAGAATGTTGACACAGGACCATCTTGGATATCTTTAGCTGAGTCCTGAAAGTTGAAGTCTTCTTAAAAGTGCAATGTCTAGTTATAATTACCTTGACTTTTTTCTACCTTTTACTTCTTCTATCATACCTCAGCTCAAGCTCTAGGAGGCTGAGTTTGGCTACAGTTTTGCTTGAGTGTAGCCCAGCCTTGGCCATGACTGTGTTGGGACCCTCACAAGGCCCGCATGACACTCTGCACCCCTGGACTTCAAATGTGTCACGATGCTTCATCCTCTTCTCTCAATCTGTAATGCCCGGGTCTAAGCCAAGGTAGAAGGCAGCAGGCAACCAGATGAAAGAGGGTGAAGAGATGTCAGCAGGTGCCCCAAACACCAACACAGTGGTGAGGACAGATCGCTAGAGATGAGTCCAGCGGGTCTGAGACAGGCCTGACATTAATGGAGAAGGAATGGTCCCTGCACAGATCTCTGGCCTAACCTCACCACCTCTGCTCATCTCCCAAACGATCAGGTTTTCTCTCTGCAAAGAAATCTGCTCTGCTAGTCTGGGGGCCACACATAGGTGGCACCCATGACCCAAGGTTTCCGTACACAAGGTTGTCTCTAACTTTCTTTTATTTTCAGTACAGCAGATTAAATGCAGGGTTTTTGTGCTGAGTTCTAATTTCCTGTATTTTTTTAGAAAGCATTTTATTAAAAGTAAAACAAGTATTAAGACACAAAAATGCTGTTGAACATTTTTTCATGTATTTATTTGCCATTTGTACTTCTGAGAAGTGTCTATTCATCTCAGATGTCCATTTTTGGATTGAGTCTTTAAATTTGGTGAGTCTTACTTTTCTTCAGTTCTTTATATGTTCTAGATATTAGTCCTTTGTCTGAGGGACAACTGGCTAAAATTTTTTCTCACTCTGTCAGTTGCCTTTTCACTCTTTTGGTAATTTCTTTTGCTGTGCAAAAGCTTTTTAATAGGATGAGATCCCAGCTTTTGATTCTTTGTAGTATTTCCTGAGCAACTGGAGTTTTGTTCATGAAATCTTTGCCTACCTCTATGTCTTCAAGAGTTCTACCTGTTCTCTCTTCCATCAAATTTAGTGTTTCTGTTTGAATATTTAGATCTTTGATCCATTTTGATTTTAGTTTAGTGCATGGTGATAGATATGGGTCTAATTTTAGTCTTCAGCATGCGGAAAGCCAGTTTTTCCAGCATCATTTATTAAAGATGTAAATTAAAACAACACTGACATTCCATTTTGCTCCAGAAAGAATGCCTATTATCAAGAAATCAATCAATAACAAATGCTGGCAGGGCTGTGGAGGAAAAGGAACACTTCTCCACTGTTGGTGGGTAGACTTGTGCAAACACTTTGGAAATCAGTGTGGAGATTCCTCAAAATCCAGAATTAGAGGTTCTATTTGATGCAGCTATTCCCCTTCTTGGTATCTTTCTGAAATAATTAAAAACATCATACCACAGTGATGTATAAGCACCCATGTTTATAGCAGCACAGTTTGTAATAATAGCCAAATCTTGGAAACAACCCAAATGCCCATCAACTGAGGAATGGATAAAAAGATATGATTTTTTATACAGTGAAGAACTACTCAGCCATAAAGAAGGACAAACTTGAGACATTTCTAGGTAAATGGATGCACCTCAAGACCATACTCTTACATGAAATAAATAGGACACACATGTGTATATATCACATTGTTTGCCTGGTGTGAGAAACCAAAAGTGTAAATAAGTACCAAAGTGTAAAATAGGTATTGCAAAATAGGAAGAAATTGTTCAAAAGAAATGGGAACTAGGGAGGGGGAAAGGGGAAAGGAAGGAAGGGAAAAGAAAAAAAGATAAAAGAAGGATAAAATGGTAACAAAGCTTTGTAAATAAGGAGGGGAAGAGGGGTTGAAAGAAGGGGAGGGGATTGGGGAAAAAAGAGGAATCAAGATATATAGAGGTACAAATTCCCTATGATGAATGTGATCATTTTGTATATCTAAATTGTACCAATAAGCTTAATAAAAAAGACACAAAAATGCATTAAGTTTGTGAACAAAAATTCAAAAATAAATTATACTTAATCCTTTTAAATAAAACATGCAACTTTGTAAACCCCTACATGTCTCTCAAATACATCAATGTTTTCTTCATTCTAATGCATTTTTTTTAATGTGGTGCTGAGATGCTTTGTTACAACGTATGCTTTTTAAATATTATAGTTTGTCAATATATATTTGAAATGTTCAAAACTTTAACTGTATGTTAACTTCTGTTTTATAAAGATAAGTCTTGGTGTTTTGTTTTGGGTTCCACATGCTGTTGATCACACAAAGACAGAAGTATCAGAACTAGGTACATAGATTTAGCATTAAAATTCTCCACCTCACTAGTGTCAAATCAGCAAGACAGATCCAAGGCTCTTGCAAAAAGGGACAATGAAGATCTACATTACATGAACATTTTTAATACTTTCAGCCTTGACATTATCGAAGTGCAAACATTTGCACTGTAATGTAGAAGGGAAAATGGTTAATCCACAATCTATGAAAGATAAGCTGTTATTTTCTTCACAAGAAAATATGAGGACATCTTATCTCTGAGGCCTAAAATATTCATTTTTTACATATTTGTGAAATGAACTGACTATCCTTTAAAGAAGATATTTCAAAAATGATCAAATATAAAGCATGAAAATTTCCTCTTAAGCAAACTCCATGCATCATATAAAACTAATGTGAGCTGCATATCTTCAGCATTGTGCTGAGAAACAAAGGCCAGGGTGACAAGTTGGATACCCCATGCAGAGGTGGCACTGTGGAGAGAAGCTGGGCAGGGGCCTGGGTTGAAAACTCTGCCTTTGTTCTTCATGTGACCTGCGGTGATGGTGTTAAGCCTCCTGCTCCTGTTTACACGTCGGGGCTAAAGGAACACAGAATACTCAGGTCATCGTACATCAGCGGGTGACACAAAAGCAAGGCATATCACACACCCATCTAAAACAATGCTGAGGAGTTGATTAAGGAGGGAAATCTTCTGTTTTAGAAAGAGAAAATAGTGGGCACTATGGTCAGTAGCTATGGTACACAGGTAACATCATTTGTCTTCCCACCAACAGAAAGAACTGTTGTTATAAACACTGTTGAAGCCTGGCACAGGGATGAAACATGTAATCCCGCCACCCTAGAAGGATGAGTCAAGAGGATCTCTGACAGTTCCAGGATACATAGTGAGTTCTAGTGCAGCAAGAACTACAGAGTGAGATCTTGTCTCAAAACAAAAACAAAAACAAAAGCAAAATCAAAAGCAAAAGCTAAAGCAAAAGCAAAAACGAAGAACTGTTCTGGTTATGTCAGAGGGAATTTCCTTTATCACCTCCCCATTCCAACAAAACTAAATCTACAACACCTCTGGCTGTAAGGCCAGGATGCTACATTTAAAATTTGGCTGGAGCTGTATGAAGAACTGGGTGTCAATCTGCCTCAAACTGCAAGAGCAGGGTATTAGATAAAGATGTCAGCAGTCACCTCTGAATCCGAAACAACTGAGCTAAAAGGAAGAAAATGCCAAAACCAGAATGACAGATAGCTACGAAACAGTGGGTGGGTGCCCAAGACTGAGGGAGGAAATGAAGCAAAGAATGGAACCCACAATTATAAAACGAAACATTTTTCTCACAGGAAATATATTCCAAAGCAATGGTATTTTTCCTTACTTTCCTCCTTGCTGGAACAAAATACCTGACAACCACAAGTTAAAGGAGGAATGGTTTCTTTCAACTCACAGTTTGTAGAGGCTTCAGTCCTTAGTTGGGTGGCTCCATGGCAGGGCAGCATGGATGAGGGGCATGGAAAAGGGGAAAAAGCCCATGGCATGGCAGGCACAAAGCCACAAGCCTTTCTTGTTCTTTCCCTTTTCATTCCGTCTGCACTACAAGATACTTCTTGGCTTCTTGCCACCTACTCCAAGGGTGGGGCTTCCCTCTTCAGTAAATCCATCACCTTCACCCAGAACCATGCTAAACTAATCAGTGAACTATTTCAGGATCACACACTCATGATCTAGTCACCTCCTCAAAGCTCTAAAGCATGAGGCTTTGGAGGGGGGCATCCAGATATAAGCCATAGCATATCTTGAGAACCATGCTTTTCTCTCTGAAATAAGTAAATAAATTAATTCAGGAAGTAGGCTTTAGAAAGAAGAAATTTTTTAATTTTGTGGCTTCACACTGGAAATAATGTGTAACCAGTATTTCTATCACTTATGATATTCATATTTTCTCAATAAAAATTTCATGAAACTGTTCTCAATTCACAAACTTAGAAATCCTTTAAAGAAAAGTGGACAAGAATCTACCTTTCATTGTTGTTCTAAATGTCTTCTAGCCCCATGAATATGGTCATGAAAGCAGCAAAACGTTCACATTTTCCTCATACTCTAGTCATTGCCTTACAAGTTTGCTCCATCTACATTTTAAAAGTGATATAAAAATAATTTCAAATCACATTTTACATAATACCAAAAGAAGGTATATAACATGGTTGAAGTCTAAGAAATTAATTACAAGTTACAAATGATATAAGGTGCAGTTAGAAGTGTGGTTTATAGTGAACAGAAAATAACAAGGTGATGTAAATGCAGAGTTCTGGTTTCCGTGAAGCTCACTAGGACAGGGTGACCCAGCTTGCTGGGTAGCAGTGCTCTGGGGGTGCCACCTGGCTGAGCAATCACAGCCTGCCCCTAGCCAGCACTGCATGTACCCAGTGCCTGAGAGAGGTGATGGTGGAAGAGCAGAACTTCAGAAGTGACTTTCGAGCCTTCTCTCTTTGTGCACCTGCATTCCCCTGAGCTCAAAGACCTAATTCCATGATTCGATGTGCACAGGGAAAGGGTAAGCAAGAGCATTCCACAGACCAAAAACAAATGGGAAATGAAACCCATAAACATGCTCCTGTTCCAACATTAAATCACTTTACTATACAAGTAAAAGAAAATTATCATTGCATCCAATACTTATAAATCCCAAAATGGAAACACTGATATACTACACTTCAAAAGAATCATGTCATCTATTCTCAAAGGTGAGTGAAAGAAGAATAGTCCCGTTTACATAAATTGTTTCAAAAAACCTAGCATTGTAATATTTTCCAGAGAAAAGAGAGAGAATCCAAATCCTCATGTTTGCCATCACCAAATTACAGGCATCTGTGCATACATCTTTATCATGATATACTTCAGATCATTTCCAGATTCAGGCAGTTTAATGGACATTAAACTGACATTTTAAAGTCAGCAGTAAGGGGCTTGCAAGAAGCTTCCCAACACCCGAGTTCTTCATTTTAATATAAAAATTTCCAAGATGACACAATAAGAACTTCTGATGCTATATCAAAACGCAGCTCTCTCATGCTTGAGGAGTGACCTTTACTGTTAACTTGACTTCATTCCTATGGAGTCCAATCACAATATCTTTTCCAAAGAAAACTTTCCTTGGCTATTCCTGATGTGGTCATAATTTCCTCATCTGAATCCACTAATTTAGGAAAAGCTTCATACGTTAGTGAAGAGGAAATATTTTCTTCCACCCACTTCAAATCTTCATCAAAATTATCAAAATTAGGGTTGGCTGCTCCACTGGAAACTGTTTTTAAAACTCTTAATTTTGTTCCTTCAATTAAATTTTCAGTTATGACCATGACTTCTTCAACTTCATCACTAGATCATCCTCTGAGTATGAAGCATAGCTCTCATTATTTAAAGTGGTCTCCCCCAAAACATTATTATATTAAATATAAGTGAATAAAGAAAGCTTGAAAATGCATCACCAACCCAGAGTTCTGCCCAGTCTGATTGGCATTTTACAATTCTAAATGTCTGAGCTGTTCTCACCATAAACATTAGAGAAGCCACCATAGCTCGAGAGTGTTTGTAAAGTGCCTCTGTAATAAAAATTTCACTGTGTTCCTTCTTAACATTAGAGTTTTCATAGTTTATGCCAAACATCAGTATGCACCAACATAAGCAACAGTGAAAAAGTGAGGGAGGCTGCCTAGAAATAAGATCAAAATCACTTTCCCCAGTGACTCTAGTGATGGTTTCAGTAGCTTCAAAGATAAAGTAAAGCAGTCCCTTTCAATTACCCCATCTATGATGTTCCTAAACGAGGCTTTACAATGCCATCATAACCAAGGTCAGAATGATTAGAAGGAGGTGTGACAATGTCCCCTTCATGCAGATATCAGTGCTGCAAATATCTACAGACCTTTCATTGACAATCTCGTGCTGCTGATGTTTTGATATTCACTAGACAAACTTTTCTCAAGCATTACTAGGAAACTAACAACAGTAATCCAGAACTGTATTCTTCATATATTTTTCCAACAGACCACATCAAACAGAGTACGTGATATAATAAAAAATATATATCACCATGAAAATGTAGAAAGAGAAGCAAAATCATATGACAAAAATCTAATAGATATCCACGAGGCACCATCCTACAAAAAGGAACACTTAAATTCCGGATGGCATCTCTTTTTCCTTTTTTTAAAAAAAAATGTCTCTCGAATTTTCATTTTTTTAGTAAAACATCCTTCTACTTCACAGTTAAATTTAGCCGAGTTTCAAATTTCAAGTTTCAAGTTTCACTCCTGAGGGGAGTGGGTGCATGTACACAACACATCTTCATTCTTTTTTCATCCTCTTGCTTCCCTTCCCTCCTACCTCCCTCCATCTTTTGGTTCTCTGCCATTTTTCAAAGCATCTACCTTCCTATTTTGTACTTTCTAACTTTTATTTTCCTCTTTATTTATATTTTGGGTTATCATATAAGATAAATCATTTAATATTTAAGCTTCTGTATCTGATTTATTTCATTTAATATTATGGCCTCAAGGTGCATTTATTTTCCTAAAAATGACTCAAGTTTAGCTTTCTTTATGGCACAGCAGTGTTAGTAGGATATTGTGGTCCACAGTGAGTATGAGCCAATTAAAGCAGGAAAGCAAATATGCTTTGCATGCAGAGCAAGCCACTGAGAAAGGAAAAGGCAATGCCCGTGAGGCCAATGGCTGCCATTTTTCATACTCCTATTCCGATGCCAGATCTAGGTTGTTACATGAACAATCTGCTTGATCTTGTTCCAGAAGAACTGAAGGTAGAATTCTCTGATTGGCACCTGGTGAAGCTGTACAGCACATGTCCCAGATCTCCATGACTGATAGGTCCTGCCACTTGTCCAGCTACTTTGCTGTGTCCTAAACTCCTGTCTCATTTCCTGCTAAGAAACATAAAACCTCATACTTCTTTATGGGCTCACGAGGGTATGGAAGTCTCTTTCTTCATATAGCTAGTTTGAGACGACGGGGGCTATAGGCCCTACCTATTGGGGATTATGCACTCTCTAACTAGCTTAGGATGTTGTAGTTCACTGGCTAGGCTGAGTAAAACCTGTCAGAAGGCAATGAGAGAAGAATAAGCAACTATATGTGAAGAACCATTGAGCTATCTGTTCAATGGGAGAAGGCTTGGCAAATTTGTCAGGAGTGTAACTTTACTATTAGCGTGTAGTAGAAATGTAGAGCCCAAATATGAGAAGGAACAGGTCAGATTTCCACCCTTCCCATTGAGGCAAAGAGGAATGTTAGATAGGTTACCAGTGTCCATTTTAGTGATGCTACTTATCTGCAAAACTAGAGTCTTGCTTTCTGAAAAACAACTTTATGTCTTCCAGAGGTTCACAGGAGTAGATTTTATTTCAGGTGCTCTTTTTTCCTTAGACGGTTTAAGTAGAGCTTGCTTGGTGATTGCTAGTCCTTCCCAGGGTATGTTCCTCTTCTCTGTATAGATTCTATCAAAGGAGCTGGTCTGAGATTGCCAGGACAAGTGCGCAAGCTTTTCAGTGGTTGCCACTAGTCCTAGTCCTGTGAAAATTAGAATAACGATTTTTCATTTAGAGTTTTTATAGTTTTCCACTGTATCACTTGAGGAAAGACCAGTTTATTTTCTAGACCGATTTTAATGGTTCCTTAGGAACTGGGACTAAAGCTAGGGTCCCCAGGGGCTCTAATTCTGGCCTTCTTGATGCTCTATCTGCCTTTTTCTCCCAAGAAGACTTTAGACTTGTCTTTTTGGTGTCCCTTACAATGAATGACAGTGACCTGCTTGGGAACCAATGGTAGCCAAGTTTCACATTTATTAAAGGTAGGGGAAAAATAGCAGAGTGAGTTTGGGCCAAATAAAAGTAGCGAAAACATTTAAAAATATACCCTACGGCATAGTGTGGGCTACTGTGAAAAGCCACCACAATAGCAAGTGCTTCATGGCAAATGTCCCTTTTTTATATTTCTCATGCTAGTGTCATATCCAGGTAATCCTATAAAATGCATGCTTAAGTGTTCAGGATAAGTCCACGTGCAAGGCTTTGGGAACTGTTGTGTATATGTGTCCTGGGATTTTGCAGTCAACAGGTCTCACCTACTTTCCTAGCCAGTCTCAGCCATGGCCTGCTTTCCTGCTTCATGTTGATGACTGTTAAAAAAGTGGGGTCATGGGACATGGAGATAAAAGACTAGGACAATTTGAAAACCATGAATTAGTCACAAGATGCAAGTCAAAATCCATAATTCGGTTATGACTCTGTGTACTAAGAGAGCAATCCAGAAAGAAAACCAACAAACAATTCTATTTACAATAGCATTTAAAAGTATAAAACATGCAGGAATAAAGGTATCCAAGGATATTGAAGACTTGTACCGTGAAAAGTACAAAATGTTGCTGAACAAAATTAAGAAAGACACTTATAAATGGAAAGACACACCATGTTCATGAACTAGAAGTTCGGATGTTAACAATACTACCCAAAGCAATCTAGAGATTCAGTGTAATTTATAACAAAATATCAAGGATATTTTTTCCAGGGGTAGAAAAATCCTTCCAAGACTCATATGGAATCCTAGTGGATACCGAATAGCCAAAACGATCTTGAAAGCAAAGTTGGAAATCGTATCTTCTGATTTAAAAACTTCTTACCAAGCTATAGTAGCCAAAACCATGTGATTCTGGCCTAAAGACAGACACATAGACCAATGACATAGAATAGAGAGTCCAGAAATAAATCCTTGTCTATATATAATCAAAATATTTTGATCAGTGTGCTATGACCATTCAACGCGGTAAAGGGCAGTCTTTTTAACAAATAATATGGGGAAATCAGGATGTGTACATGGAAAGGGAAGTCCCCATGCTTACTTAAAATTGTATACAAAAATTACCCAAAAATGGAGTAACCACCATAACATAAGAGCTAAAATTATGAAACCCACAGCGGAAATATTAGAGGGAAAGATCAATGCCATTGGTTTTTGTAACATTTTTTTAGATTTGACACCAAAAGAAAGCATCAATAAATAGGAAAATATCAAAATTAAAAACTTTTATGCATCAAAGGCCACTATCAACAGAGAAACAAGTTGATTCATGGAAATAATATATTTGGAAATCACATATAAGGAATTAATAGCTACAATGTGTAAATAATTCATACAACTGAATGACAACTCAAATAGACACATCTCCAAAGAAATACGGATGACCAAGAAGTGCATAAAAAGATACTCAGCATAAATACACAATGAGTCACCACTTCATATGCATTAAGATTGCTATTGTCAATAAAATACAAAATACTAAATGTTCTCAATAAAGTAGAAAATAATAAGTAAATAGGGACATGGAGAAATCAAAGCCCTTGTGCACTGCTTGTAGAAATAAAAAACAAGAAATAATGTGGTGATTCTATGTTTTAAAATTTAAACACAAAATTACTGCATGAGCCAGCCATTTCGATTTGGGGATATATCCAAAAACACTGAAAGTAGGGATTCAAACAAGTATTTCTACATCAGTGTTCATAAAAATACTATTCACAATAGCCACAAGGTGGAAACATTTCAAACACCCACCAATGAATGAATGGATAAATGCAACGTGATGTCTGCACAAATAGAATATCATTCAGCCTTAAAAAAATAACATTCTGACAATACATTGCCCAATGAATAAGCATTGAAGACATTATGTTAAGTGAAATAATCCAGATAAGAAAGGACAAATGCTATATGACTTCACTTGTATGAGATCTCAGGAAATTCAAACACCGTACATAGAAACTGGTACTTTCCAAGTGTTGGTAGGAGGGGGAAATTGTTATTATTATTAAAGGTGTACAGAGCTTCAGTTTGGAAAGATCAAAATGTTTTGGAGGTGGATGATAATGATGGTTGCGCAACAATGTGAATATACTTAATGGAATGAATAAAAGGTCTAAATTGTTTAATATCAGGAATTGTATCTTATTTCCACACATGAGAAGTTGTCCAAACATCGGGACCTCCAGAGTCAGATGGAAACCCAGCTCTCACTTACATGCTAACTAATAAATACTATTAACTTTCTAAGATCTCTAGTTCCACATCTAAAATATGATAGCGGTAATAATATGTACCTTATCACATAACGGGAGGAGTAAATTAGCGCTGCATAATTGTCTAGCATGACAGACACCAGGTATCAAGTATTCACTATGATTTTTATTCCAAAGCTCACACAGTTCTCGCATTTGACACTGCTGTACGACTGGTCATGACTTTGGCCTTGATTTTTCCTATAAAATGGAAACTATTTAGTTTAACTTGCAAAGGATCATTGCTCATTAAATGAGATTATAAGAAAGAGCTTGCAAATTATGAGTATAAATAAATAAAAGATTTAACAGCAAAGTAACAAAATATATTGGAAAGTAAAGCACAAAATGGAAGAGGAAAAAGAATACTTATAGTTTTCACAAAGAATATTTTTTAATATTGACTTCCAAGGTAAAAAACATACATCAAAAAAGAATATGCAGGAAGACTGCTCGCTCACAGAAAAATTAAAAACTATTGCATGATAGCACTGAAACTAATGAGAAATAACCCAAATACCTCTCATTCTGCAATGATTACTTACACCAGAGCTCATGCCCAAGGGAAAGGGCTGCGTCACATGAGTTCTGGTATAATCACATACTCAGCCTAGATATGTGCTTGAAAGAGCCACTGTCCTCAGAGTTGAGCGAAGCTCAATGCTGAGAAATCAGTGGAAGGTCTCTGGTTTTTGAAGGGAGCATTTTGGAAGTTTCTCTTCTCCTGGAGGAAAGTTCCAGCAAGAGCCATCCTGTACATGCACTTCTACTGTGGGGCAGCAGAGGGCAGCCCAGCTCCATTAGAGACAGCCCATCTCAGCCCCTGTAACTGCCGGCCTTGCTGTCAAAAGACATGAACTTAAGATCAGCAAACCAAATTCCAAA
Organism: Erethizon dorsatum; assembly: GCA_028451465.1. Taxonomy (NCBI): domain Eukaryota; kingdom Metazoa; phylum Chordata; class Mammalia; order Rodentia; family Erethizontidae; genus Erethizon; species Erethizon dorsatum. The sequence goes on from CM051822.1 coordinate 7,755,731, forward strand.
TTCCACTAAAAACCTATTCCTACTCTCTGGGAGTTATCAGCACACACTTGGGAGGAGTAAAGGAAGCTGTGGCAAAAGGATATTATAGTGCTTACTATGCAGCAGGCTGCCTCAGGCAGGGCTACCTCCTTTCGTGTCTCACATTCCGAGGAAGGTAGAGAGCAGGAAGTGTCTGCATCAGAAACTGTGAGCAAGGCTCACTAAGGAATACTGACTTACACCCGCATAGCGCTGAGCCTGGCTGAGCTGGCCCGCCAGATATCAATAAAAGTCACACAGGTAAAGAGGATATGATGGGAGCTCTCATAGCACACTGCCAAAAAAAAAAAAAAAAAAAAAAAAAAGAGAAAAAAAAATGGTGTAACAGCATACACAAAAGAAGTGACTCTACAACTAGACCAAAATAAATGGGCATCTTATGAAAACGTATATGTATATTTCTTAATAGACATCAACTGATCTTCATTAATTGTATTTTATCCACATTATTTAGGAAATATCAATAATGATATACTTGCCCTTTTATTCTTTGGAAAATATTTTTAAGTAAATTTAAATATATTTCAAAAATAATATCAAAAACCTAATACATCAGTTCATGAACTTAATTCGTTCCATGATTCTGGGGAAGATGGCCCCCTTCATGTTCACCTGGGGAAGATGGCCACAGTTGTGTTTCTTGCCCAGTGTGGAACTCATGAACAGAACCAAAATTTCACCAAATGCTTCTGTTTGCAAACCAAATTGTTCATGAACAGATGCATTCGTTAACTGAGGTATTACCGTGGTTCTAGCATAATAATGTCATCATAATTCTTAAGCTAAGATTCTATGTTTGCTCTTGATTTAAAATTTTTCTTATACAACTTTATAAATGTTATCCGTTAACATTCCAAAAAATTTGTCTTCAAAGACAATCATTACTTCCAAAAGAGACGACAGTTCTTTGGCCATATTTTGTTTCAAAATGCTTGTTATCAACATAAGATTACGATAGTTACCCCTACCTCTTCCACTTCAATACTGGTGTAACTGACCTCTCAACTGTTTGGTCTCTAAAGCTCAGAGAACAAAGATAAAAAGGTAATTGGGCTAAAAGGACAGCCGGTATTTAATCCTGGACCTCTAAATTTCAACAAGGCCCCAGGACATAGTGTGACCTCTCTACAAGATCCTACAACTCCAGTAAGTCACCTAACCTCTCAATCTGGGAGATTGTTAGACCCCCAAAGATAAGAGCCAACCAGTGTACACTGTGCTCAAAAGAGGGTCACTAAAAATACTCCCATTCTTCTAAAAGAGCCATATGGTCACACAAAACTGTGACCCATCCTGACAGCTGACACAACTGATTAAAAAAATATTAAAAGAGCTAAAAGGCTCTGCCATCACCCAACAAAAAAATATAACCATAATTACATATAAAATAATATTTTTCAATTAAAAACTAAGCTAAATATAAAAAGGGGGCTCCAAATACTACACCAGCACCTGCTGACAGTCTCCAGCTACACCTATAACTTATAAGCATAAAAAGATTAGATTACCCGTCTAAAATCAAAGCACAATTCATTTTTTCTTAACCCTTGTACTATTTTTCAATAATGTAGCTGATGTTTTTCTTAACTGGGCCCAGTGTTATGCCAAACACATTAACAACAAGACATGCTCAATCTGTAGACAATTGCCCACTCACCTACTGCAGTAGGTATCTCCTCTATAGAAAAAGGATTAGATGAAACTTCAAAATTTTATAAAACAGCTACAAAGTACAATTCTAAAGGTCACTACCAAGCCTAATGTCTCAGTGTTCAATGAATGACACTCTTAGTCAAAATGGCCATAGAAAAAATTTTCTTTAGCCACAATTAATACCAAAATATAAAGATGTAGAGATCCTAATCTGCCCAACTCCTAAAACTTCCATAATAAAAGATAAACAACTGGTTATAGACAGATATTTTCACGTCTAAAATAAACATATTTGGCTGACATCCATTATCAGATAACACAGCTAACTAATATCACCTTGTTAAAAACAAAACAAAGCAAAATATTTATGATAAATAAAACAATACCAAAGTTTGAAACACATTCCTACCTAAGGCTATAGTCACACTATTGTGTTAAAAGATACTAACTTATTTACAGCTGAGTAAAAGACAAGAGCTAAAATATGATGGGCAACCACAAATGATACCAAATAGCTCTGTGACATAAGCTTATGTCCTTAATTGCCTTCAGGGAAGATAAAAGATGTATATTAAGGCACCCATGGGTCAAAGGGAACTGGGTTAAAACCACAGGACCTCGCGCTTGCCGGGCAGGCGTTTATGCCGCTGAGCCATCTCACCGGCCCATCAATTGCATTTTGAATTTAAACTTTCAAGTCAAAAACATTTTCTCTTCCCTTTCTGATTATTACTGTGCATTCTATTTCATTCTTTCCCTCCTGTGTCCTCCAGTTTCCCAAAACTCAGGTGATTATCCTTTGACCTCCAGCCTTGACTCTACTATACTTGATGTCCTTCATCATGTTATCCTGGCCCCTACCCATCTTACCACGCCCCCGCAAAAGGGTAAAATCACTCCACTAAGGGGAAAATCACTGCATACAAGTACATGGTATATGTTTGATTTTGTTGTATAACTTTAGAATTTTCTCCTGTGGTCAGAGGTAGCAGGTTAATGGTTACCATAGTTTGTCAGTAGTTAAGCTGTACTTGAAACTACTGTTATTACTAACTGTACTACTTTAGCCAGGGTGTCATACATGTTATAATCAGTTTTTCTCCCCTGTATGATAATGCTGTGATTTTATGGGGTCATAATCACCACCACAACCCAGTACCAAAGGATTGGGTGCTGAACCAAATAGTAACTTTGTACCCTTTACAAATTGTGAAGGTAGGTTCTTGGGATAGCTATAAAGAACCGCCTACCTCTAGAGGACATCCCTGAAGAACAGACATTTCTTAGGGAATCCTCAATACTAGTGATAAAACTATCATAAGAGATCAGCAAGCATCAATATAGAAGACAAAATAAAGTAAAAAAGGAAAAGTAGAAAATGAAGCAAAATGCAACCCCAGACCCCCAGCCCACCCAGGACAAACCTGGAAAACAATGAGATGGATGAAATTGGAAATCAAACACTGGAACTTTCTGAAATGATAGCAACAGAAGTGAAAAAAACAAGTGGAAAAAGCTATAGAGAAAATAATCTCTCAGGTACAAAATGAAATGATGCTTAAAATCAAAGATATTAGAGAAGACACAGATAAAGGAATAGATGAGCTTAGAAAAGTGATGGCAACAAAAACTACCCAATTCATGAAAGAAATGGAATCTATGAGCAAGGGATATCTTTTCCATTTTCTGATGTCCTCTTTGATCTCCTTTTTCAGAGCACTGTAATTTTCAATGTATAGATCTTTTATTTCATTTGTTAGATTGATTCCTAAGTATTTCATTTTTTTTGGATGCCATTGTAAAGAGTGTGGTTTCCTTAATTTCCGCCTCAGTGAGTTCATTGTTTGTGTATAGGAATGCTAGTGATTTTTGAATGTTGACTTTGTATCCAGCTATGCTACTGAAATTGTTTATTAAATCTACAAGTCTTTTGGTAGAGTTTTTGGGGGTCTTCTACATAGAATATCATTTCATCTGTGAAGAATGATAATTTAAATTCTTCCTTTCCTATCCTTATTCTTTCTTTCTTTCTTTCTCTTGTCTAGTTTCTCTGCCTAATGTTTCCAGAACTATACTGAATAGGAGTGGTGAGAGTGGACATCCTTGTCTTGTTCCTGACTTTAGAGTGAAAGCTTTCAGTTTTTGACCATTTAGTATGATGTTAGCTGTTGGTTTGTGGTAGATTGCTTTTATCAGATTGATGTAAAGACTATCTATTCCAATTTGTTGTAGAGATTTTATCATGAATGAGTATTGGACTTTGTCAAATGCTTTTTCTGCATCTATTGAGATGATCACGTGATTTTTGTCTTTGGCTCTGTTGATATGGTTTATTACATTTATTGATTTGCATATGTTGAACCATCCCTGCATTCCTGGGATGAATCCCACTTTGTCATGCTGTATAATCTTCTTGATGATTTGCTGCATTTTGTTTACTAGAATGTTATTGAGGATTTTTGCATCTATGTTCATTAGGGAGATTGGCCTGTAGTTCTTTTTTTGGTTGGTTCTTTCTCTGGTTTTAGTATCAGGGTAATACATGCCTCCAGGAATGAGTTAGGGAGTATTGCTCCCCTTTCAATTTCATTAAAGAGTTTGAGGAGTACTGGCATTAAATCTTCTCTAAATTTCTTGTAGAATTCAGCATTAAATCCATCAGGACCTGGGCTTTTATTCATTGGTAAGTTTTTAATTACATTTTCAATCTCTTTAACTGATATTGGGTTATTCAGAATTTTTATGTCTTCTTGATTCAGCTTTGGTAATTCATACATATTTAGGAATCTGTCCAATTCTGTGTTTTCCATCCTATGAGAGTAAAGGTTTTCAAAGTAGGTATTGATGATCTTCTGAATTTCCACAGGATCTGTAATGATTTCACCTTTTCATTCCTTAATGCATGAATTTGAGTTTTTTCTTTCCTTTTTTTTTTTTTTTTGATAAGATTGGCTAAGGGTTCATCAATTTTATTTATTCTTTCAAAGGACCAACTCTTCTATTCATTAATTCTTTGTATTATTTTCTTAGTCTCCATTGGATTAATTTATGCTCTGATCTTTATAATTTCCTCCCTTATATGGGCTTTGGGCTTGACTTGCTCTTCTTTTCCTAGAAGCTTAAGGTGCAACATTAGGTTATTTATTTGTGTTTGTTCTGCTTTCTTGATGTAAGAATTCACCACTATAAATTTCGCTCTTATGACTGCTTTCCTTGCGTCCCATAAATTCCGGTATGTTGTATCTGCTTTCTCATTTAGTTGTAGATATTGTTTAATTTCTTCTTTAATTTCATCTGTGACCCATTGGTTGTTCATGAATGTGTTATTTAATTTTCATGTGTTTATGGAGTTTTTGCAGTTTCTTTTGCCATTAATTTCCAATATCATTGCACTATGCTCAGATAATATGCATGGGATAATTTCAATTCTTTTACATTTACTTAAGCATGTTCTGTGGGCTAGTATATAGTCTGTTTTGGAGAATGTCCCATATGCAGCTGAAAAGAATGTGTATTCTGTTGATGTTGGGTGGAACACTCTGGAAACATCTACTAAGTCCATTTGTTCACAGGTTTGGTTCAGTTCTGATGTTTTTTGCTGGTTTTTTGTCTAGTTGATCTATCTCTTTGTGACAATATGGTATTAAGGTCTCCATTACAATTGTGTTATTGCTTATTTGATTTTTCACATCTATTAATATTTGTCTTATATAGTTGGGTGCCCCCGTATTTGGTCAATCCTGTGTGCCTCAGCCAGGGCCCTACTGTGTCACTGGTGTTTCTGCCAGCTGCGAGGTCCCAATGAAGGAGAGGGGGAGGTGCTGGTCTCCTGGACTCTTCTGTAGGGCTGGTTGCCATTCCTGCCAAAAGGGGGAGGGAAGAGCCAGTCACATCTTGTTCAATTCTTCGTTCAGGATGAGTCTGGTAGGGGCTTCTGGGAAGAGTCCACAGCACCCCAGTACCCTGCTAACAGATTTTGGCAAGCCAGTCAGGAATTAAGAAAAATTATTGGAAGCTGGGGATTCCCCTGGCCCATTAATGGCCATGAAAGTAAAACAGTAAGAAAGCAGACCACCATGGTCCAGAAATTCTGGAGCATTGTGTAGGGCTGAGGCACACCTTGAGCAACACATTCTGATGCAGCCACCTGCCTTGGGTCTGGCTGTAAAGCCAGGTGAGGCACATCACCATGTACACTCCATCCCCACCCAAACTGGACAATGTACTCTCAGCAAGTTTTGGGGGTGGGAGGGAGCTTCTGCACCATGGGAAGCAGCTATGAGCACCCCTGAGAAGGGCTGGAGGCTGGGGTCTCAGCTAGCCAGAGCCTAAAGCCACAGGTGTAATGCAGAACCCAGCTTAGGGTCAGCAGCAAGAGGAAGTGGTTGGGGCCAATAGCAGTGGCCAGCCCAGCAAGAGCACCACCAATTCTGTACAGTGCTGGATGGTGCTACCCTTTCTGCTACTTCTCTTGTTGTATTCCTTTGCCCAGCTTCCTCCACCCACTGCCACACTCCACACAGAAGGGTGTGTGTGAAGGCATGTGTTTTGGAAAGGGCTGGGCTCACAGCAGTGCCCTCTGTGGTTGCACGGTTTGGGTACTGTCAGAGAGCCTGCTCAGCTTTCTCACTCTGTTGGGAGAAGTGGGTATAGGTTACATTTTCAGGGAACCATTTCAGTCCATGTCGTTCAGCCATGTCTGTTTAACAGAATTTCAGGTAATTTACAAACATATGCCTGAAAGCCTGAGCAAAACACGTGACAGTCAGTAAACGCCAACTCAAGTGGCTATGAGTAAGCACAAGTACATCTAATGTTAAAGGATATTGAACTCTATCCTTGTACATAAAAAGTTTTAAGGTTTCTTTCTCTTCTCTTCAATGCTAAAAATGAGGTCTCTACCTCTACTGCCATAAGTAATTATCAAAGTTTGTATTATTGGGATAAATGTAAAGCATATATATTATTTCTTAAGTAGCTAGTTGGAGGCCCCTAGTGGGTCCCCCAGCCTGCTTAAGTACCTGGTTGGAGTCTCTGAGGGGTTTTCCCTTTTATCTAAGAAGTAACAGAGAGTCACAGATTATGGATACTTCTGAGGATAAAAAAAGCACTGGTACCACTTCAGGCAAAGATGTCTACCTAGTAGTAATTATGTCTCAAGATGGATTTTTTTGAAACTTATGGGTCTCCTGCTTCTGCAGGGGGTGCCTGCTGAAAGACCCCAGACCTACTTTTCATTCTCTCTCTTTCATTCTCTCTCTTTCCATTACCCCACAAAATAATGGGAAACACCTGGTAGGTCCCAATGACCTTGCCCTTAGGCTGCATCCTTACTTATTTGGAAAAATTTGATCCAGATGATCTGAAAAAAGAAAAATGTTTCTACTATTGCAATACTGTTTGTGTCTCATATGACCTAAGAAATGGAGAGAGATGGTTACAGAATGGCAGTCTAAAGTACAATACTCCTTCCCACATACGTTGTTTCTGCACAAGGCACAAGCTTACTTCCTTTTTTATCTAGTTTTTATTTCTTCTAGACTACCTCACTGCTATGAAAATGGGTATGCATGTATCACTGGAGTATGTTGTCTTTAACTCTTCCAGGAAGATGCTGGGAAGTGGAATAGCTGAGTCACAAGGAATTTCTATTTTTAGTCTTTTAAGAAACCTCCATACTGATTTTCATAGTGGCTGTAGTACTTTACATTCCTATCATCAATATAGAAGGGTTCCTTTTTCCCCATAGCCTTGCCATCACCTGTTAAATTTGATGTCTTTATGATACCCATTCTTAATGAAGTAAGATGGAATTTCTGTGTATTTTTAATAGAAACATCAAAGATGTGAAATCCAGGTGTGTGTGTTCTGGCTACAACATACAGTGATCCTTACTGGTATGACACATTTCTACTGAGGTAGGATAAAAGAAATAATAATAGGCAAAAAGGAGACAAGAAAATTGAGATTTTAAAATTTAACTGGAGCTTCAAGAAACAAAAGTTACTCAAGCCCTTTTCCCATCCAGGAAACTCACTCAAAAAGTTCCTAAGTTTTGAAGAGAATAAGACTGTTATCTGGTCTCTGGACCTGTCCTTTTCACTTGTAAATAGTGCTTCCTCCTTCCCAAGGAAGCAGCACTATTGGTGAGCAGCAGATCTTAACTACAAACACAGATAGATGGCTTGCACTGTAATTTGGCGGACATAAAATGCACATCCAAGTCACCCATCTTGAAGACACCCTTTAAATATACCCAACTGCATCTCATTCAGAGTCTCACTTCTCTGAGAGAATACACTCCACTCTTGAGTGCATCCTAAAGTTTTTATCTAATAAACCCTTCCCATGTCTCTTACTGTGTCATCCTGAAAATTCCCAGATTACCCAGCTGGGACCTAAATGTCACCTCAAGTGTCCTTTTGGGAGAAAGGTGGAGGGAGATTAGGCATAGAAGAGAAAGCTACATAAAGATAGGCAGGGACAGGAGTGATAAGGTCACAAGCCCAGGAAGCTGGAGGAAGCAAGGTTCATACTTGGAGCCTGTGGAAGGAGCAAGGCCCTGCCCACACCTTGATTCTCACAAGTAGTGAATTTCAGATTTGGGATCTTTTGGCCTTTGGAAGGTATGATTCTCAGCCACCAGTGTGCAGCAATTTGTTTTAGTAATTTGAATATTTGGACAATTCTGAAACAATCTGGATTGCAGTGGATGTTGACTGTAGGGGATGAAGTAAGGAAAGCTGCCCTCAAGAGGCCAAGGGTGTGGCTGCAAGGGACCTGTGGATGTAGGGAATAAGCAGCCCAAGACACAGAGAAGGGGGAGGAAGTGATCTCAACCAAGAGAGCCCAGCAGTATGGGAGGAGGTAACATGGAGCAAGGGTACCAACTACTGTCAGGAGGAGGTGCCTTAGGACAGGAGAGGTACCTAGGAATATAGGTAGAGCCTGGGGAGTCATGAGCCACTCCAGTCCTTTGAGACCCAGGCTGAGCTTCTAGGGAGGGACACTTTATGTGATATTGACCCCGGACAGGCCAATGCCCACCTGAGGAACCTTTGATTCAGAGGCATAGACCCAGTATTTGGCCTTGATCTTTGTCCTGCTTGCTTTTCCTGTCACTAGAGAGTGTGCCACCCATGAGTGGTAATTCTGAGAGTCATGGAAACAGAGCTGGGGCAATTGTCCCTCCAGCAAAAGGTCTGGCTGTAAAGCACTGTCCCCAGAGGCTCATACATCTTCCAGATCCAATGCCTGGCTTCCTGAGAATGCATCTTCAGAAGGCCATAGCCAGGCCAAGGTCAAGGTCTAGTGGCTGTTCTCAGCATTGTTTTCCTCTGCTTCTTGCCAGTTGCCCTGGCTCTCACCATATCATTGCTGGCCAGGTCAATTCTGCTCCTTGTCTCTTGCATGGTGTGGCTGGACACTACTTGCGAGCAGTGCTTCTGCAAAGCCAGATGGAGATCAGTATGAATTCCTGAGGTGTAAGAACCAAATCACCAGGGTGCCCCTACCTACCCTCTGGTAGATTAGATCTACCCAGACCTGACTCTGGGTTTCAGGCCATCAGAATCCCCTATCAGGGTGCCTCCACCATGCTGGTCCTACACTATCCAGATTTCTCCTGGATCCTGGTCCTGGAATTCCCCGGGATGAATCTGATGCAGCTGCAGCGGCTGCTATGCAGACCCGGAGCAGGACTCAGTGGGCCCAGCCCTGGTTACTCCCCTGAAGAGCTCAGCTTCAAAGTTTCTGCAAGCCTTGTTAGGAGTTTTCTAGGGAGATCTGCCATTTTAAATGAGACATCATGGGAGATGCTGGGGTAGCCCTAGTGGACCAGCTCAGTTGCCATAGTGAAAACCATCAGTGTGGCCCAAGGAAGACAGAAGTGTCTGGCATTCCAGTGCATGGTGCCACACATGCAGTATGGATCGTTCCAAGTGCTACAGTTCTGTGTACTGTGGCCCCTTGAGTCCCCTCACTGACTAGTGGCCCAGGGGGATGGTTTTGGGCAGGAACTGGCACCTCTAGTGTCTTGTCTACATTGGAGCATGATACTTAGACCAATTTCAGAAGAAGGTCTACACCATTGTTTTCACTCAGGCCTAACCCTGATCCCCCTGCCCCCACCTTGTCACACAGCTCCTGTGGTACGGACCACTCCCCACAGCCTTGTTGGACTCTGAAGGGAGCTCATAGAGCCTTTCTCCCTTGAACCCAGCCTGAAGCAGAAGGCCTTCTGTCCTAAGACAGGACACCACAAACACCCTGGTGAATTTCTGCCCCCTCACGCTGTCAGTGGGCTGTGTCTGACAGATTCCCAAAGTTGAAATAAGGAAGTTAACCCAACATTTTGTTACAGGCACTGACTCCCATGATGAAGAAAGTTTTTTTTTTAGGATGCCTTAGTAGGAGGCATGAGAAGTGTTTATTAGAGATTTAAGACACACTTGAGAGGTGACTGTGGGCACTCAGAGATATGACATGCATTTAATCCCCAGTACTAAAAAGGAAAGATATATAGAAAGAAAAAAAGAAAGAAAAAAAGAAAGAAAGAAATATAAAGGAGAAGGCTGAGAGATTCCAGATCATGTTTAAATTACTTATCCAAAAGTAAAACAAAAATAAAGCCAGCCTTGCATATGGAATGAGATAGAGCCTTGATTGAGGGTAACACTTTCCCAGACTCTCCACAACCTCAAAAAGACTTATAAAGCTCTCAGTTCCAAACTGTAATGCACTTCTCATTTTGATATCAAGATAATCCTTGCTTTTAGGAATGAGTTTGGGAGTATTGCTTCCCTTTTAATTTCATTAAAGAGTTTCAGGAGTAGTGGCATTAGATGTTTTCTAAATTTCTTGTAGAAATCAGTGGTGAATCCCTCAAGACCTGGACATTTTTTGGTAGGTCTTTAATTACAACTTTAAATTCATTGGCTGATATTGGGTTATTTAGAATTTTTATTATCTTCTTGGTTCAGCTTTGTTAACTCATATATATCTAGGAATCTGACTATTTTTTCTGTGTTTCCAATCTTATTTGAATATAGGTTCTCTAATTATGTATCGATGATCCTCTGGATTTCTGCATGATCTGTTGTGATTTCACCCTTTTCCTTCTTAATTGCATGTATTCGAGTCTTTACTTTCATTTTTTTGATAAGGATGGCTAACAGTTTGCAAATTTCATATTAATATTTCAAGGAACCAACTCTGATTCATTGATTCTTTTTTTGTTTGTTTTCTTAGTCAGGATTGCAATAATTTTTTCTCTGATCTGTATAATTTCCTCCCTCATATGAGCTTTGGGCTTGACTTGTTCTTCTTTTTCTAGAAGCTTGATGTTGAATATTAGGTTGTTTATTTGAGACTGCTTTATTTTCCTGATGTAAGAAATCACCATTATAAAATTTCTTTCATCGCTAATGAAGAAAGATGCAAAAATCCTCAATGAGATACTGGCAAACAGAATGCAGCAAATTATTATGAAGATTACACACCATGACCAAGTAGGACTCATCCCAGGGATACAGGGATGGTTCAACATACACAAATCAATAAATACAATACACCAGATCTACAGAACCAATGACAAAAAACTCATGATTATCTTAATCGGTGCAGAAAAAGCATTTGACAAAGTCCAACACTCATTCATGCTAAAAAGCTTACAGAAAATTGGAAAAGATGGTCTCTATCTCAATCTGATAAAAGCCATCCATGACAAACCAACAGTCAACATCATGCTAAGTTGTCAAAAACTAAAAACTTTCACTCTAAATTCAGGAACAAGACAAGGATGTCCACTATCACCACTCCTATTCAGTATAGTTCTGGAAACATTAGTCAGAGCAATTAGACAAGAGAGAGAAGTAAAAGGAATAAGCATAGGAAAGGAAGAAAAGCTATCATTATTTGCAGATGACATGATTCTCTATATAGAAGAGCCAAAAAACTCCACCAAAAGTCTTGTAGATTTAATAACCAAATTCAGTAGTGTAGCTGGATACAAAGTCAACACTCAAAAATCAATAGCCTTCCTGTACACAAATAACAAACTCACTGAGAGAGAAATTAAGGAAATCACACCCTTCACAATAGCATCAGAAAATATGAAATACTTAGGAATAACAAAGGAAGCAAAAGACTTTTACACTGAAAACTACAGTACACTGCAAAAAGAGATTGTGGAGGAAATCAGAAAATGAAAATATATCCCTTGTTCTTGGGTAGGAAGAATGGATATATTGAAAATGTCCATATTTTTAAAAAATTACTATATAGATTAAATGCAATCACAATCAAAGTACCAACAGCATACCTCACAGGATTAGAGAAAACAACCCTAAAATTCATTTGGAACCAGGAAAGATATAAAATAGCAAAAGCAATTCTGGGCAACAAGGGCAAGGCAGGAGGCATCACAATCCCTGACTTAAAATTATACTACAAATCTACCATGATAAAAGCAGCATGGCACTTGGAAAAACAATGCAGAACTAAGGATCAGTGAAGATACAGAAACAACTCCAAACACATTCAGCCACCTTATCCTTGACAAGAAGGCCAAACACCTTCACTGGAAGAAAGATAGGTTCTTTAATAAATGGTACTGGAAAACTGGATTTCCACATGAAGAAGATTAAACCTAGACCCATATCTCTCACCCCGAACTAAATTAATATCAAAATGGATCAAAGACCTAAATATTAAAACAGAAATGCTACATCTATTGGCAGATAGAATAGGTAGAACTCTTGAAGAAATGGGTGTAGGCAAAGACTTTATGAGAAAAAAACCCAATCATACAGGAAATAATACAAAGAATCAGCAAGTGAGATCTCATCTCATTGAAAAGCTTTTGCACAGCAAAATAAGCCACAAACAGAGTGAAGAAACAACAGAGTGGGAAAAATTTTTGCCAGCTGTTCCTCAGACAAAAAGGTAACATCTACAATATATAAAGAACTCAAAAAAAAATCAGACCTCCCAAATTTAAATACCCAATCCAATAATGGGCATCGGAAATGAATAGACATTTCTCAGATGCAGAAGTACAAACAGCAAATAAATATATGAAAAAATGTTCAGCAACACTGGTCCTTCAATAAATGCAAATTGGAACAACACTGAGATTTCATCTCATCCCAGGAAGAATGACTGTTATCAAGAAATTAACCAATAACTAGTGCTGTCCAGGGTTTGGGGAAAAGGGACCCTTCCCAACTGTTGGTGGGAGAGTAGACTGTGCAACCACTGTGGAAGTCAGGATGGAGATTCTTCAACAAACTGGGACTAGAGATTCCATTTGATCAAGCTATTCCCCTTCTTAGTATCTTCTCAAGAGAATTAAAAGCATCAAACCACAGCAATATATGCACCCCCAAATTTATAGCAGCACAAATTGTAATAGCTAAATCTTGGAAAAAGCCCAAAGGCCCATCAATGGATGAATGGATAAAGAAGATGTAGAATTTTTTTTGTTATTTTAAAGAGGAAAAAATAAAAATAAAAATAAAACAGACTTTCAAAACAGGCTTATATGAGAGTAACAATAATGAACACAGTGCCTACTGTTATCTTCATAGTAGTAACTCAGAGTACAAAATATAGGCATGAAATTTTGTCCAAACAATATAAGTACAAACCTTTCTTTTCAATGAACTAAGAGAAACTAGCTGAGTAACTATCCTATCATATATATATATATATATATATATATTTTTTTTTTTTCCCCCTCTTGTGCTGTGAGGTATGCTAATGGTATTTTCGGGATTGCATTGAATCTCTATAACAATTTTGGGAGTATGGCCATTTTTGCAATGTTGGTTCTTACTATCCACAAGCAAGTGATATCTTTCCATTTGCTGATATCCTCTTTGATCTCCTTTTTCAGAGTACTATAATTTTCAATGTATAGATCTTTTTCTTTCTTTGTTAGATTGATTCATAAGTATTTCAGTTTTTTGGATGCTATTGTAAATGGTGTGGTTTCCCTAATTTCTCTCTCTGTGATTTTGTTGCTTATGTACAGGAATGTTATTGAGTTTTGAGTGTTGACTTTGTATCGAGCTACACTACTGAATTTGGTTATTAAATCTGCAAGTCTTTTGGTGAGTATTTGGAGTTTTCTACATAGAGTGCCATGTCATCAGCAAATAATAGTAATTTAAATTCTTTTTTCCTATCCTTATTCTTTCTTTTTTCCTGTGGGTACCAGGGTTTGACCTCAGGACCTCGCACGCCAGCAGGCACCCATGCCGCTGAGCGATATCACCGGCCCTTTTTTTCATATGTGGGATCTGGGAGTTGAACTCCGGCCCTCGCGCTTGCCATGCAGGTGCTTATGCCGCTGAGCTATCTCACTGGCCCTCCTTATTCTTTTTTATTTCTTTCTCTTGTATAGTTGCTCTGCCTAATGTTTCCAGAACTATATTGAACAGGAGTGGTGAGAGTGGGCATCCTCATCTTGTTCCTGACTTTAGAGTGAAAGCTTTCAGTTTTTGATCATTTGATATGATGTTAGCTGTTGGTTTGTGGTAGATCACTTTTATCAAATTGATGTAAAGACTATCTATTCCAACTTGCTGCAGGGATTTTGTCATGAGTGAGTGTTGGATTTTGTCAAACGCTTTTTCTGCATCTATTGAGATGATCACATGATTTTTGTCTTTGGCTCTGTTGATGTGGTGTATTACATTTATTGATTTGCATATGATGAACCATTCCTTCCTTTCTGAGATCCCACTTTGTCATATAATCTTCTTGATGATTTGCTGCATTTTGTTTACTAGTATGTTATTGAGGATTTTTACATCTATGTTCATTAGGGAGATTGGCCTGTAGTTCTTTTTTTGGTTGTTTTTTTCTCTGGTTTTGGTATCAAGGTAATAGTTGCCTCCAGGAATGAGTTAGGGAGTGTTGCTTCCTTTTCAATTTCATTAAAGAGTTTGAGGAGTACTGGCATTAAATCTTCTCTAAATTTCTTGTAGAATTCAACAGTGAATCTGTCAGGATCTGGGCTTTTCTTTGGTGATAAGATTTTAATTACATTTTCAATCTCATTGATTGACATGGGGTTATTTAGAATTTTTATATTTTCTTGATTCAGTTTTGGCAATTCATGTGTGTCTTGGAATCTGTCCATTTCTTCTGTGTTTTCTCTCTTATTAGAGTACAGGTTCTCAAATTAGGTATTGATGATCTTCTGGAGTTCTGCAGGATCCGTTGTGATTTCCCCCTTTTCATTCCTAATTGCTGGAACTTGAGTCATCTCTTTCCTCTTTTTGATCAGGTTGGCTATGGGTTTATCAATTTTATTTAATGTTTCAGAGAACCAACTCATCAATTCATTGATTCTTTTTATCCTTATATTAGTTTCAACTGCATTGATTTCTGCTCTTCTCTTTATAATTTCCTCCCTCTTATGAGCTTTGGGTTTGATGGGTTCTTCTTTTTCTAGAAGTTTGAGGGTCAACCTTGGGTTGTGTATTTGAGCTCATTCTGCTTTCCTGATGTGAGAATTCATCACTATGAATTTTCCTCCTAAGACTGCTTTCATTGCATCCCATAAATTCTGGTATTTTGTATTGGCATTATAGTTTAGTTGTAGATACTGTTTAATTTCTTCTTTAATTTCCTCTGTGACCCTTTGGTTGTTCATGAGGTGTTGTTCAATTTTCATGTGTTTATGTAGTTTTTGTGGTTTCTTTTGCTGTTGATTTCCATTTTCATTGCACTATGGTCAGATAATATGTGTGGGATGATATTATTTTCTCTGCATTTACTTAAACATGTATTATGGACTAACATGTGGTCAATTTTGGGGAACGTCTCATGTGCAGCTAAGAAGAATGTATTCTGATGTCATGGTGTGGAACACTCTGCAGACATCTACTAAGCCCATTTGTCATAGTTTTGGTTTAATGCCGATATTCTTGGTTGATTTTGTGTCTAGTTGATCTCTTTGATCGTGAGAGTGGGGTATTAATGTCCCCCATTACAACTGTGTTAGTGCTTATTGATTTTTCATGTCTGTTAATATTTGTTTTATGTAGTTGGTTGCACCAGGATTTGATGCATATATATTTACATTTGCTATCATTTCTTCTTGGAGTTTTCCCTTAAGAAGTGTGTAGTGAACTTATTTGTCTCTTTTGATCATTCTTGTCTTGAAGTTCCCATTGTCTGCAAATAGAATAAGTACCTCTGCTTTTTTTGGGTTCCTACAGCATGGAGTATTATTTTCCATCCTTTCTCTTTCAATCTATGAATTTCTTTTAGAGTTAAATGTGTTTCTTGTATACAGCATATTGGTTTTTGTTTTTGTTTTGTTTTTGTTTTTGTTTTTATGTGGGTACCAGGAGTTGACCTCAGGACCTCGTGCCTGCCAGCAAGTGCTTGCACCGCTGAGCGATATCACCGGCCCTTTTTTTCCTTTATGTGGGTTCCGGGAGTCGAACTCAGGACCTCGTGCTTGCCAGGCAGGCACTTACGACGCTGAGTTATCTCACCATCCCTGTATACAGCATATTGTTGAGTCTTGCTTCTTGATCCATGCTGCCAGTCTGTTTCCTTTGATTGGTGAGTTGAGACCATTTACTTTGATGGTTATAACTGATATGTATTGGCTTATCTTTATCATGTTATTTTTCTGTTGTTGGATCCCTATCTTTCTCCTCTGTTTAATTGCTTGTTCTGCCTGGACAAGCTTTGCTTCTTTCTACTGGTGTTCTTGTGCTTCTGGTCTTCATTTTTTTTCTTTCTAGTATATCCTTCAAAGCATTCTGAAGAGCTGGTTTGGTGGCCATAAATTTCTCCAGTTGTTCTTTGTCATGTAAGGATCTTGTTTCTCCACTGATTTTGAAAGATAGTTTTGTGGGGTACATCAATCTGGGTTGAAGGTTGTTTTCTTTCAAGGCTTGAAATACCTCACTCCAAGCTCTCCTTAACTTAAGGGTTTGTTTTGAGAAGTCTGCTGTGATTCCGATGGGCTTTCCTTTATAGATGATGTGTTTCTTTTTTCTAGCCTCTTTTAATATTCTGTTCCTGTGCTGAATTTCTAGAATCTTGATTATTATATGCCTTGGTGTAGATTTATTTTGGTCATGGGTAGTTGGAGTTCTATGTGCTTCATTTACTTGTATGTCAATTTCTTTATTCATGGTTGGGACCTTTTCTGCCATTATTTATGTGAAGAGCTTTTTATGGCTTTTGTGCCATCTCTGGCTTTCTCACTGACCCAAATCAATCTTATGTTCTTCTTTGCTTCATCTTGCGGCTTTTAGATTGATTTCTCATGGTCTCTTGCTCTTTTTCTTATCATGGTCACTAGTCTCAAGCCTGTCTTCTAGATCTGATATTCTTTCTTCACCTTCATTCAATCTGTTGTGTACACTTTCAATGGAGTTTTTAATCTCCAGGATTTCTGTTTGGATCTGTTTCATGGAATCCATTTCTTTCCTATATTGGGCATGCATGGTTTCCATCATTTTCCTAACCTTCTTTATTTTTTATCTGTGTCTGCTTTAATGTCTTCCATTTTGATTGTCATTTCTTTTTGCACCTTAGAGATGATTTTTTCTGTAGCCTCTTCTATTTGTTTTTCATATCTCTTGCTATCCTTTCAGAAAGTTCCAGTGGTTGGCTTCTGATTTCCTCTGTCTCACTGTGCTCTGGACTTTTCCTGGGTGGGCTGGGGGTCTGGGGTTGCATTTGTCTTATCATTTTCTATTTTCTATTTTGTTTTGTTTTCTGTGTTGATGCTTGTAGATTTCTTATGGTAGATAGTTTTATCCCTAGTATGAAAGGAAATGTCTGTTCCTCAGGGATGTCTTCTAGATGTAGGTGGTACTTGGTCTTTGTGTTTAACCTAAGAGCTTACTTTCCCAATGTATTGAGGATGAGCAGTTGCTATCTATTTGGCTAAACACTCAGTCCTTTGGTACTGGACTATGGTGATAGTTATAACCCCATACAATTACAGTGTTGTCATACAAGGGAGAAAAACTGATTATAACAGGTATGACATCCTGGCTAAAATAGTACAGTTAACAATAACTACAATATCAAGCACAGCCTGGCTTGTCATACAAAGGAGAAAAACTGATTATAACAGGTATGACATCCTGGCTAAAATAGTACAGTTAGCAATAACTACAATATCAAGCACAGCCTGGCTACTGACAAACTGTGGTAACTATCACCCTGATACCTTTAACCATAGGAGCAAATTAAACAGTTCTATAACAAAATCCAACCTATACAGGAACTTGTATGCAATGATTTTCTTTTTATTGGTGTGATTTTACCCTTTTATGGGGTGGTGGGGGTGTTAAGAGGGATGTGGGACAAGATAGGGAGATGAATGATGTCAAATATAGTAGGAGTAAGGTTGGAAGGCAAAGGATGATCTCTCCAGTTTGGGAAACTGGAGGGCACAGGAGGGAAAAAACAGAAGAGAAAGCAAAAGAGTATTGAAGTGAACCAGAAAAAGTAGAGACATTGTTTACTCAGGTGAAAGTATTGTAAAGTCAGTGAGATAGTTGAGGAAAGAGAGAAAGAAGAAAAGTAGAAGAAAACGGAAAGGTAAGAGATCTAAGTTGTGAAAGAACGAGAAAACAAAAAAAGAGAGAAAAGAGAGAGAAGATATGACCACACACACACACAAAAAGGCAATACAAAACAAAACAATAGGTAACAAAACAACCTTAACTGGACAGAAAAAGGAACACCAATCAAACAGAAAAATAAAAGTAGTAAAATTCCTCTGGTGTCTACATTTTGGTGGTAGGTCCAAGTCAGATCCCAGAAATGTGTTGTGTACTCCTGCCAAGTTTGCAGTGGGATTTGTGCTGGGTATGGAGATGATCTTCGCCTCAGGATATAGGGGCTGGGACTGGTCTTCTGTTTCTGGAGTTCTCCCTAAGCTCTTTGGTAAAAAATGGTGACCTCACCCTCCTGCTTATATTCTGCATGTCTGTGTGCTTAACCACAGTGCTGGTTCACCTAACGTATAAACTGCTACCTGTCATTCTCACTGCTGCTTCAGACTTTTCCAATGTACTGCTCTCATCTGCCCATCATGTGTGCCCCTGCCAGGGCCTTCCTGTTTCACTTGGGTCTTGCCTGTCATAGGCTAACATGTGCACCCATGATGTGGCTTTCCTGGGTTGCTGCAATTAACTTTTTAAAAGTGATTTCAGTTGTAATATTTTATGTAAAAAATGTTTTATTCTACTAGTTCCAATTTTTATTGCTTATTAGTACACATTTGCTGTACAGGATAATTACATTTCTCCTGGGAAGGTGGTATATATACACAACATTTTTCTTATCTATCTTTTATATTGCTCTTTATTTATATTTTGGGTTTCATATGAAAGAATCTTTATATGATATTTAACCTTGCTTGCTTGATTGATTTCATTTGAAGTATAACTTCAAAGTTCATGCATTTTTCTACAAATCACTCAAGATCCTCCTTCTTTTTGGCAGAGTAATATTACATAGTGTTATTAAAAATACCACATTTTTTCTCCATTCATTTGTTGATGGATCGAAGCCACTTTGAAGTTTTACATATTAAGAATTGTGGTGCTGTACGTATGGGTATGCAAGACGCAGTGAAGGCTGTCTGGTGTAGGGGACTAAGGCAGCACCCTACACACCAGCTCAGGATTCCGTCCAAACCTGTTTTACTTATGGCCCATAACCTTGGAGTCCAGGCTGGGCAATAAAATGCAATGGTAGAGGCAATGAGAGCCCTCTAAGACCCATATAAAGCCAGGATGCCAGTGAAGCTCAAGTCAAGAGTCCATGGCTGTCACCAAAATCATTGAGGGCTTGGGGCTCATCATTGCCTCACCAGGTTGCTGGCCAGGCCCCCAGGGAGGAAATGGTGTTGCTCAGGAACAAGTCTGGAATCAGCTGTATAAGGGATATTTTGGACCCTAGGCTTGACTCACTGGGCTCCATGGCCCCCAAAGAATTGGCCAGAGACTAAGTGTTGGTCTGAACAACCACTAAAGGACAAGAGCAGATGCTGACACCCTGTGACCCAAAGCAACTGGTGTACATAGCAGCAGAGCACAGCCATCTTCCAGGACAGGTGCCTGAACTGCACTGTCATCCTGTCAGGGCTCCACTCTTAGCTCTCACTGAAGCCTCAGAGCTCAGCTCTGTCAAACAGCCACATCTATGGCCTGTGTACATGGCTGTTGTCCTCTGCCTAAGTGACTTGGAGAAGAGGGCAATTCCCTGAGGGTCCCTTATGTCTTGTCTGTTCCTGAAAATGGGGGCAGACATGTGGGGAAAAAGAGAGGCTCAGGGCATGATCTGAGGCCTGGCCTAGGGGCCTGCTGAAGGCCTGGATCTGGATGCAGTGGGCTCAGAGCAGACACCCTGTCCTTCCCTGTCCAGAATGTCCACTGTCAGCTGCACCACCATTCCCTGACCTTTACAAGATCCAAAACGAGTCACAGAACCTATAGGAGTAAACACTCTTTTCTAACTTTATTTTTTTCTTTTCTTTTGTTATCTTTTTTGTGTTTTTATTTGCTTGAGACTGGGTCGTCCTCTGTACTTTAGACTTCTTTAGAACTCACTCTGTAGCCCAGATTCACCTCAAAATGCCTCTTATCTCCCTCCTGAGTTCTGGGATTGCAGGCCAGGGGACAGCACACCTGGCATGTTCTTTGTTTAGGTGGGTATGTTGGAGAATTCAACTGTGTGAAGAGACCATGGAAGAAACAGGAGGATTTATTTGGATTTAGGTGTATTCCTGACTTCGTGGACTCGTGTTAAAAAGGGCTGAACCCTGAAGAAAAGAAGGGTTCCAGTTTTTTTACATTTTGTGGAAGTGGGTTGGTGCAAACCTGGAAAGGGGTGTGCAAGGAAATTTACAGAAGTGAGACAAAGGCAGGTATTTACTCAGTGACAGGTTTACAACTTAACCTTAAAAGAAGATAGACTTCAAAAATTCCAAGATATCACAGGATTCTGTTTACAGGAACATAGTTGGCAACTTTGTATCTCTTGAAAAAGGGTAGATCCTAAGATGTCATAGGGCTTGGTTTACAGAAACGTAATGGTCTACTTTAACAGTATAAGAGCAGCAGTCAGCAGTTACCAGGATGAGGATTTCAAGGAGGAGATGCTCAGAACTAGGAGGGAAAAAGCTCATTTTCCTCTAAAATTTGCTTTAGGTACAGTGAATTTACATTGCCACACACAGGCACACACTAGACTCTCAGGTTCAGATGTGACACTTTTTATTAACTCCAGCTGCTGACCCACAGGCAGTACTGATCGGATGAAGGGAAGAGGCACAGTGAGCACAGAGAGGGAGCTCTTGAACGTGACACCGTGTGGAAGTCTGGGTATGCCCCTGTGTCCCATTCTGGTTTGCCCTTTCTCTGCACTGCAGAATCTTGAGTGGTGGGGAGGGGAGGATGTCTTGTCATGTATTCTGAAAGAGCTGCTGGTAATAAGCTCACTAGCTATGGAATTAGCAAAGCAGAGATCCTCCCACCTAAGTAAGGGCAGACTGGAGGCTATGAATAGCTCCCTCTGATTGGTCTCTTCAGACCTCCTCTTTCTCTTTCAACACCTGCCAGGCCAGCAGCTGCTCTGTAGCCATGCCCCTGGGTCTCCTGTGTCTGGGCCTCATCCTGCTGGGGGTCCTGAAGATCCAGGCTCAGGACTCTCTCCCAGCCATGATCTCAAGTCCATCTCTGAGCAAGGTCCCCCTGCTGCCAGATTTCCAATATGACCAGGAAGGTTTCTGGATGAGCAGCTGAAGAGAGGGTTAAGGGAAAGAGACAGCAGGAAGAAGGAGGAGAAGAGGAGAATGGACTCTGTGACAGTTTTGGGTGGGGGGACTCAGAGAATCCAGGCTCTGTGCATGTTTGGTTGGGACATCTGCTTCCTTTTTCACCGGTAAGAACACTGAGGTTCTGAAAGACCACTACCAACTTATACAGGGCCATTTTATCCATGAAAACTCAGAGCAAAATCCTCAGTCATGATCACTCTTGTCCTTGTAAGACCCAAACTACTGCTGGCTTCTCAGAGCAGCTCATTCCCAGAGCCCTGCTGCCCAGTGGGCTGGCCAGAGGTACCAGCAGGGACAACATGGCAGTTGTGGTCTGGGGCCACCCCCAGGCTTTTCCTGTCACCAGACCTTTGCAGTTCAAGGGGAGGTGGTACACCATAGGTTGGGCACTGAACACAGTTTGGAATGAAAGCCAAAGCAAAGCAGCCATGCACAGCACCACCTACAAGCTGAATGATGACCGCAGCTGCAATGTCACCTCTCACTGGCTCAGGTAAAGCTGCCATATCCTGGTGCTTGAGAGGCACACCGATGTGATAACCAATGGGTTATCAAATTGAGGGGAACTGTCTTTCACCTCATTGCTCCGTGTGAATTAATCTTCCTCCCTTCTGCTTTCTGTCCTGCCTACCCTTCCTGCTTTCCCATTTTTCTCCTTCTGTTGCGCCCTCCTTTACTTCCCACTCTTGCTCCTTCCCTTCCGTTAATATTCATGAGTGGCTGCAGCAAAAACACAGTCAGGAGAAATGAAGAAGAGAGTAGGTTATCCCACAGGGGAGGAGGGACACTTGTTCCTACAAAGGACCCCACCCATATGTATGAGTTGTAGGGAAGTGAGCTGAAGTAGCCACCCTGCCTATAATCCTGGCAGTTCTGGTTCCAGAAGTTGAGGCAAGAAATTCACAAGTTTGAATTCAGCCTGGCCAAGCTTAGGAGACACTGTCTTAAAATTAAAAATAATAATGGGCCTATAAATTTAGCTGAAAGCCATGGCCATGTGTTCAAATTCCTGTACGACTACAACCACCACCACCATCATCACCATAAAAGAAAAAGGTACATCTGTCACAGTAAGGGCTGCTGGACTCTGAGTCAGAGAGCCTTGTCTTAGGATGCAACAAAGTGGCCAGCCATCAACACGGGCACCTGAGCAGGGACTAATGAGCATCTGGGGCGGGAGTACTCCCAGGTCAGAATCGGGGGCATTTAACCCAAGCCAGGGCCTGGCCTGGGGCTCATAAAAGGAGAGACTCTCACAGCACCTGATGCAGGAAGGTGGAGAACTGCTGAATTATCCCAAGAAGTCATAGGCAGAAGATGACAAAAATGGGTCAGATGAGCAATCAAAGGGGGTATCCCGTGGTCATCTTCCTGCAGTGCATTCTGGCTCTAGAAACTGGTTAGGTTATACCTGGCACATTTGAAGATTAAGGGGCATGGGAAGGGGGGTTTAAGGGCTCTGGGTGCAATGGTCAGTTGGAGGTGAGAGGTGAGTTTTGTCTAAAGAGGGAGGTTACTGCTGGGCATGGAACAGAATGGAAGCTCAGAGAAAATTGCAAGGAGAGATGGGAAAGGGGAGCAGCAAAATAAGTGTAGGGAGTCAGTGCCTGAAATCTGCATGTGCAATAGGCTGCCCTGGGGTGGTAGTGGAGGAGACACAGAGTACTAGAGGGAGAGGTAATGACCTTGCAGAAGACCAGGCAGAAGCTCAGAGGGGAATGCCCAGTGCCATGGATGTGGGTCAGATGGAGCTGCTGCCATGCGGGGGACAGGCTGCCACGGGCTGGGGAGGTTGGGACTCTAGAATTCTACTGTAGTTCTGGTCCAGCTTTTTATAACCCAGGGAGACCAAACTTTTGTGCTATCGTTGTTCATCCACACCATCGCACTCTTACAGCGACTGGGGATGGGATCACCAGAGTGACATTATATTCCCAAGTGACCGGCCTGGCCAGCACACCTTGGAAAATATCACATGTGAGTCCTGGGTGAGGGAGGCCTGAGTTTGCATTTGGGGAGCAGAGTTCTTCCAGAAAGGAATGGGCTTCCCTGCCCTTCCGCACAGATGCATCCTGTGGGGAGAAGCTGATGCTAATGGGTTGGGGAGGAAGGCGACACTCCTTTCCACCTGGTCAGGAAAAATGAGCCTTGGCATCCACCCTGCAGGTTACGATGGAGTACAGAACTTCAACGTGAGAGTGCTAGAAACTGACTACAATCAGTTCGCAATGGTGTTCTTTAAGTTGGTCATCCCAAACATGGTGTACTTAGAGCACACACTGTATGGTGAGTCATCCCTGAATCCCCTAAGGGACCAGGTTCATGGGACCTGTAGAAAGTGTTCCAAATCCTCAAGAAATAGATGTTTTCTCCAGAACAAGCTCCCGTCTCAGAGAGGAGGTCTTTCCACAGAGCCCCTGTGGGAAAGGGGTCTCTGACTTCGTTCACTCATGCAACAGTATTTACTTAGTGAGCCAGGGGTGGTGGCTCACACCCGTCATTACAGCACTAGGTTGGCTGAGGCAGGAAGATTGAAAGTTTAAAGCCAGCCTGAACTACATAGCAAGACAAGGCCTTAAAAACTTAAATTACAGAGTTCTCTCTTTTGCCCCGCTCACTGCCATCTTGGACACAGGGAGGACCATGGAGTTGAAACCTGTAGTCAAAGAGCGCTACCGCAAAGTTACCAGGACTCTGGGCATCCCTGAGGACCACATCATCTTCACTGACCCCAGGGGTAAGGGCCATCGGGAATAATGGGAAGGTAATATTGGGTCTGTGCAGGTCTGATTCCACTTCACCAGGGAAAGAAGACAAAAGAGACTTGGTCTCCTGGTCTTGTCACTGGAGTGATGATGCTGTCCGCCTTTTGATCTCTGTGTCCTCAGGTCTTTTGGCACCAAGTGTTTGTTCCCTGAAACAGTTTAGCCAAACCCTGCCCAGATGACTGTTTTGGACTCAGAACTAAGTTTCCCCAGTCTCACTTCCCTGGGCCGCCTCCTCCTGGTACCTTGGGTCTTCTAATCTGAGCCACCTCCTTCCTCATGTCTTGGGTCTGGCTGTCACGGATCATCTCCCATTTCCCGTTTAGCTTGCTCATTACTGATGTGGGAGATGTCCTTACTTTCAGGTGGCCTGGCCCGGGAAGGTGCACCACACAGTCCACACAGGGCTGTGGGCTGAGAAGCTACTGTGGCCAACAGTTAAACAGGCTGGGACCCTTTGTGTCTGAGCAGCTGTGTTGATTGATTTTCCTATCCTCAGGCCCTGAGTTCAGGGAATCCTCAGATCCTGCTCAGCTGGGCCAGACTGGGACTGAGGTATCCAGAGGCAGAGCAGGAGTCTTGGCACCAAGATATCTCTGTCTGTTTAATCTGTTTGTCTACGTGTCTCTCTGTCTGTCTGTCACTCTCTTTTACCGACACACACACACACACACACACACACACACACACACACAGCTGCCCGCTCTGATATTATTTGTCCTCCGCAGTGGAGTGCACTGATTAATGACTGGCAGTGAGGCAGTGAGGCAGTGAGTATCCCTGGGCAGGGGGCTGATGGGTGGCCAGGGTAGGGTGGGCTGAGGGTCTCAGGGCTGCCTTTCTCCCCCTCACAATTGCAAACCCTTGTCATTCTACTCTGCTGTTTCCTTTCAAGGTGCGTCCTGTCTGTTCACATCATGTTCTTCTGACACTTCATCCCAAGCTGCGATCTGGATTCGTCACCAGCCACAGTGCCTGCTAGAGAGCTGGAAGACCCTTCTCAAAGCACAGAGCTCCCCGTTGTCTCTTGAAATGGTACTCCACTGGTGGAGCCCACTTTTTTTTGTCTAAATATACACTTGCTACCAAGACGCCAAGGGTGTGCTCTGTGTATACTGGCTCCTGATTTTGGGGAAGGACAAAGCGCAGGTTCAACCAGCATCACTCCCAGGGCCTTCTGTCCTCAGAACCAGCCTGACGTGAGCATGCAAAGAGAAGGCACAAGGCAAGGAAGCCAGGCTCCTCTTGCCCCATTGTTGTCACTGGCTGCCCTGAGTGTGTCCTGGACACAAAGTTGTACTCTCTCCTCACTCCTGCTTTCACCGGGCACTTTTATTCCCAGCCCTGAGTCCACCTCAAGGTAACCTGAAAGGGGGGCCTGTCCAAGGAAAGCACTTACCAGGCCACAACTCATGTTCACACGGGGACACTTGCAACAGGTCTTACAGCAGCATCGCCATCAGGGCTGGGAAACAGGAGGGTCCTGGTGGAAGGGTCAGTTACCCCAAGACTTAGCAGGGTGCTTAGCAGGATCCTGTGGATGCTGGGTGATGGTGACTGAGGCAGGATTGGTCAGGGCAGAAGCAGACACCTATTCTAGGCAGGGAATGAGCAGGGCTGGAGCCCTGCCCCTCTGTGAGTGGCCTGTGCACCCAATTCTCTCCATTTGACCACAACACCTGGGGACTGTTCCCGTTCTAACCTTATCCAGAGTTTTTCGCCCACCAGGATGATGTCCAGACCCCTGGAGGATACATTCAGAAACCAGGGCAGGGTCAGATGAGGTAGGGAATATGCTGCTGGGACCCCATCCTGCTGGGAGAAGATTCCCATGGCTGTGCCTGTGTCAGACTGGAGTGACCCCAGTCTCCAGACTGGGGACATCAGCTACCTCTCCAGTTAGGCACAAAACACAGGACTCTCTTCTGCCTCTTCTCCCCTTGTCAGGGCAGCAGCCAGAGTGGGTGCTGCTCTGTAGGACCCTGGTTTCCCATCTCGTAGATGCATACACTGCCACTTTTGTGCTGGCTGAGCAATTGACAGGTAATGACCACCTCCACCTTGGCCTCCCAATGAACAGGAGACTCCCAAGACCCAAGCCCACCAGTGTCTGTCAGAAGTCTGGCCAGACTCCAGGGTAAGACCAGTTTGGTGCCACTGGGATTTGTAATTGTGGTGGGGACTGCACTTGACCCAGAGGGTGCCAGGCTTAGAGATGCCCCTGAGGTTTGCTGGCCACAGCCCCATGAGCAGCCAGTGACACAGAAGCTTCAGCTGAATCCATGCCCCTGTGATCCACTTTAGGCATCCAGTGCTTCTTCTAATGTTGCTCTAAGCAAGGCAGCTTCCCATTGTCCCTTGCTCCTGCTGGGCCTTTCAGCATCAAATTATTTAGGCACAGTGGTCCTTTGTGTTTACTTCTGGGGTGACTAGAGGCATGAGCATCCTATTGCCAGTATAGCAAATTGCCCCAAATTACCAGCATAAGACGGTGTACATATATATTCTCTTCTGGTTCTGGATGTGAAATCCAAAACCTAACCCTAACCCTGCATTGACAAGTGTTAGAAAGAAATGAGAAAATGGATAGGGAGAGGTTGGGAGGTTATCGGGGCTGATGCCTGTGGACCAAATGTTTTTATACACCTGATAACTACCAGACCTAGCCTGAGATGCTCATCCTGTGTTAAATGTAGGGAGAAAACCCAATGACCTGCCCCTCTGCCCAAATACTTGGCAAAGTTCTACTTTAGTTGTAGCTGAGAAGACTCTTGATTTACTCTTCAGTGCTCACTCTGCCTCACTGACTTGGTTCCTGCAGAGACCTTCAAGCTGTGGCCGGCAGTGGGCACCTCCCTGCTTAATCACCAGGGGTGCAGCGAAGCCCAGAGCCAAGGCACCACCTGTGTCTGGAGTCCCAGGTTCACGTTTGAGCAAATCTGAGTCCCAGTGTGCAAGAGCAGGTGCTCAGCCTGGACTGTGAGACTCCTATTGCTACACATCTACCATCTCCAGATGGTTTCCATGGAAATGACTCCATTCTCCCCACCAGCCCTGCCCCAATGCCATCCTTTGTCTCTGCCTCCATAGCATCCTCCCTGACACTGCACTTATCCCAGTATAGTTCTTGTTTGAGAGCCAAGCATTGGGCACAGCCTCCTTCCTCTATGGCCAGTTGAAGCAGCAGAATGCTCCAGGAGGTGTGGCTGCTTCTGTGGACTGGATGTGTATGTCCCTCCCCAAACCCATAAAGTAGGACCTAAGAAACCACATGGTATTATGCAGAGGTGGGGCTTCCAGGAAGTGGTTCAATTAGCCCTTGTGAATGG
The DNA here is from genome assembly GCA_028451465.1 of Erethizon dorsatum. Taxonomy (NCBI): domain Eukaryota; kingdom Metazoa; phylum Chordata; class Mammalia; order Rodentia; family Erethizontidae; genus Erethizon; species Erethizon dorsatum. Next base: position 7,783,351 of record CM051822.1, read on the forward strand.
GCCTTGAGCATTATACAAGGGCTCAAAGAGGGAGCTAGTCAGGAACCTTTCCCCCTTTCATCTCTTTCACCATTTGAGGATCCTTCGATGATGCCGACTATGAGATACAGGCCAAACACCTAACCCACTGGTGCCTTGTGGACTTTGCAGCCTCCAGAACTGTGAGAAATAAATCTCTACTCTTAAACTAATGCAGTGTGTGGTGGTTTGTTAGAGCATCAGAAATGGACACAGCTGTGCAGTGGCCTGTTGCTGTGGAGAGCACAGGAAACAGCTAGGACTGAACATTCTCTCGCATAGGAAATAATGGAGCTTCTGACAAGGAAAAGCCCAGGTCCAGCCAGCCCCTAACCACCATTCTTGGCTCTATTTGTGTCTCACCCACACTTAGCTCTACCCTCTTAGTATCTCACAGTAGGGACTAAATTTCCACACATGAATCCCTGGGGGACACCCAAGTCACACCCAAATCATAGAAGCCATCCTGTCTCCTTACTCTTCTCTCAGCTATGACAGTTTCTCAGGCTTGAATTTGGACACCATGATAGCATGGAATCTGACCCGGCAGGCTGCTTTGAAATCACTATGTTTAGCTAGGAAACAAATATTCTAAACCACTGATTGGCCTTATTCCTTTTTTTCTACCTCCTGTTTATCTTTCCTCCCTGCTTTGCCTCTTATCATTCCAGATTTTAAGTGAATTAAGGACTTAACATGGGGAGAGTTCCTGGATTTTTCAACTTGGTCCTGAATGTCATCACAAGTGTGTTTTGAGACAAATGGAGGGTGATTAAACACAGAAGGGAAAGTCATAGGCTGACAGAGGCAGAGGCAGAAGTGATGGAGCCACAAGCCCAGGTAGCCGGAAGATGTGAGGTCCATCCTTGGAGCCCTCTGAGGGAGCAAGACCCTGCTCACACCTAGATTCTAGCATACAGTGAATTTCAGATTTTGTTCTTCTGGCCTTTGCAAGGTGTGGTTTTGAGCTGCCACAGTGTAACAATTTCTTGTATTAATTTGAAGATTTGTGAGAATCTCAGGTCATCCAGAGCATGTTGACAGTAGAAAATATAAAGTTAGGAAAGGCCAAGAGTATGGCTGCCAGGGACCTGTGGATGTCGGGAATAAATGGCCCAAGACAGGGAACCCCAAAGAGTGGGAGTAAGTGAGTTGAACCAAGAGAGCCCAGCAGTATGGGAGGAGGTAGCATAGAGCAAGGGAACCCAGCACTATCAGCAGGAAGTGGTTCACGAGAGGAGGGGCACCTGGGGATATAGATAGAGACTGGGGAGTCCTGAGCCACTCCAGTCCTGGCAGACCCGGGCTGAGCTCCCAGGGAGGGTCACTTATGTGGTGGGGACCCTGGGCACATCATCGCCCACCTGAGGAACATTTGGCTCAAATGCATAGACCCAGTATTTGGCCCTGTGACTTTTGTCCTGCCTGCTCTTCATGTCACTAGAGAGCATGCCATGCAGAAGTGCTGATTCTGAGAATCGTGGAAACAGAGCAGGTGTCACTGTCCCTCCAGCACAAGGTCTGGCACTAAGGCACTGTTCCTAGAGGCCCATATATCTTCCACATCCAATACCTGGCCTCCTGAGAATGGGCCATAGCCAGGCCAAGGTTAAGGTCTCAGTGGCTGTTCTCAGCACTGTTTTCCTCTGCTCCTCACCAATCTCCCTGCCTCTCACCCCATTGTCATGGCCAGGTCAGTCCTGCCCTTTGTCTCTCTCATGGTTTTGCAGTGCTTTTGCAAACCAGATGGAGATCAGTATGAATTCTTGAGATGTAAGAATGAATTTCCAGGGCACTTCTACTTGCCCTCTGGCAGATTAGATCTAACAAGAGCTGACACTGGGTTTCAGGTCATCAGCATTTCCTATCAGGTATCTCCACTGGCTTTTCCTATATCATCCATATTTCTCCTGCCTTCCAGCCCCAGAAATCACCACGATGGAGCTGATGCAGCTGCAACAGCTGATATGCAGGACCAGAGCGAGACTCAGTGGGCTCAGCCCTGGTTGTTCCGCTGAGGATTTCAGCCTGAAATTTTCTGCAAGCCTTGTTGAGGGCCTTTTAGGGAGATCTGCTATTCCAAATGACACAGCATGCAAGATGCTGGGGGGCCCATGACCAGTTCAGGTCCCATATCAAAAACCATCAGAAGGCCCAGGAAAGACAGGAGATTGTCTGGCATTCCAATGCATGGTGCCACACATGCAGTATGCATCATTCCAAGTGCCACAGTTCTAGGTTGTGTGGACTTTTGAGTCCCTCACTGACTAGTGGCCCAGGGGGATGGGTTTGGGCAGGAACTGGCACTTCTAGTGTTTGGTCTGCATTGGAGCATGATACACCAATTTCAGAAGAAGATCTACATCTTGGTCCCAACCCCAACCTCCATGCCACCTCCCTTGTCACACAGCCACTGTGGAACTGACTGCTCACCACAGCCTTGGTGGACTCTGAATGGAGCTCATAGAACCTTTCCCCCTTGAAGCCAGCCAGCAGCAGAAGGCCTCCTGTCCTAAAGTAAGACACCGCAAACACCTTAGTGTGTTTCTGCCCTTCCCACTCTGCCACTGGGCTGTGTCTGACAGATTCCCAAAGTTAAAATAAGGAAATTAACCCAACATTTTCTTGTAAGCACTGACTCCCATTATGAAGAAAGATTTTAGGGTACCTTAATAAGAGGCAAGAGAGGGTTTATTAGAGATTCAGGACACACTTGAAAGGTGGGTGTGGGCGGTCAGAGATAAGACATACATTACGCTTTGGAACTGGGAACATTTATATTCATTTTGAGGTTGTGGAAAGCCTGGGAAAGTGTAGCCCCCCATCAGGACTCTATCCAATTATATATGCAGGAGTGATTTTATTTTTAAGTAAATAAGGTAAGTAATTTAAACATTCTCTGGAGTCTTTCAGCCTTCTCCTTTATCATCTATCTATCAGCTATCTATCTATATCTATTTATCATCTATCATCTATCTATATCTATCTATCTATCTAAATTTTTCAGTACTGGGGATTAATTGCAGGGGCTTTGCACTGAGCTCTAGCCTCATTCATTTTTTTTTTCAGAAAGCATTTTATTTTTATGAGTCGCCTTGACCTGCATAGTGAAATCCTAGCTAAAAAAAAAAACCCTAATATAAGAAGAACAAAACAATACAAAACAAAACACTATTCAAATTATGTCAGAAGTTTTGGCTTACAAAATCCCTAGTGCCACTGCACTCAATCGGCATCGCTTCATCCTGGCAGACCAGGACTCTACATTTTGAAGTTCAGTTAGACCTGTACGATGAGCCAGGGGTCAATCTGGCTCAAACTACAGGGGACGGGTAGTTTGAAAAAGATGTGAGGAGACAGCTCAAGATTCAAGAGCGTTGCAGTAAAGATAGAAAATATCAAATCCCAAACAGACTTACAGCTGGAAAATAGGGGGTGTGAGTCCATGACTGAGGCAGGATCTGAAGTAAAGAATGGAACCCACAATGGTTAAAGGAGCCATTGTTCTCCCAGGGATCATGTCCCAAAGCAGTGGCATCTTGATAACCATGACTTTCTCCATAATCTCTCTAAAATGAGCAAACAAATTAATTCAGAATGTAGTATTTAAGAAGAAAAGTTTTAGATTCATGGCTTCACAGTGAAAATGATTAGGTTTATTTTAATTGTTTCAACAATTTATAATTTTCCTGTTTTCTCAAACAATCTCTGAAGCCATTCTCAACTCACAGAGTTAGAATTTCTTCAGAGAGAAGACCTAAAAGATTCAAGCTTTCATTGCTGTTCTAAATGTTAACTAGTGCTGTTTCTCTGTTCAGCAAAGCAGCGAAAGATTCACATTTTCATCATACTGCATTCAACTGCTTTTCAAATTTAGGAGAATTCATATTTTAAAAGAAATTTTAAAATAAAAGAATGAAATCAAACCTTACAAAATAACAAGGTAATGTATAAAAATGGTTGAAGGTTAAGAAATTATAAATTAATCATGATTGTCTGTACACTTAAATATTATGGAATGGTAAATTAAGGGATGTTATAAATGACATAGGTCTAGTCTCCACAAGGCTTACTAGGAATGAGTGTCCTAAGTTGCTGAATAGCAGTGCTCTGGGGTACCCATACAGCTGGTTGTACGAATATGTTGCCTATCAGCCACCACATGTACCCATGGCCAGAGGGAGGAGACAATGGCAGAGCAGATTTTTGGAAGTGATGTTCAAGGCTTCTCTCTGTGTTCTTTTAAGATAAGAGAAGGCCTAATTCCATGATTCAATGTGTGCAGTGATATTTACAAGCAAGGATATTGAACAGATCAAAAGCAAAGGACAAATGAAGCATATAAGCATGCCTGCCTATATTCCCAACTTAAGGCACTTCTGTATAAAAGCAAAAGAAAATTATCATTGCTTCTGGTATCAGTAAATCCAAAAGACAGAGACACTGATGTTTTACACTTTAGAAAAATCAAATGATCTATATCAAAGGAAAGTGAAAAGAATAGTTGGCCTGTTTATATACATTTTTAAAAGCCTGACATTTCATATTTTTCTGAGAAAAGAGAAGCAACCTAAATCATTATGTATGCACCTTTCAATTAAGAAGCAACCGTTCATACAATTTTGGAGTAAAACTTTCCTCAGATTATTTCCAAAATCTAGGCAATGTAATAAATATTAAATTGAAACTTGAAGTCAGATCTAAGGGGGGTTAGAAGAATCCTCCTGCTGCTTGAATATTTCTATTTATTGTACGTATATCCAAGATACCAAAATAAAACTTTGTTATGGTATATCAAAACAAAGCCCCCTCAGTCTTGAAGAAAGAGAATTGTTCATTGTTAACTTGGGTTAATTCAGACAGCATCTAATCACAATATACTATTGGTAGAAAAAACTTTTCTAGATATTTAAGATGTCATAGTTCCTCATCTGAATCCACTAACACACAAAAAAGCTACATCTGTGAGTGAAGAGGGGATATTTACTTTGATCCGCTTCAAATCTTCACCAATATTACAAAAAATTGGTTTAGCTGTTGCAATGAAACTTTTGTTTTGAGGCTGTAAATTTTATTCTTTCAGTTTAATTTTCAGATGTGACCATGAATTCACCAAGTTCATCACCAGAATCATCTACTAATGGCATGAAGGCAGATCTTTCATTACTTGCAGATGGTCTCCATAAAAACATTATTTCAGTGGAGATAAGTGGAAAAAAGTAAGTGCCAAAGTGCATCATAAACCCCAAATCCATCCAGTTTCATTGGAGTTTTGCAATTGTAAACGTCTTACTTGTCCACACAATAAACACTAGAGAAGCCAGCACAACAGGCATGAGAGCACTTGCAAGGTGCCAATATTAAAAATTTTACTGTGTTCTTCACATTAGAGTCATCCTAGTTTGTGGAAAAGTCATCAAAATCCAACAACAAGGACTTGTGCACCTTGTGTGGGGAGCAGAAGGAGAAAAGACCTGAGTGCTCTGCCCCCACACTACTGGCAGCACTGGCCCAGTCCACACATGACCTGCGTGGGCAGCAGGAAGAGAGAGTACCCATGTCACACACACTTGAGTGCCACTGCTGCTGGTCCAGGTCTCACATGAGCTTTGTAGGAGGAAGTAAGTGATAGGACCCACACACCTCATACCCAAAGCCACCACTCTTAGCCCAGGCCTCAAGTGACCTGCGTGGGAGAGGAGGAGACTGGCCAAGCTATAAAATCCTTCTGTGTCTTGTTTTCTCCCAGCAGAGGGCAGCAGAGGTAACAACCAAAGACCAACCAGTTTGAGGATAAGACCAATACATTGGAGGAGAGTTTCCCTGCCGGGCTGAAGTATTACCCTACCACAGAAACAGGGTTAGTCAGCATGGGAGACAGATTTGGTGAGGGTGTGAGGTAGATAGGAATCTCTTGAGATTCCCTTGGAAGCTCAGACTTGGTGCATGAAGATCATGGGGCCCGTATGCTGTGGTGGGAAACCAGATTTGGTGGGTGTAATCTTCAAAGGGGTGGACCCGAAGGAGATGACATTTAGTCCAGTGATATGCTTCAGCTCTTACACTACTGCTTCATGCAGCAGAAGTTAGTGATCTGAGTAACTGTAGACCAATATCTAGGTGATATAAGTGTCTTCTCCATAGTCACAGATCACTTTGCGCTGGTTAGGAGCTGTTAGGTTTCAGAGTTTGTCAGTATCTAGTTGGTATTTGACCACATTGCAGTTGCTTACCTAAATATTATAGCCAACATGCCGTAATTGTTGCTGGCAATTGCTTTGCTCTGTGTGCCAAGATTTGAATTTACTGGGTGTCAAAAACAATACTGTGGTCAATCCTGAAGAACTGGACACTGAGTCAAAGAAATCCAAAATCCCAGCACATACAAACACACACACACACACACACACACAAACACACACACACTACACAAACACAGCCTGCAAAAACTCCCAATTCCCCCAAAAATGGGTCTGGAGAGGACATCATAAGCCACACAATAAAAACTTCTGAGAGGGTATCAATGGAGGTAAAATGACTCAGTAAGGTGCTTTCCAAATTTAAAGAAGATACACACAATCAGAAAAAGATCCTTTTGGAACAAATGATCAGCAAGTCTCAGGAAGACACTAATAAAAATCTAGTGGAGCTAAAGAAAGAGAGGCAAAATATGAACGACTAGCATACAAAAGAATGGGAGTCTATAAAATAGTTCAAAACAGAAACCCAGGAGATTAAAAATTTGATTGAAAGTATGGGCAGCAGCAACAAGCAATGTGAAGACAAAATGTCAGATCTAGGGAGCGGGGCTCTGGGCAATGATTGGTTAATGAGAGATACCTTAAAAACAACAAGAGAACATCAGAAATAGTGGCATAGTCAGGGTTTACAAGGGAAAAGATTTCATACAGTACACATAATTTATGGGATTATTTTATAAAATTCACCCAAAAAGTCTAATGCAAAAGAGTGGGGGAGATCTGTCCACAGACTAGAGACACAAAGAATCCAGCTGAGGGGCTGGATTCCACAGCAATATCCTGCACAAATCCAGCTGAAGACCTAGAGCCCACGGCAATGCTCCCATGAGTCCAACTGGAGGACTAGAAGCATGACGATGTCTCATGCAAGTCTGTATCAAGGATCTGCACTGGGAAGGCCCAAAGGTCAGTGCTGGAAGCTAGAAATTCTGTGCCAGTGAGGTGAAAGGACCTGTGCCAGCAGGCTGAGTGATCTGCACTGGAGCCGGGAAGCGATGCTCAGTGTAAGGACCAAAACTTCCCTGAAGGGAAACACAACCATCCTCGGAGACAGCCAGGACTGGAGTTCCTCTGACAATGAAAACAGCTAAGTTAGGGGCCGGTGAGATGGCTCAGCGGCTTAAGCGCCTGCCGGGCAAGCGCGAGGGCCCGAGTTCGACTCCCAGATCCCACATACGAAAAAGGGGCCGGTGATATCGCTCAGCGGCACGGGCGCCTCCTGGTGCGCGAGGTCCTGAGGTCGACCCCCCGGTACCCACAAAAACAAAACAAAAAAAAAAAAGAAAACAGCTAAGTTCATGTCAGGAAAACCGCATGACAAACTTCACCAGGAGAATCAACAGCACACCATCTTCCCCTCCAATTCTGCTTTTATGCTGTTGGCAACAATCCTCAGGTGGGCCGTCCACACCAAACAACACACTGATTCAGTTCACCTGGGTGTTACAAGTTGACCATTAGTTAATCCACAACAAATAGATCCAAAAGCTGCTAGATGTCTTGAAGACTAATGTAAGAGTAACTGGAATTATTGAAAAATGTGAAGACAGGACAAGGTCATAAAAAAACTGTTCACAGAATCACCTATAAAGAAAGAGCATTCAGAGTTACAACAGACCTCTGGACACAAACCTTAAAGACAAAGAGAGTTTGCAATGAAATGTTTCAGGCCCTAAAAGAAAGTAACTTTCAACCTAGACTGATATATCCTACAAAATTGTCTCGGGCCGGTGAGATGGCTCAGCGGCGTAAGCGCCTGCCTTGCAAGCGCAAGGGCCCGAGTTCGACTCCCGGATCCCACATACGAAAAAGGGGCCGGTGACATCGCTCAGCGGCACGGGTGCCTGTTGGTGCGTGAGGTCCTGAGGTCGACCCCCCGGTACCCATAAAAAAAAAAAAAAAAAAAATTGTCTCTCATGTTTGTTGGAGACTCAAGATATTTCTATGATAAAAATAACACAAAACAATTCACAACCACCAAACCAACACTCTAGAAAATTCTCAAGTATATCCTAGAAAGAAATAATACATCTAACAATGCTAGAAGGTCCAATAAAATGAGTGCAATACCTATTTTTGTTAATTAAGTAGAAGGGCAAGAAAGCAAAACAGTAACAGGAAAATAACATAATGACAGGAATACCTAACAATTACAACTATCATTGCAAATGGACTCGATTTAGTAATCAAAGGCACAGATTATGAGAATGGATCAACAACCAAATCCAAGAGTATGCGATATACAAAAACATATTAAATACAAAAAGAAATTCATAGGCTAAAAATCCAGTGAAGAAAAATAATATTTCATGCCATGGGAAACCCAAAGCAAGCAGAAGTACCTATGCTCCTTTCAGACAAATTGGACTTCAAGCCAAAGCTGATCAAAAGAGGCAAAGAATGACATTAGATATTAGAAAATGGAACTATTCAGCAGGAAGAGATGAGAACTATAAATATATATGCAACAAAGCATGGTGCACCCAAATTCCAAAATCAAACACTAATAGATGTAAGCAATCAGACAAATATCAGCATAATTATAGTGGGGAAGCTCAACACCCCACTATCACACATAGATGATAAACTAAACAAAGACTCAATGAAAATCAGAGTTGGATCAAATTTGGATAAATGGGCTTAATAGACAAATATAGAGTGTTCTACCCAGCAACAACTAAATACACATTCTTTTTGGCAACATGTGATACTTTCTCCGAAAGAGACCACATACTAACTAATAAAGCAAGCCTAAATAAATGCAAAGAGTCAAAATTTCACCTTGTGTATTATCAGATTACAGTGCAATGAAATTAGAAATCAGTAAAGGAAACCACAGAAACTATGCAAGCATTTGGAAATTAAACAACACATTCTTAAATAATCAATAGGTCACAATGGAAATTACGGAAGAAAAAGACAGTTCCTAGTATTAAATGATAATTCTAGTACGACATACTTGACTTTATGAAACACAGTGAAAGAAGCCCTACAATTTTATAGCTGTGAATGCCCACATCAGAAAAGCAAAATAAGGCCCAATAAATACCTAATAGTGTATCTCATGGTCTAAGAGAAACAAGAAAAATCCAATTCCAAGCTTGTACAAAGATTAGAACAGAAATCAGTGAAATAGGGACTAAAAAAATACAAAGACTCAATGAATCAAAGAGATGGTTCTTTAAAAGAATAATCAAAATAGACAAACCTTTAGCCAATCTTACCCCAAAAAGGAAAGAAAACACACAAATGAATGCAGTTAGAAATGAAAAATACAAAATCACAATGGACACCACTGAAATCCAGAAATTAGCAACAAATTTACAAACATATATGCCAAAAAGTTGGAGAACTCAGAAGAAACGGAGAGATTCATAGATACATATGAATGACCAAAATGGAACCAAGAAGACTCAAAAATCTTCGACAATCCAATAATAGACAATGACATTGTAGTAGTAACAAAAAAAGTCTAACATCTGAGAATAGCCCAGGACCTGATGAATTTACAGCTGAATTCTATAGAACTTCAGGGAAGATCTAGTACCAACACTTCTCAAACTCTAATGAAATCGAGAGGAAAGGAGTATTTCCCAAATAATTCTCAGAAGCTTAAATTATCCTGATCCCCAAACCAGATGAAGTTCCAACAAAAATATGAACAACAGGCCAATCTCTCTAATGAACACAGATGCAAAAATCCTTAACAAGATATTGGCTAACACAATGCAACAAATCGTCAAAAAGATTATATACTATGACCAAGTAGGTTTCATCACAAAAATGCAAGAGTGGTTCAACATATACAAACCGATAATGTAATTCATCCCATAAACAGAAGCAAGGACAAAAATTCCATGATCATCTCAGAAGACTTTACAAGAAGCCTTTGACAAAATCCAACATCCATTCATGATAAAAACCCTGAAGAAAATAGGTAGTGTAAATGGACCTTAACTCCACCTGATAAAAGCCACTTATAACCAACCTACTGCCAACATCATATTAAATGAGAAAAAACTGAAAGCTTTCCATCTAAAACCAGGAAAAACAAGATGTCCACTATCACCACTCTTGTTCAACATACTCCTGGTTCAACATGAGGGAAGAGAAAAAATAAAAGGTATGTTGATAGTAAGGCACAAAATCAAAGTATCATCAGTATATTTACAAGACTCAAAAAACTCAACCAAAAACTCCTAGAATTAAAAACCAAACTCAGCAATGTAGCAGGCTACAACATAAACATGCAAAAATCAGTAGCATTCCTATACTTAACAATGCACAGAATAAAAAATTACAAAAACACTACTATTGATAACAACATCAATATTAAATACTTAGAAAATAACCTAACTAATGAAGTGGAAAACCTCTACAATTAAAATTACATCACTCTGAAAAAGGAAATTGAGGACATCAGAAAATAAAATGACTTCCCCTGTTCCTGCATAGACAGAGCTAATATGATCAAATGGCTATAATTTCAGAATTTATATACAGATTTAATGCAATCTCAATCAAAATACCAGTGGCATTTCTCACAGATTTACAAAAAACAATGCTAAAATTCATATAGAATCAAAAGGCACTCAGAAAAGCTAAAGAAAACTTAGTAACAAAGGCAAAGCATCCAAACGTGAAGTTACAGTATAAACCTATGGGGTTTAAAACATCACGGTATGGCACAAATGCAGGCATGGGAATAATGGATCAGAATAGAGGAAGCAGAAAGAGCCCCACGCAAAACAACTATTTGATTTTTGACAAAAGGGCCAAAAACATACAATGGAGGGAAAGACAGCCCCTTTAATAAAAGGTGCTGGGAAAACTGGATATCCACATGCAGAAATTTAGTCTAGACACATATGTCTCACCATGTACTAAACTAAAATCAAAATGGATCAAAGATCTAAATATTAATACAGAAACAATCTGGTGGGAGAGAAAACAGGAACAACTCTTGAAGACATAGGCGTAAGCAAGGACTTTCTAAACAGAACCGAAGTGGCACAATTAATAATACCAAGAATCACACATGGGATCATATCAAATTAAAAATCTCTGCACAGCAAAGGAGACAACCTATAGAATGGGAAAAATTTTTTTCCAACTATTCTTTGGACAGAAAGCTAACATTTATTTATTTATTTATTTATTTATATTTTGTGGGTACTGGGGGTCGACCTCAGGACCTCACGTGCCAGCAGGCGCCTGTGCCGCTGAGCGGTATCACCGGCTCTTTTTTTGTATGTGGGTTCCGGGAGCTGAACTCTGGCCCTTGCGCTTGCCAGGCAAGGCTCTTATGCCGCAGAGCCATCTCACTGGCCCTAACATTTAGAATATATAAAGAACTCAATAAAATTAGAATCCTCAAAGTAAAAGTTCCCATCAAAACCATTTCAAACAAAATGAATACACATTTATCAGAATCCAAATAGCTAACAAATACATGAAAAATATTTCTACATCACTGTCCACTAGAGAAATGCAAATTAAAACTACACTGAGATACCATTTTATGCCAAGAAAGAATGGGTACCATCAAAAACATTAATAATAACAAATGCTGTCAGTAGTGTAGAAAAAGAAACTCTTCTACCTTGTTGGTGGGAATGTAAAGTAGTGGAAACTGTGGAAGTCAGCATGGAGATTCCTCATAAAATCTAAAAGTAGAAATTGCATTTGACCCAGCTATTCCCCTTGTAGGTACCTTCTCAAAAGTGTTAAAATTATTACGTTATAGTGATACATCTGTATAGCAGCACAATTTCTAATAACTAGATCTTAGCAACAGTGTATATTGTTAAGGGCCATTCTATATAATTTTGGGGGAAAATCCTTTCCTAATTAAATTGTGATTATGGCTTGTCCAAGGCCTGGCATCCTGCCATGTGAGTCCGCTATGGTATGTGGAAACTACTCCGAGTGCCTTCAGCCACAGTTGAGGTCTCAGCAGTCCCATGATGCTGTGAGGCTCCAGGACGAGATTACACCTGCTGAAGACATCCCGGTTCCTTGAGAACTGAGTGATAGTAAAAAAGGGTTTCACCTTGGGGAAAGGACAAAGTTCCTATTAACCTGCCATCTCTCCCCGCTGAGTCCTCATCAACATAAGTTCCTCCTTAGCATAAGGCCACTGCCACCCTCAGTCATCCGATAATCCCCTCACCATTTTCCTCAGTGTAAATGGGATCAGTAAAAACCAAGGTTCTGGCTGCCTCATAGCCTTTTGTTCCCCATGGACAACTGGTCATCCCAGATCCCTGTTGCTTTGCCATTCTGTCTCTTGCTCCTTTTTTTTACCATGTGCCGTAAGACTTCACAGGAAATTGGGGACTCATTTGAAGAGTCCCAAATAACTGGTGCTCAACGTGACCTGAACCCATGGCATTCTTGCGTGCCTGGTAGATTTACTGGGAGTGTTTTGCCTGCGTTTGGATCTCATGTGTCAATTCCTGAGATGTCCGGTGTGGAGCTAAGTAAGTGCTTTCAACTTGAGCAACACATTCGCTGGGATTAAAACATGGGGCAATCTCTTTCTTCAAAATCTCTTTCTTCAAAATCTCTTTCTCTAAAATCTCTTTCTTTAAAGTCTCTTAAAGAAGACAAAGTACACACTACCATCTACCAATATCACCAAAATTCTCCAGGAAATAATTAAATACAACCCTTGGTTTCTGCAGTTGGGAATTTTGGATATTGAAAATTGGGACAAGGTGGGAAAAATTTAAAGAAAACTCATGGCAGAGAAGAAATTGTTTCTCCTGAGACCTCAGCTTGGAGTTTGGTAAAATCTGTTTTAGGTCTGTTAATTACTAGTACCCCCAAAGTTTCTGTTTTAGAACAGAACAAGGGAGAAAAAGGTAAAGAAAAAGAAAATCCATGCATTGCACCACTGGGTGCAGGTCTCCCAAGGATGGGGAGACCCAGAGCCAGCTGAGGCTTATAGAGAAACTTCTTGCCCTGCACCTCCAGAATTTTTAGAGGCTGATGCAGTGCGTTCAAGATGGCAGCATGGTCATCTCCAGAGATGGCAGTGACAGAGGAGGCAGCAGGGGCCAGAGGGAATAAGGTGGCTGCAGCAGGCCAGCAACAGAGCCATGTAACAGAGAAGTGGCTTCCTCTTCCCTACTTTCCTTGGTTGGGTCAGGTGTGGTGGTGCATGCACACCTGTAGTCCCAGCTACAGGAGAGGGTGAGGTGGGAGGAATGCTTAAGTACAAGAACCCTTTACACTGGGACTTCTGGTGTCAATGTTAGCCCAAACCATGTTAAGTCTTACACAGAGGGATCCCACAAATGCTGTTAGAATAATAAGAAGGTCTGAGTAAGTGATAGAAGGCGTAGAGGTGGCAGAGCTGGAGGCTAGTGAAAGAAGATGACACAGAGATGCCAAAACTCTTAAGACAAAATGAAATATAAATATAATGCATCAGCAAAAAAAATTTTTTTCCAGTCCTTAAAACACTAGTTTGGGAAACTAATGAGACCCTAGTAGTTTCCGTAGTCTTATACCTTGGTCATCGCCAAAAGGTTAAGTTTTGTTTCTTTTCCTTTTTTTTTTTTTTTTTCTTGGTGGCTGACTATACCGCCAAACTACCTCTTTTTTTTATTTTATGGAAAAAAGGTAAAACAAAATTTCCCAACAAAGTAATAGGAGAATAACAATAGTTAATACATTGCATATTGTTATCTTTAAAGTAGTTACTCAGAGTACAAGATATGGGTTTAAAAAAATTCTCCAACCAATATTAGCACAAACCTTCCTTTTCAATGAACTAAGAGTCCCAATAGTATAACTAATTTGCATTTTTTCCCTTTTCCCCTTCCTTCCTTTCACCATTTCCCTATCCTAGTTCCTTTTTCCTTTTGAACAATTTCTTCCCATTTCACAATATCTATCTATTGTATCTATTGTAGCTATGACATTCGTTATTGCCAATTTCATGGTGTGCTTAATATATTGATACCTTCCAGGTGTACAGGTCTTCTGAGATATAAAACCAGGATTATTTATAATGATAATTTTTTTCTTTTAGACTCAGATACCTGCCTTTCTCTTGTACTCCAGCTACTTATGATAATAAGAGATATATGTCAAATTAACATGAGATTACCAGTGAAATAATAGCCCTTAAAAAACTTATATGATATATATTTTATATGTGTCACCCTGTTCTGTACAAAGATGAACATTTAAGTGTGTTACAAAAATAATATCATGATTGTCATACTAAAATACTATGTATGGCTCTTGATCTCAAGTTTTCTCCATAAACTATAAAACTGTTTTCTGTTAACATTCTGCAGAGATTCAGCTACCAAATCAACCACAATCAATAAGAAATAAGAGTCCTCTGGCTATACTTTATATTTCAAAGTAATTGATATTCAGATAAAATTATAATAGTTAAACTCATTGCTTCTGCTACAATACTCTTTCTCAGGTTACAAAGGACAAAAAGGGCAATCACATACAACATTGTTTATCGGCCCTTACAGTGCTGGGAGTACCTAAAACAACAAAAACAGATAATGAACCTGCTTATACAAATAGAGCCATGCAACAATTCTTCCAAGTTTGGGGAATAAAACATGTTATGGGATTTCCCTACAATCCTCAGGGACAAATAATTATTGAAAGATCTCATTTACCCTTAAAACAATAGTTAATAAAACAAAAAGGGGGAATCAAGATGTCCCCAGAAATGCAATTAGATTTGTTAACTTATATATTTTTAAAACTTTTAAAACTCAGCTCCTGGATCCTCATTACCTCCTGCCATGCTTCATTGACAACATTCTTTTTTCCTTTTTAGCCAAAGGTGGTAGTACCCGAGTCCTGTGGTACAATTTTCAGACAGGGCAATGGAATGGCCTTGCTACACTGATAACATGGGGGTGAGGGGTTGCTTGTGTTTCTAGAGATAATGGAGAAATGCTATGGCTGCCATCCTGATGCATGTGACCATGGAGCACACTGGTGGAGAGCCACAACGGCACTGGACCATTGTGAGTACCACAATGTGGGCCCTCCTCTGAGAGCCTTCCAAAGATGCATCTCAGTAATTTGCCACTGAGAATGCAGCTGAGATGCCCAACAGATTCCCACTGAGTGGGTAGATAAATACACTGCTGAGTAGTGAGGTCAGTGGCCACCAATGCCCCTCATCTGACACCAGCAGAAAGACCAGGAGACATCGATACTCTGCATCAGGCACCAGAGGGACACACTCTCCCCAGATATTCTGCTGGAGAGCCCTGGAGGAGACAATGGATGAAGCATGCTGCATGACTTTCTATCACGGTTTGGCTCCCTACCCAAGATAATGTCTTCCTGGCCCTGATTGCTATTAGGGCTGCCGCAGTATGTATTACCTCCACACAAGCAGCAGGATATTGGGCCTATGTGCCTAATCCTCCTCTTTTGGGGCTGGTTGGTTACGTGGATGGATCAGCCTCCAGAGAGTTTTCATTCACTAGATAAGACCCTTCCAGAGATGACAGTTTGCCCAGACCTCAAATCATTACATTTATGGAGGACCAAGCTCTGCTAAACCTTACTTCCCATTTTGTTCATTCACCCTTGCATGTCTCTATGCTAGATAATATTCCTCATCCTTGCTTTACAGTAAGATCTCAGTCTTGGGTGGCCTATATAAAAGATCAGATGGTACTTCTTACCCTGGGCTTGATAACCTTTTATGGAAATTATACTTATGAGTTTAAACCTGACTTGCCTGTTTGTTGATCCAATGTCTTCCTTCCTCATTTCTATGAAGGACACATGGCCCAATGGAAACTTGTAGAAAGACAAATGAGGGTAATAAGATAGATGAGTTTGAATTTTCCTTTGTAGATTGGGCCCCACATGGAATCTTCATGGGAGAAGGTAGAAGCTGGGGATGACTGTCCTTCAATGGGTCTCCAGATCATACAGTCCAGTCCCTTTCATTGAAAAACATTACCTGGCTGGGGCAAGGATTAAATCCCCCTATACCCCATTTGAACAAGGCTGTATTCAGGTGGGAAAAGGGGAAGCCACCATCAGTAGAAAGGCTGGATTAACCCTAACTAGATTTAAACATTTAAGTACTGATATTTGTGTATACGATCTTCAAGTACTTCTCTATGGGGATGTGATTTTGAGTAAGACTTCCTTTTCATGTTTTAAATGCTATCTCACCCATTGCATCCATTCTGGTCAAGTGTCAGCTTCTCATTCGGTTATCATTATGGGGCACATGCCTGGAGTATGGCTTCCAGTAAATATAACAGAACCCATCTCCTTGCTGGTCCAGATGCTGATTAAGTGCTTTACCCAATGGGCACAGTGCATGATTGGCTTGATCATTGCTAGTATAGTGTCTCTAGCTCTGTGAATCTCCAGTGCTGTGGTTGGATCAGTGGATCTAGCCCATTCAGTTCCAACTGTACGTTTTGTTGATAATTGGACTAAAACAGCTGATAATAGCTGGCAAATACAACAAGATCTTAAGTTACAAACTCAGATCAGTGTCCTAAGACACTGTGCTTTGGACGGGGGATCAAATCAAAAGCCTACAATTGCAACAAGATCTGAAATGACACTACAACATTTCTTGCTTTCACATTACCCCTTTGTCTTATAGTCATTCCCAACATCCTTAGGAAAATATAAAGAAACATGTTGAAAGAGCAATGCACAAAAATATAACTATGATCCTTGATGCCCTCCAGAGGGAAGTTTTATCTAATCCCAGAGACAGCTAATTTTGATGACTGGATTCAAAACTGGGATAAATTTTCTGATGTACTTGATCAGCTTAATCCCTTTCATTATCTCACTTCTCACTTCTGGTTTTATATTGCTGTGCTAATAGTAACTGGATTATGTCTCCTTGTTCTCTTCTTTGTCTGCTGCAGAGGAGCTCAAATCAAATGACGTCTAAAGACGTCACAGTCACAGTTCATGATGATTTGACTTCTATGAGCAAATAAAAAGAAAGGGGGATCTATCGAGGGCTATTCTATGTAATTTTTGGTAAAAAATCATTTCATAATTAAATTGTGATGAGGGCTTGTCCAAGGCCTTGCATCTTGCCATGTGAGTTGGCTATGGTATGCAGAAACATAACTCCATGTGCCTCCCATCACAGTTGGGGTCTCAATGGTCCCCTGATGCTGTGACACTCCAGGGCAAGATTATGTCTGCTGAAGACATCCTGGTTCTTTGAGAACCTAGTAGTAATTAAAAAAGGGTTTCACCTTGGGGAAAGAACAAACTTCCTATTAACATACCATCTCTCCTCACCGTTCTCATCTACATAAGGTCCTCATTAGCATAAAACCACTCTGAGTCATCCAATAACCCCCACATAATTTTCCTCAATGTAAATGTGATCACTTAATACAGAGGTTCTGGCTGCCTCATGGCCTTTTCTTCCCCGTGAACAACTGGTCATCCCAGATCCCCATTGCTTTGCCATTTTATCTCTTGCTTTTTCTTTTCACTGTGCACCATAATACGTTGCAGGAAATTGGGAACTCACTGCAGGGGTCTCTGTTAGTATATGTCTTATCACTGTGACATACACACTGGTTCTATCTTATCAACAGACAAATGGATTTAAAAATATAGTATTTATGCACAATGGAGTACTGCTCTACCATAATGAAATAAAAACTTGAGACATTCATAAGTAAACATACAATTTGAGTACGTACCATCAAGTGAAATAAGGCAGACCCACAAACTTAAATATCATATGGTTTCTCTTATAAGAGAAATAAAAGAGCAAAATAGAAGATAGACAAATCAGAAGTATTTAAAGTAATTTCCTAAATTACCTATTCTGTTGTTCCAAAAATACTTTAAAGTGTATGCTAATTTGCTTCATTTATACTACTAGTTTAACTGAGTTTGTTGAAAAGACATTTGTATGATATTATTTGTTTCTTCTTCCTAACAGGGAATCATTTTTGTCTATGTTTGCTTTTCTGAGTGTCTACTTTTAAGATTATGATGCACAGTGAATTAGCTATTGTTACTCACATATTATTTTGTTAGGAAAGATTTATTTTCCATAAAATAAAACACAAATAAAGGAATTATTAATTTGTTAAAAAAAATCCAGCAGCACAAGCCAAGTCAAGAAAAGAAAGAATGAAGCTGCCCAGAAAGCAAGGTCAGAATCATTTGACTGAGTGACCCTGCCCATGCTTTCAGTAGCTAAAAAGATAAACAAAGCAGTTACAATCCAATCACCTGGTCCGTGACTGTCCATAAATGAGACTTTGTAGAAACCAGCCTGCAAACTGACCAAGAGGGTATGACAAGTAGTAAAAGAGAAAGAGACAAATTTCCAAGCAAGAGGGACAAGGGGCTCCTATCTCAAGAAGGCAAGAATGCTGGGAGTCTAGAAGGTCCCATTTTTATTAGTAAACCAAGGCAATGTAGCAATCACACAATCCAGGGTTCAAGAAAATGTAAATGATTAACAAGGAACATAACAACTTTCTACTGGCATATGTAATTTTCTTTGTTTAGCCCTAGGCTGTTGTTGCCTTGCCCTGGGGATATTGTGAGCATCAGCTTCCTGCACACACACATGGGTGGGGGCAGCCTTCCACCTCCTTTCCCATCCCTGGGAAAGGTTAACAAGGCCTCAGTCTCTGTGGCTGATCACGAAGCCTGGTCTCTCCCTTTTTGTTTCTGTAATTACATTAGTTGAATCACGGTCAGATGAGGCTGCATATTTTTCAAGTGTTGTATGGTCTTTCCTCTGATGTGGCATAGTATAAATAATACAAGCAGACAGACTGATAAAAACACAGTAATTTAGTATACATTTCAACATGAGCTCTCATATATGCCCACGGATTGAGTTGATCTAACACAATGGCACATTGATCCCATTCTTACGCCTGCTTATTGAATTCTTGAGTCTGTTGTGACATGGAAAGTACATCTGTTTGGAATTGTTCTAGATCAAAAGTTATATCTCTAGGTATAGCAACTTGCAGATTTTTTAAATCATTTCCCACCGGTGAATTGATGTATTATGCTCTAGTGGTATTACAGAAAAACTTGTATTAAATTTCACTGCAACATTTTCTGTACTGTAAGCTCTCAGTTTGATCCTCCATCTACAGTACTGTCATTTCCAAAATGCTAATTTGAGATTGTAATTTTGCATCCATGAACGTTGGATACCCCAAACCCCATCAGCAGTATGTGTCTAGTTGTCCACGAAATGATCAGTTTGAAGGGATTGAGATAAAGCAGCAAATATGCTGTGATACTAGAAATTAATAAGACCAAAGATAGTATTCCTGCAACAGTGAAGCCATTCCTACCCTTTCCTCAGTGTATCAGATGCTATAATAGCGAGTGCATTAAATGGAAAGTGGATCTATCTGTCCAAGTCTCAGTGAGGTTCACAGGTAGCCACACTCCTGACATCCTACCCAGAAGAAGAATAGTATAATTTGCAGGGGAACCGCCACCTATGCAATGAGTAGGAATGCCTTCTTGACATGTAAAATTAGTGTCATTCCAAATGAACTCTCCATATAAGAGCACCTAAGGGTTATAAGCACAGATAGTAAAATGAGTTGTGTGATTTTTTTGAAAGCCCAATAATGGTACTATTTGTGCTTATGTTAGAAATGGTTCTCTTTTAGACTTGTCCTACATAAAATGGTAGTCCTAATTTCCATAAAGATTTTTGTATCAGTCTATAATTGTTCTCCTTTTATAACCATAGTAGGGGTGGATTAAACTCAGTACCATGACATGCTAATTGACCTTCTTCTTTTGTATACATAGCTGAATGATTAATGCCTTTATAGAGATGATACCACCTCCAGTGAGCTTCATGCCACTCAGACTGACCATTGTATCATCCATATAATTGGCAATGTGGGCCAAAATCACATATGTCCTGTCTGTGTATCAATTTCACCCAGCCAGTATTCCCTCCACAAGTGACTCAAGGTGGGGGAGCGTGTTCATCAGTGTCGGCCCATGGAGTGTACTGTGCACAAGGGGGAAGTTTAGGCACAGAGTGATTAGAAATAGAGCCAGAGACATTAATAGAGCCCAGTTCCAGAAATATCATTTGAGAACCATGATAGAAAGCCAAAATTGTAAGCTAACAGAAAGACAATGAGATGAATTTTGACCCTTGTGTGCAATGCATAATGGAAGATGATGATAATGTGAAATATAGTTCAGAGTAATGTTCTTATTTTCAAAATCTGAAATGAAATGATAAAAGTCCAGGGTCCCAATCTAACTGATCATGATATATTTTAGGGCCTTGGGGGGAATCAAGGCAGGGAATAGGTTGAAGCAAAAAGAAGTTAGGTACATATGATCAATAGGTGATCCCCTCGGTGGGTGTGATACATACAGTGCAGGTTATGATAGCAATAAAAAGATTATCAAGAGTACATGGAGGACCCTGTCTTAACATCAAGTGCTCAGCTTCCATTATGGTCTTCATTTGCCACATGTCATGAAGCCTCACTACTTCTGTGGTGGTCAGCAGCAGCTGTGTCAAGAATTCATTCACAGACTTTTTGTAGAATGCTCAGACAGGAGGGAAAGATGGAATCAGACTCCATCATGAGTTGTGAGCTGTGTGGATTTCCCCATGGTCTCACGCTCAGGGATGGTAGTCACATGGGGGATCCATCTCCTGTTAAGACACAAATGCACCCTCATCCTCATGTTACAAGGGGATTGGGTCTCTCCCACTGGCAAGTCTCAGGTGACTTCTATACTACTTCTGCCTTCCCTCCCATGCCTTGTGATTTTTCCTGCGAATGTAACTCTGCAGCAGTAACATGCTCTGTTGCATGAATATTTAAAAAAATTATAAAGTGTATGTAGCTATGTTAAGCTGTGCCTGTGAGTTATTGGGGTGAACTCCTACTTCACGTTTTTTGTAACTGATGTTTTAAGGTGCCACATGCTTTTTCTATAATTGCTTGCCCCTGTGGTTTGTATGGTATCCCAGTGTTATGTTGAATTCCCTAG
Source organism: Erethizon dorsatum (assembly GCA_028451465.1). Classification (NCBI taxonomy): domain Eukaryota; kingdom Metazoa; phylum Chordata; class Mammalia; order Rodentia; family Erethizontidae; genus Erethizon; species Erethizon dorsatum. Next base: position 7,804,656 of record CM051822.1, read on the forward strand.
AGTAGCAGGAAGAAGGAGAATCCCTGCTCCTATAGACAGGTCCATTATCAGTTTTCATTTTGTTTGGAATTCCTAAAGAAGCAAAAGCAGAAAGGCAATGTTGTTACACATGACCTGTGGTTTTTCTGAAATGGCAGATAGTATGAATCATATGTGAGAAGGTATCAATACTAACATGTACATATTGACGATGGCAAAAGCTTGGACTGTGTCACGTCCATGTCACAAAGCATTACCATTGAGTCCCTGATGGTTACATCACTCTCCTAGAACCAGATGAGGAATCAATTGACTGACAGGAATTGAGAAAACAATTTTTTGAACTTGGGATCTGGACAACTGAAATTCGTGAGTGAAAGCACATGAATTTTGATGGAAATAAGAGTGGGAATCTAAGACAGATTGGAATTTAGATACATGACTTATAAGGTGATTTGCAACTTCAATACTCTCAATCACAGGGCCTGGCTGGCCAGAATGAGAGCAAACATGAGTAATGAAAAAGCATGTGGAATGACATCAAATAGCCTTTTGTAGATAGAGGAAGAGGATAAGCAAAGGAGGGTATTTCTCTCTGACCAGGAATAATGCTCACCCAACAAAATACTGACACAAACTAGGGCTATTCATTATTCCCTGGGGTAGTATGATCCATTGACACTGGTCATTGGCTCCCCAAAATTGATGCTAGGGACAGAAAAGGCAAAATGGGCCTTATCAGCCAAACACAAAGGAATGGTGAAAGAACAATCTTTTAGATCAATAGTGATTAAGGGCCATTCATGTGGCACCGCAGCAGGAGAAGGTAGGCCAGGTTGGAGAGCTCCCATGGGCACTAAGCAAGCACTGACTGCACACAGATCCTAAAATTATCTCCATTTTTCTGATTTCTTAGGAAATAGAAAGACGGAGGTGTTCCAGGGGCTAGTTGAGGGCTCAGTGTGCCCTAAGTGGACTAACTCATGTAAGTGTTGGTGCTTCTCCCTACATAATGGCCACTGATCCACCCATATGGGGGAGTCTGTGCACCATTCTAAAGGAAGAACAGTACTCATGGTGGAAAGAAGCAGCCTTGGCCCCACAATATGGTTCTGATAGTGAATTCCAGTCCTATCTAGTTTTGGTGTAATTGTCAGGGGCTCAAGAACCCCCTGATGATTTTTTTCCTAGCCTCTCTCCTGCTTTTTAGCCCGTCTGTCTCATAATATGCTTTGCAGCCATGGAAGGTTATTGGTGAGGCAAATACACCAGTCTTTCAGGAGACCCCTTCCCTATAAATTAACTGGGATAGATGCAATATAAGATTGGGACATTTTGACCTTTCCTTCTAGTCCTGTATAAGATATAGGGAAGGCACTGCATAAAACCTCTTGGGAGATTCTAGCCTCACCAAAGAAGTAGCCACTGGTTTAGTAGGCCACAACGAAGGCCATTGAGCAGATGCAATTACAGAGACACCTGCTCCAGGGTCCATGAGTTCCTGACAATACTTTCCTTTAAACTTAATTTTGCATATAAGTTTATTATATGTGCTCTCTTGAGTAAAATATATTTCTTGATGTGACGTGCTTCCTGAGGACTCACAACAAGCAGGAGGGATGTGGTTGGCAATAACTCGAGTTAAGCTACATAATCTCCCGGTTCAAACAGCCAAACATCCATGGATTGCACCACAATTTTACCAGTATAATATGAATCAACTACTGTGGGGATCATTGTTATCTTTTGTAAATTGAGCCTGTTCTTCCTAAATATTAATCCCATTATCCCTTCAGGGATAGGCCCCCATATCCCTGTAGGGATTTTTGTAGGTTGGTTCCCTCCAATAAGGGAGACCCTCTGAGCAGCAGGAAGATCTAGTCCTGTTCATCCAGAGGCCCCAAGGGTGAGGGATGTGTCCCACTGGGCACCCATTGGGGATTGGCACTATGTGCCTGAATTGTAAATGCCCCTGTTGTTAGAAGGGCCTGGAGATGGGTGCAATTCCCATTTCCCATCAGAGCAGTTCTCTCCTTGTGATATTTGGAAGGACAATTTTTTGCCCGTTGATTTCCTTTGGCACATCTGGGACATAATCCACGAGACTTCTCTCTGTGGTAGGGAATGCGGCAACACCTTTTTTGGCAGGACCAGGACACTGCTTTTTCATATGTCCAGTTTGCCTGAAATTGAAACACTGCACAGTTGAATTATTATTTCCTTGTTTAGTGAGGCTTCACATGGCCTAAACCAACATGGAACTCTTAAAGCTTTCTGTGTGAGCATCTTGACGTGCCTTAAGGTAGTTACATAATTTTTTGTTGCTCTAACTCTGACCAGTACTTCCTTACAATCTTTGTTGGCATTTTCAAATGCCAGCTGCAGAACAATAATTTCTGCAGCCTGAGGATGAGGAATTTGCCTCTGTACAGCTACCTGAAGCCTTGCCAAGAACTGTGCATATAGTTCTCTAGAGTCTTTGCTGCCCAGTGTTTGGATTCCTCCCCACAGGATTCCCCATCTTCTGTCTTTTTCCCCACTCAGTGGGACTTCCCCTCCTCGGGTCCCTGTTCAGAGCCAGCCTGCAAACTGACTTAGCGGGTACAACAAAGAATAAAAGAGAAAGAGGTCAACTTCCAAGCAAGGGGACAGGGACAAGGGGACTCCGGTCTCAAGAGCCCAAGAGCTCTGGGATTTTAGAAGATCCAATTTTTATTAGCAAGCCAAGACAATGTAGTAGTCACACAATCTAGGGTTCAAGAAAATGTAAATGATTAACAAGGAACCTAACAACTTTATACTCAAATACGTGATTTTCTTTGTTTAGCCTTAGGCTGATGTCATCTTGCCCTGGGATTACTGTGAGCACAGCATCCTGCACACAACAAGGATGGGAGCAAAGTTATGGAGTTAACAGCAGGGTCTGGTGCAGTCTGAGCCAAAGAACCAGCAAACAGCAAAGCAGCCAGACATCAGTGCGGTCACTAAGTGCTGCCAGGCCCGTCTCTGGGGCATCTCACCCCAAGGCAGAACCTGGCTTGGGGCTCCTAAAAGGGCCGTGATCTGGGTGTAGTCGCAGTGGGGGAGGTGGGGAGAACAGTGAGGGTAAGGCCTGGAAGTCCCAGGTGGGAGATGACAGAGGTGGAGCAGATGAAGACTCTGGGGGAGAAGCCCAGGCTCATCCGCCTGCAGTGTGTCTGGCTCTGTCCACTGGATGGACTGGACTTGAAGCATTTGAGGATTGAGGGTCAAAAGGAAGGCAGGTTTGGGGGACTTGGCTCTGGGGTGCAGGGATGGGGTGGACTCGGTGGGAGAGATCAGGTTGGTCATTTAAGGGCCAAGCAAGTGGGCACAGCCTTCTTGCCCTAAGGCCAGGCGAAGGGGCAGAATGCCCCATGAGGTATGGCTGCTGCTGTGGCTTGAGTGTGTACCAGTGGACTAATCCACCCATAAGCATCACACACCCATGACCCAGTTACCTCCCCAAAGCCCCACATATGTGCACATGAGGCTTTGGTGTACGTTTTAGATGTAAACCATAGAGGCCTTTTCCACCCTTCCTTCTCTTCCACCATGTGAGGACACCAAACAGTGCTGACTGTGTGGAACAGGCCAGACAACAAATCTGCTAGTGGACTGTGGACCTCCCATCTTCCAGAGCTGTGAGAAACAAATCTCTATCATTTGTAAGTGATGCAGTCTGTGGTGTTTTATTAGACCAGCAGAAGCATAGAAAGCTATGCAGTTCTCTGTTTTTCCTCAGTGAGGACCACTGGGAAAAGGTGGCCACAACCCCACCTTCTAACACACAAGAAAGAGTGGAGCCTCTGTCCAGGAAAATCTTAGATTCTGCCGGTACATAGCCTTCATTCTGGTCTCACCTTCCTGGGTATCTGACTCTTACCTGGATCCATGCTCTAATATGTCACAGCAGGGGTTAAATTTCCACACATGAACCTTGGGGGACACGCAAATCACAATCATGCTGTAGTAGTGACCACGTCTCTTTAGGCTCCTCTTAGCTATGACCTTTCTCAGACTTTCTTTTCTTGACATTGTGGCATTTGTCTTGGTAGCCTGGGCTTAATTATATATTTCTAGCTTCAAGATGGATATTCTAAAGCAATGATTGGTCTTTCCCCCATTTTTTCTCTCTCCTGTGTATCTTTCCCTGATTTTTTCTCTCTTAGCTTTCTACATTTTAAAGAAATCTTGAAAATTGACATAGGAAGATTATCTTTGATTGTCCATTTGGGACCTACATGAAGACTGTTTTCCTAGTTTTAAAGAAATTTTGTTAAGGTAAAACTGCATTCCTAGGTTATAATGTATGTTACTTTATAATTCCAGTTTTGTCATTTATATACCTTTTAAATGTCCACAACTTTAACCATATGGGAAACTTCTTTCTTATTATGATAACTCTTGGTGTTGTGCATGGGTCCTTTGCTGTTGATCACACAAAGATAGAGGTGTCAGGACAGAATCATGAATCTAGCATAGCATCTCTCAACTTCAGTAGTGTACAGCAGTGAGCCAGGCCTGGGCCTCCTTCAGAAAGAGGATATGAAGCTGTACATTACATGTAGAACCAAAGTGAGGCACAGGACCTGTAGGAGTGAATATTCTTTGCTTTATATTTTTTCTTTTCTTATCTTTGTTTGTATTTTGTTTTTCATTTCCTGGGATGTGTTCTCCCTCTGTATTTTAGGCTTGCTTGGACTTCACTGTATAGCCCAGTCTGCCCTGGAAATGCTGGCAATCCTCCTACCACCGTCTCCTGAGTGTAGGGATTGCAGCCAGGGGCCACCACACCTGGCAGGTTCTTTACTTATTGTGGGTACATAGAGTGTACATTGCCATACACAACCACACAGTGGGCATGCAGGATCAAACATGACAGTTTCTCTGAATTCCAGCTGCTGAACCACAGACAGTGCAATCAGATGAATGGAAGGGGCACAGCGAGCACAGAGAGGGAGCTCTTGAACATGACACACTGTAGAGGTCTGGGCATGCCCCTCCGTCTCCCTGTCCCCTTCACCTATCTCTACCTTGTACAATCCTGCCAGCAGAAAATAGAAGATATCTTGTCATGTGTTTCTAAAGGAGTGGCTGGTAATGGACTCACCTTTCCTGGATTTAGCAAAGGATGGATCTGCCCAGACAAGGATGGCCAGTCTGGAGGCCATAAATATTTCCCCTGGTTGGCTTCCTTTGTGCTCCTCTTTCTCTTCCAATGCTTGCCAGCACAACAGTTGCTCTGAAGCCATGGCTCTGAATCTCCTGTTGCTGGGCCTCACTCTGCTGGGGGCCCTGAATATCCAGGCTCAGGACTCTATTCCTTCCGTGATTCAAATTCCACCTCTGAACAAGTTTCCATTGCAGCCAGACTTCCAGGAACACCAGGTAGGGTTCTGGAACAGCAGCTGCAGGGAGGGACTGGGGCACAGGGACAGTGGCAATAGAGTGGGAGAGGCAAATTAACTCAGGGGGAGTGTTGGGTGGGAGGACTCAGGGAGTCCACTCCTGGTCCAGGTGAGGGGGAGATATCTTCAGTCCCTCTGCACAGACAAGAAAGCTGAAGTTCTGAAGGGCACAAAAGCACGTGCTCAGTGCCACCCCATCCCTGACAACTGAGATCTAACTCTTTATCTGGTGTCCCTGCTACCTCTGGAGGAACAGAGCTGTATCTAGTTTCTCAGGGGAACCCTTTCCCAGGCCCTGCTAACCCAGGGCTTCTGAGAGGTTACAGCAGAGACAGGGTGGGATGGGTGGCTCTGGGGCTATCCCTCGGGTCTGCCTGTCATCAGACCCTTGCAGTTCCAGGGGAAGTGGTTCTCCATCGGCTTGGCACAGAACACATTTAGGATCAAATGTCTAAGCCAACCAGCCATGCACATGACCACCTTTGAGCTGAAGGATGACCACAGCTACCATGCCACCTACACCTAGGTCAGGTAAAGCTGCCAAATCCAGGGGGTCTGAGAGGAAGCCTGATGTCATAAACAAGGGGTTAACAAAATGGGGGAAACTGTTCTTCATCTCACTGCTCGGCACTCAATCAATCTTCCTCCCTCCACTCCTCCTTCCCTCCTACCTTTCCTGCTTCACTATTTCTCTCCTTCTATTGCTCCTTCCTTCTTTTATTCCCACTCTTCTTCCCTCGATTCCATCAACATTCATGGGTGGTTGCTGAACAAAGAGAATTAGGAGAAAACAAGAAGAGAGTAGGGTGTTCCAGAGGGGAAGGAGGGACACTGGGCCCAGGAAGGGACCCCGCCCAAGGCTCCCATCCAGGGTTCATAGGCAAGTGACCTTAAAGAGCTGGTCTGCCTGTACTCCTAGCAGGCTCAGCTCCAAAGGCTGAGGCAGGAGAATCACAAGTGTAAATCCAGGCTGGGTAACTTCAGTTGACCAGGTCTCAAAATAGTACTAAAAATCAGGCTATGGGTGTGGCTCAGTCCCATGACTATGTTTTCAGTCCACAGTAGCACTATCATCAACACCATCACCATGATATGAAAGGCGGTCATAACCATGGCTGGTGGACTCTCACTCAGCCTTACCTTAGAGGGCAGGAAAGCAGGCAGCCACCAGACTAGATACCCAAGGGAGGCTAATGAGCAGCTGGGAGGGGAGTGCTCCCAGGACAGAATCTGGGAGCCAGGGCTTGTCCTGGGGCTCCTAAAGGTCAGAATCTCAGCACAGCTACTGCAGGGAGGTGCATAACCCTCTAAGGTAAGGCCAGGCAGTCTCAGGCAGATGACAGAGGTCGAGCAGAAGAGAACTCAGAGTGGGGCGACTCGGCTCATCCATCTGTAGTAATTCTGGCCCTGGGCACTGGTTGAATTGTAGTTTCCACTGAAGGATTAAGGGGCACAGCAAAAGCTATTTAGGTGCCCCAGCCTAGGGTGCACAGGTAGGAGAGACTAAGGTGAGAAGTTGTTTTTTCTCAAGGACTGGGGCAGAGCTTGGCATGGAGCAGATTGGAAACTCACAGGAAATTGCCAGGAGAGATGGGAAAGGGGAGCAGCAAGATAAGAGCATGGGTCAGTGCCTGGGTCTGAGTGTGGGGCAGGCTGCCATAGGGAAGCAGTAGAATTGCCGGAGGGGGGGTTGAGCAGGCCCCATAGCAGACCAAGTACAAGCTCAGAGGAGAAGGCCCAAGGCCACGGATGTAGGACGAGTGGGATCCCTGCCATGGTGGGGGACAGGCTGTCACAGGCTATGCTGGACTGGGGCTTCACAATCCTGCTGCAGCCCTGGACCCACTTCATGCTTCCCAGGGGGACCCAGACTGTGTCCTCTCCCTGTTTATCACCCACCATCTCTTACTCTCACAGTGACCAGGGATGTGACCATAGAAGTGATCCTATGGTCCCAAGTGACCAGCCCGGCCTGTTCATCCTGGGCAATATCACAGGTGAGTCCTGAGTGAGGGAGGCTTGTGGCAGGAATTTGGGTGCAGAATCCTTCTGGAAGAGCACAGGAATCCCTGGTCCCCCACATGGATGCTGTACTGTGGGGAGAAGATAATGCTGACTGGTTGGGAGTAAGGGGACAGTCCCTTCCTCCTGGTCAGGAATGGGTGACTACCGGGCATCTACTCTGCAGGATCAGAGAACTACACCATGAGAGTGCTGGCCACTGACTTCAACCAGAGTGCCATTGTGTTGTACGTGTTCATTCTCAAAGACAGGGTGCAGTTCGAGAACATTCTCTGTGGTAGGTCATCACTCCATCCCCTCAGGGTCCTGGTTCCTGGTCACACCTATGGGAGGGGTCTTAATCCCCCTCAAGGAGGAGGTCTTTCCACAGACCCTTCATGGGAAAGGGGTCTATTAAGGCCTCCTTCGCTTATTTGACAGTTTATATAGTGAGTTAGTGGTGGTGAAACACACACATGTCATTACAGCACTGGGTAGCCTGAGGCAGGTGGATTGTGAGTTTACAGCCCTCCTGAACTGCATAGCAAGACATTGTCTCGAAAACTTAAATTACACAGTTCTCCCTGTTGTCCACTCACCACCATCTTGGCCACAGGGAGGACCATGGAGCTGAGCCCTGAAATGGAAATGCAATACATTGAAGTTGCCAAGTCTCTGGGCTTCTCTGATGACCACATCACCATCACTGCCCCCATGGCTAATGGGCACCTGGCAAGAAGGGTAAAGGATATGGGTCTGTCCAGGACTGATGCTACCCCATCAGGGAAAGGGGAGAGCAGAGACAGTCTCCTGTTCCAGTCATGGGGGTGATGGTGGCTCTGACTTTGGGGTGTATGTGTCCCCAGGGACCCTGTCCTGAAATGTTTCCCCTGAAAGTTTTGTCAACGCTTGTTCAGATGACGATTTTAGTTCCAGGTCCAAGTTTTCCCAGTCTAACCTCCCTGTGCCACCTCCTTTCCACACTTTGGGTCCTGCTTTTCCAAGTCTGCTCCTCCTTTAATCCTGGATCTGTCCATCACGGTAATCTCCCCATTCCCTTGGGGCTTGCTCATTCCTGACATGGGAAATATCCTTCCTTTCAAGTGGCCTCTACATAGGCCATTCAGGGCCAGTGGCTGAGGAACTGCCAAGGCCACCAGGTAAACATGCCAGAGGTCTTTCTGTCAGCTGTGTGAGGCCAGCCCTTTGGGTTTCCCATTCTCAGGCCTGGAAAGCAGAGAACACTAAGATACTTTTCAGCTGGACCAGGCTGATACAACCAGTGGCAGTTTAAGGGTTGAGGGATCCTGGGACCAACATCTCACAAACACACACACACATACACATGTGCACACACACCTGCCTGCTCTGATTCTCCCCCACAAGAGTACGTCCATAACTGAATGGGCAGTGAATATAGCTTGGCAGGGGCTGACCGGAGGGTGAGCCAAGTTGGGAGCCTCAGGACCATTGGTGTTCCTTGTCTCCCCCACACCAAATCCCAGCCATCTTTATTTGGGTGCCTCCTCTCCATGTGTCTCCTGACTCTGCACCCCCTCCCCCATTTTTGTCACTTCAGCCCAAGGTGCCATTTTACTGCATCAAAAGCTACCATGCACGTGAACATACTAGAAGATCCTTCTTACAGTGCAGTGATCCCAAGCCATCACTCCAAAAGACACCCGGCTGATGAAACCTCCCTTTTCTTCAAAATAAACTCATACTGCCAGTATTCCAAGTGTGTGCCTCTTGCATTCATACTTGGGGCCATGAGGAGATGGAAGGGCAGAGGGTAGGCTCACACTCAGGGCCTGCTATTCCCAGAAACAAGCCCAATGTAACAGTGCAGGGAGAAGGTGCAAGGAAAGAGGATTCCATGGTCCCTGCCATTGGCTGGTCTGAGGATACCATACACACACCCTTTTGATAAGCACCCCTAGTCTGGGCCCTGAGCCCACCTACAGAGCAGACTTAGAGGGCTGCCCTATCAAAGAGTAGCACTTTTTGGGCCACACCTTAGGCCCACACTTGGCCAACTACAAATGGGTCCCACATAAGCAGCCACGAGAAGGCTAGAGAGCACGAGGGTCTTGGAGGGGGTTTAAGAGGAAGCAACCCCAAGTTCACCAGGATACTGTGGTAGCTGGGTGATGGCAACCAGGAGCCTAGGGTTCCTGGTGGGTGGAGCAGAGGCAGAGGCCTATTCCAAGCAGAAGGTAAGCAGGGGCGGCCCCTGCCCCTCGGCCAGAGACCAGTAGACATAGTCTCCGCCATGTGACTCCACTGTGACCCTGTGCCCGTGCTGACCCTATTGAGAGTGCTGCCCCCATCGTGACCACGTCCGGCTCACCTGTGCGTGAATTCTGAGGCTGGGACAGGGAAAAGGGGTGGGGGTGTAGGGGGATACGTTGCCAGGAACCCAGCTGCCTGGGAGAAGACTCAAGTGGCTGGGTCTCTGGTCTGAATGCGCCCAGTCACCCACTGGCAGCATCAGCTGCCCGTCCACGGGTGTGCAACACTCACGAATCCCGTCTGCCCCTTCTCCCCTTGAAAGGGCAGCAGCCAGAGTGGGTACAGTCGGAAGGACTCTGGCTCCCAAACATAGACACACACACTGCCACCTTCGCCCTGGCTGGGGGACAGTGAGATTCCCAAGCTATGATAGTCCCCACATTGACACCCCAGGCAGCAGGATAAACCTGAGACCCGGGCCCACCAAGTGGTGTCAGAAGTCTGGGCAGACTCCAGGAAAAGATGAGTTTGGTCCCGCTAGGGCTCCTAACTTGAGATGGAGACACTGTCTGACCCAGAGAGGATCCAGGCTAAGAACTTGGGACCTGCTGGATGCAGCCCCAGTAGCTGGCCAAGGACACAGAAGATTCACCCTGTATTCCTGGCCTTTCAGATTCCCACTGGGCAGCCAATCCAGCTTCTGGCCTTGGCCCAAGCAAGGCAGCTTCCCATTGTTCCTTGCTCTTGGAGGGCTTTCAGGATCAAACTCAAGTCACAAATAAGTTTTGTGTTTCTTTACAGGGTAGTTGGAGGCATGCATTTTCTATTGTCACAGTAACAATTTGCCACAGACCAAGTTTAAAGCAGCATACATATATTTTTTTCTAGTTCTAGAGGACAAAGTTTGAATCAGTGTCACTGGGCCAAGGCCACAGTTTGCAGGGCAGTGGCCCCTGTGGGTTGCTAGAGAAGAATCCATTTTCCTGTCTTTTCCAGCTTCTGGAGCTGCCTTTCCTGCATTCCTTGGCTTGCAGCTCCTTCTTCCTTCTTCAAAGTTGCAGTGTAGCATCAATAACACCCTGTTCTGCTGCGTTCTCACTTTTAGGCAGGGAGAGTCCTGACTCTGGATGAGATCTGGATGAGAGACATGACTCTGAAATTCTTGGGCACTGCAATTAATTTCTTAAACTTCAACCCACTATGGCGACCTAGCAGCAAGTCGGCCCATAAATAGTTCCCCTAGGTGGACTCCTCAGCTCTACTCCTTGTCCTGCAAGATCTGCCAGGCCAGCAGCTGCCCTGAAAGCATGGCCCTGGGTCTCCTGTGCCTGGGTCTCACAATGCTGGGGGCCCTGCAGACCCAACCTCAGGACTCCGCTCCAACCTGGTCCCAAGCCCACCTCTAAGCAAGGTCTCCCCTGCAGCCAGACTTCCAGCATGACCAGGTAAGGGCTCTGGAAGGGCAGCTGCAGGGAAGGTATTTGTGACAGGGCCAGTGGGAGCAGAGGGAGGAGAGGCAAAGGGACTCAGGCAATACTGTGTGAGAGCAGCAGAACTCAGGGGGACCAGGCCTTGTGAATGGCAGGAGGGGACATCTTTAGTTCCTCTCAGAGGATACAGCTGAAGCTCCTCAAATTCCACCAGCCACTTTCCCTGGGCGACCTCATCCCAGACAACTCAGGTCTAACTCCTTACCCATGGATCCTCCTGGCCATGAGATGCCCCAGCTCCTGCTGGCTTCTCAGGGCAGGCCCATTCCTTGTACTCTGCTGTCCAGAGATTCCAGCAGGGAGAGAAGGGAGGGCTGGTTTGGGGGCCATCTCCAGGCTCTGTGTGTCATCAGCCCCTTGTGGTTCCAGGGGAAGTTGTAGGTCTTATGTGTGCCAGGGAACATATTTTAGATCTGAAACAAAAGCTATATAGACATGTTCAGCCTCACCTAAGACCTGAAAGATGACCATAGCTACAATACCAACTCCTCCTTGCTCAGGTAAAGATGCCATCTCCTGAGTATCTGGAGGCAAAATGATATCACAGTCATGAGTAACCAACATGAGGCACAGTGTCATTCATCTCACTGCTCTGCATTGAATCAATCTTCCTTCCTCTCTTCCTCCCTGCTTCCCTTCCTTCTGCCCTCTTCTTTCTTCTCTTTTCTGCTTTCCCCTTCTCCCCCACTTCCTCCTTTCATTTAAGGTCATGGGCTGCTCCAAAGTAAACACCCACCTTCAGTAGAAAACAAGACAGAGAGGATCATGCCCTCAAAAGTGACAATGGACACCACCCAGCATGGGACCCCACCTAAGGCTCTCATCTAGGGCTCCTTAGGAAGTGATTTTTAAGGAGCATCCTGCCAATAAGCCTAGCAGGCTCTGCTCCAGCAGCTGAGGCAAAAGCATCGAAAGTTTGAAGCCAGCCTGGGTAACTAAAGTGAGACCCTGTCTCAAAACAAAAATTAAAAAAGGACTGGGGATTTAGCTCATTGTGAAGGCCCTAGGTTCAGTCACCATTATGCTACCACCACCATATAAAAAAAGAAGTTTTGTAGGCCACAGCAGGGGCTGGTGGACTCTGAGCCATAGATACTCACCTTAGGAAGCAGCAAAGCAGCCATTAGTGTGGCCACCTCAGCAGGACCACCTGATGGTGGACCATCAGAAGAGTACTGACTTAAATCTGGCAGCTATTTTATTTTGTGCCTTAAACTCTTTGGGTTCTTCTCTTGGCAACCAAATTGAATCAATATATATGTGCAGGTTTAAGGATCCTGGTAAGAATTTCCAAGTTTGAAAAGTCCCTTATTCTGGGAGCTGATGGTATGCCATGGTGAAGCGAATGGCAAGCTGGACTAAGGCACATGTCCCCATCCAATTTGGAGGTAGTAAGCTAAGGAGGTCCTTTCCACAGAACACCACCATGCATCTGCCTGAGGAATGGTAAGCGACAAGTAGTTGCATGGCACACCAATGATATTTAAGACATTGGTGCATGTAGTCAAGTCTCCTATGGGTTCAGTAAATCATTCGCCCTATGTAGAGAGGAAGAAGAGTAACTTACATTCCCTACAGAGAAGGGAGGCTCCTCCTTCAGGCTCATTTATGTGCAACAAAAAGGAATAGCATTAACAATATTCTTACCAGTCAATTTCCCCTTCCTGATATAAAGCCACTATGCAGAACATTTCCTCAGGATCGGCATCCCATCTCAAAGCAAAGGAGGCCCCCATTCCTGTGGCCTTGCCATAGTTCAATCATAGCAGCTGCTTTTATTAAGAGCTGCACTGAAAATTTTACCCAATGACCCAGGCATTCATCTCCTTATATCCTGTTTCAATCTCTAAAGTCTGCCTAAAGTCTTTTACTGTTACTATTTTCACCTTTTATAGATTCATTGTTCTGGGATTTAGGGTGTTGGTTGGGTAAACCTTTGGTTGAGAAAAGTTAGATCCAACCATAAAGACCAGCCTGCCTAGAGGGTTGATTGTGTTACATTTGCTTTTTTGTCATATACTCGAGGTGCCACTTTACCTTGTCCCTGGTCTAGAATGGCTGGGTTATTGATATTTATGAATATAAGATTGCATATTTGATCTTGGCAGTGAGATGGAGGTGTGTCCTTGAATACAGGCAGTATATCTTTTGGGGGTATTCCAATTACAGTCCTCTAGCTGTTTCCTACTGTCCACCCCTAATGTTGAGTGGTCCACTAGACATCGCTGTGGCTGGCACAAGGAGGGGTGTGGTAACCTGAATAGAACTGTGAGCAAAGAAAGATATTTTTCCACCTGAGAGAGCTGTCTCTGCAACATTTAAACTTTCACAAGATAGTACTTGGCAGGCATCGAATCTCAAAGTTAGAGAGGTTGTGGTTTTAGTTACCTTCATTTTCAGCCTAGCAGCATAGTTCCTTTTAAATTTGCTCTTCCCCCACCTCGACCTCTATTTTTTGAATTCCAGCCTAATCAGCTTCTAGAGAGGGGAAGAGCTCCTGTTTTTCTCGTTCTTGGAGTCAGATTTTAACAGTTTCTCAGGTGACCCTGCTGCCTCCCAATGTTATACTGTGGGTTCCTGCACTAGTGTACAGTGAGTCCATCCCATTTCAGCAGCCCTCATGGTTCCTTTGTTGGTCAGGAACGCTTGTTAGTGGTCTTATCAGGTCAGCTGGAGTTTATCCTCTTTTCAGCACCAGGTCACCAAATTGGAAAGAATGGACAGTGAACTCCAGAAGTTGGGTCTCAGTTAGGAGAACTTAAACTTTTCATCAAAGCCAAAGTAAATATATTACAATAATATATGTATACTAATATTTACTTAGGTGTATAATCACCCCCACTTAGTTATCTCAACAATCCTTTTGGATAACTCATGAGAATCAATCATAACAGTTAACATGTTTTGGCTGTAATTCTATTTATCCATCTATCTTATTTTAAATTATTGTATACAGTCAAAAATAGGCATTGTATTTTTAAAGCAATTTGTATATCATTTTGATTGTTTACCAAACTGAAAGGGAAGATGTCATCAACTTTAAAGTCATCTTTACTTTTACCAACTTATTTAAATTAGCCCACTGTTAAACTGTGTAAACCAAGAAGCATTTGGGCTAATATCAAGAGTATCTATTTATGTATAATTCAACTTAGGTAGGACTTCTTTGAGGATCATATGTACCTGAAAGTTAGCACAGAAATGTATATATTAGCCTAACTCACATATAAATTTTATATGACCAACTGTTAAGGTTTTTATTTGTAAGTGCCCTCTAAGCCTATAGCCTTCATTCTTGTAAGAGCCAGAGTAGTTTACAAGGTCAAAAATAAAAGTAAATATAAAATTGATATGAGCTCAAAAATCATTAATAAAGCAGCTGTCAATATCTTCACCAATTATTAAAAAAGATTAATAGGGCTGGTAATATAGCTCAGCGGCATGAATGCCTGCCTGGCAAACATGAGGACCTGAGTTCGACTCCTGGTACCCACATATAAAAAAAAAAGATTAATAGGCAGATGAACAGAAAAGATAACATACAGAACGTATAAAAACACTTGAATTTAATCAAAGTGCAATGTTATATGCATTTGACATGTTGAATTATAATACTCTTTTTATAGTTACAAGTTTATAACTAAAAATATACTAGTCAGTTTAAATCTCCACCCTGGGGCTATAGATTAGTTCTCCCATTTTTTGTTGTAAGTCACAACAGTATTTCCTTTAATATTTTACACTACTCTGAGTACCTTTTGTTAGTTAACATTATAGACTTATAACCCATAAGAATCAGCAGGGTGAGAGAAGAGCTTTGAGGTTTTGTCTTTTTACTCTTTAAAATCAAATTTTTAAAAAAATATTTTAACCTAGAGGTGATATTTGGGAATAGACAGTGGGTTATGCATAGTCATTTAAGATTTATTTATTTATTTATTTATTTATTTATTTATTTATTTATTTATTGGTACAGGGAATTGAACTCAGGACCTTACGCTTGCCAGGCAGGCACTTGTGCCACTGAGCTATATCCCTGACCCCATATAAGATTTATTAGGTGTCTTCAAGATCTCTCTTGTGTACTTTTGGAAAGAGGCAAAGAAAGGAAAACTGGGTTAGGCCACATGCACAACCCCCTCAAACCACATTGGAACTGCCCATGGAGGCTGCTCTGCCCTGAGTTTTGTGACTGACCAGTCTAGGTATCCCTGCTAGTCATGCAGAAAAAACTCATATCCAGTATCAATCCCAGAAGTGAAAGTTATAGTCTTTGTCTAAAAGCAGCAGTTAGACCAGAGGGGAGAGGTGGGTTATGGGGTTTATGACAGTCAGACCTATAGCCCCTTTGTCTCCCTTGAGCAGCAAGGCAATTTTAGAAGTATATAAAATATACCTTTGTACTTACAGCTTCTCCATATTCTCTTCTTTATTTTACTTATTACAATCTTTGTATAACAAATCTGGAAGCTGCTGTTTGGAAGTTAAAGTGTCCCCCCATATTTTCCTTTGGTCTTGGGTATATTTTGCCCTTTAAAGCCACCAAATACGCTATGGCCCAGTGTCCCATCCCACAGGTGGGTTCCCTGTGCTTCAAGACAGCTCCAGGAAAGCTTGGAGCCCATGGTGGGGGGTTGTGTGTGGATTGCTTATCAATTCTTTCCAAGCCCGGTCCCTGCCCTTTTCCCCTGTCCAGGATGTCATCTTTAGAAAAGCGAAGTTCATCTCAGCAGCCTCCTTGGGTCACCTGCTTCCTTGAAGTTCTCATCCTTGGCCTTGGTTCCCACCTCCACTCGTATGATGAGCTGCCCAATGTGCCCAGACTTTGGGGGCTCCTGCACCCTATAGGCAGTGCCAAAATAGAACCCAGCTATAATCATGCCAAAACCAGTAAGGGCTGAAGGTGGAACCAGCCAATGACAACTGGACTCAAGAATGAAAGGCAAAGGTAGATCCTGGGCTGCATCACAGACATGACCCTAGGTGGAGGCAGGGAGCCTGGAAGCCTGAGATATCTGTGTGCACCACTCCTAAGCCATTACCATGTGAAAATCTGTCCCCAGCCTGGGCACTGCTCACACCACAGTTGAAAGTCCTCCAATTGGGCCGGTGAGGTGGCTCAGAGGCTTAAGCGCCTGCCCGGCAAGCGCGAGGGCCCGAGTTCGACTCCCGGAACCCACATACGAAAAAGGGGCTGGTGATATCGCTCAGCGGCACGGGCGCCTTCTGGCACGTGAGGTCCTGAGGTCGACCCCCTGGTACCCACAAAAAAAAAAAAAAAAGTCCTCCAATTGCCTCCGCTCTCTGGACAGCTGGGTGGGGCCATGCACAGGCTTCCCAAAGGCCCAGGCAGTGGAAGCTTGAGCCCAGGGCTAGGCAAGCCAGACCTAGAGAGGGGTAGGGAATCCAGGGACCCTACTCTGTGTCATCCTACCTCTGTCACCTCTCCACAAGAGCAAAATCAGAAAAGCGGTTTACAAGGCCTCCTATGGCTTCCAGAGATCCCAGTACACAGCCCCTCAATGTGGGATCTCTTCCCTACCTCCCCCACACCTCTGGCATAGCAAGCACAGATCACAGACTACCCTCGCCTGGCCCTGAGCTTATCTCCTGTCCTTCAGTGCTTCCCTTAGGGCTCTCGGTGGCTACACCTGTGCACACGGGGGACTCAGACCAGACTGGGGCCTCAGACCTAGAAGGAGGTCCTGGTAAGCAGAGCCCCACATTTGGGCAGGGGAAGGAGAGGGGTGTGAGGCTCCTTTAGTTCTGGCTCTTCTCCATTGCTTCTAGGAATGTGTGTCATGGTCTCCATATGAAAATCCCTCGCTGTCCCACTCCTGTGGGTGCTGCTGCGGATTTGGTGGTCTTTCAGCCCAGCAGCATGCTTGGTGTTGCTGACCCTTGGAGAAACGTTCAGGATGAGGTGGTCCCCGTCGCCATCACTCCTGGACACATGTACTGGCAAGGAAAGGGCAGGCTGTACAATGACACCCTCTTAGCAGGCTCACTCATGCATGGCACCGAAAAGTGTGATCCTGGCCAGGGTTCCACCTGAGATGCAGACCCACGTCCCAGGGGACAGTGGTGCGGTTCCCAGGACTCCCCCCATGGCTGCAGCAGTGTCCTGTTCTCCCATTGGTTGCCCAGGAGGGTAGTCCCTGCCCACCACGGGGGCCAGGTCCCAGTGTATGTCCCAGGTGGTGACAGAAAGGTGAGGATGAGGTAGATTATGAAGCCTGCTATAGGGGCCACCAGCAGCTTGTACTTGAAAAACGCTGCATTCTTCTCCAGGACTCAGGTGGAGGGGCGGTGGGGACCACACGATTTGTGCCCCCAGATTTCAGAGAATGGTGTTTCAGCTGACCATCCTTACCTCAAAATGAGGACTTAGGTGACACGGTGCTTTTTGATGCTGCACTACACCTTTGAAGATGGAGGAAGGGGCTAACAAGCCAAGAAATGAAAGCAAAGAAGCTCCAGAAGCTTGAAAAGGCAGGGAATTGGATTTTTGCCCAGCCGCTTCCCAAGGGCACATCCTCATGCACAGTGGTCTCAGCCCAGTGAACTATTCCAACTTTCAACTCCGGAACGTGAAGGGAATACATGTCTGCTGTTTTAAACTGCTGGTTTTGACAAACTGTTACAGTGGCAACAGCAATCTCACACCTCCAGCCATCCAGGTAGGAAACACACAGACCTGTTTGTTCCCAGAGAGTTTGATCCTCAAAGGCCCAATAGGAGCAAGGGATGATGGGAAACCGTCTTTCTAGCTTTCTTTCTTTCTTTCTTTCTTTCTTTCTTTCTTTCTTTCTTTCTTTCTTTCTTCTTTTTCTTCTTAAAGAATTTTTATTTTGAACAGAAGAAACTGTTCAAAAGGAAAGAGAAACTGGGATGGGGGAAAGGAGAAAAGAAGGAACAGAAAAGGAAAAATTATTTCTGACTAAGGTCAGAAACAAGTTTGGCTGCCCAAAGGGGATCCAAAGGGCCAGGGAGGCAGGGTGATGACTGTCTCCACAGCCAGGTAGTGGGGCTCTGGATTCAGACCCCACACATCCCTGTCTGCCTGGAATCTCTCTGAGTGAGACAGTTCTCATCCCCAAACTGGCCTTTACCTCAAGTCTGTGACATTTAGGGAGCGATGAGACAATTTCACGGTTGCCTCCCCCTCCTGAGGGCATCCGGTGCGCCAGCCTACATCTCCCATGATCCTCTCCAGCCTAATCCGGAAATGACGACGACCTATCCGCGCTCACTACATTCCCCGTGAGATGAGAGCTTCCGCCCCGTTTCTATAAGTGCCTTAGACACTTCCTCAATAAAGGAGACTTGATTGGAACCCTTCAACTTGTCTCCATTTCTCTCTCCTCTTGCCCTGTCCCCCCATCCCGTTTCTCCTCCAGGTGGGACCCACGAGTTGATCCGTGGGCCGGATCAGTGACACTTGCTGCTGGGCTTGGGTCTCAGGGCTGTCTTGTTCAGTGGGGGGCTGAGGCGAAGGCAGTCACTGCTTGGAAGTCTCCGTAAGTCAGAGTGGACATGACAGTTTGTGTGTCTGTACTGTGGGAAGCCAGGGCCCTTCAGAGTTACACCACTCAGAATATTGCATTTATAAGGTTGAAGAAGAGGCAAAGGGAATTCCTGTGTGTCGAACCCTTTGAGGGTGTGGGGAGCTGGTGTTGCCAGTGTGGGCGCTGGGGCCATTCAGATCAGACACAAACCAGGCAAGTGGATCTTCTCCCAGGAGGCTGGGTCCCAGGTGCCATATTGCCCTACATCTCCTGGCCCTGCCCTGGCTTGAGAATGCACTCCCAGATGATCTGAACATCAACCTGGTGGGGGCAGCACAATGACCAGGTTAGTGTGTGATGCTGTGGTCCCCAACTGGTGAGGTCAAATGGCGAGGACCAGGTCCATAGGTTGTGGGAGTTGGGACAGGAGGCCACACCTACTCACCCTCTGTGGCTGAGAGCCCACTGACTCTGCCATACTTACCATTCACCCTCCTGTCTTAGTCACCATGAAACAGCATGCACAGGACTCTGGAGAGCTGTGGGTGGTTGTGCTTTGCACCCCCTCTAGGACCCTTGTACTACCCAGCCCTGATGGGGCTGCTTCTGCAGAATCTGTTGCAGGTGACCAAGTGTGGGCATGAGATATGCCCCTAAAAGTGCTGCTCCTGGATGGGCAACTGCTCGAAGGCTGCTGTGCAAGCAAGCTCGGGATTGGTACTAGGTGTGCCCTAGTTAAACAGGGAGTGAGTACAGCACAGGTCTGCTCAGGACATCCTCACGGAAGCCAGTGGCAATGATGGTGGCTGAGAGTCTGGAACTCTTTGCTTTGTTCCTTCTCTGAGCACCCTAATGTCAGGCTGGGGTCTGGGGACAGTAGTTACTGAGAGTGAAGCTGCTGGAGCCCATCTTTGTTCTTCCCTGACCTCATGGACCAGCATACAAGGAGCACAGCCTTGGAGTCCCAATGCCAAGTGTTTATTTAGAAGAAAAGTTGGGCTCCACCAGCAAGGTGGCATTTGGAGATGGATAGGTAGCACTGTGCTGTGTCTTCCAGCTCTCTCACTGATATTGTCACCAGTGGTTCAACCAGATGGCACCTTGGGCTGAATTGACAAGAGGAACAAGGTATGTAGAGACAGGAGGCACCTGAGAAGGGACAGCAGCGTAAAATGGCTGGGGTTTGGAGTTGGGGCATGGGAAAAACAAAGGTGGCCCTGAGACCTCCAACCCCCCCCCCCACTCTGGTCTCCCATCAGCCTCTGTCCAGCCATGCTTACTGTCTGTTCAGTCGATGTAGTCAATGTTGCATCCAGCTGTGGAGGAGAAAGAATATTAGTGCAGACATGGGTGTGTTTGGGGGTTTGTGTACGCATATTTCTGTGTTTGTGTGTGTGTGTGTGTGAGAGAGAGACAGAAACAGAGACAGAGACAGAGAGAGAAAGAATGTATTATGAGATTTCAGTGCCAAGGCCCCTGCACTTCCCTTGGCTGCCACAGGCTTAGTCTGGACAAGCTGAAGGGGATCTGAGGACTTCCTGAATTCAGGGCTTGGAAATTCGAAAGGCTAAGCCTCACACTACCTTGGATGCAATAAAAGCCTCTATTGTGCTTACATGTCGGCTGTGGCAAGTCCACTGCCAGTGACCCTGTGTGCCTTGGGTAAAGCTCCCTGCCTAGACCAGGTTACTGGAAAGAAAGGGCATCTCCCACGTCAGGAATGTGCAAGCCCAAGGGCGAGGAGTAGATGACACAGGACAGCCAGACCCAAGGTATGAAAAGGGAATCGAGATGGGGGAAACGTGGATCTGTGCCCAAAATTGTCATCCGGATGTCTTTGATAAACTGTCAGGGAAAAGTCTTGGCTCGGGTCCCTGGGCACTGATAGCCCCCATGGTGGGAGCCACAGTTACTCCAGGGACTGGACCAGGAGACAGCGTCTCTTCCCCTTTTTGCTTGGTGGGGCAGCACCAGGCCTGGGCAGACCCAGCATCCCCTTCCCCTGACTCCAGCCTTACTTCTGGGTACGGTGAAGTGGATGTACTCAGGAGGGAAGCCCAGAGATCTGGCCAAGGGAATGAAGTCCCACATCAGTTCAGGATTCATCTTCCTTTTCCTTCCTGTGGCCAAGATAGCGGTAAGTGGGTAACAAAGAGAACTTTGTAATTTATTTTAACTTTTTTGAGATGGTGTCTTGCTATGTAGTTCAGGCTGCTTTGAAACTTTCAATCCTCCTGCCTCAGCCTACCCAGTGCTGTAAGGACACGTGTGGACCACAACTCCAGGCTCATTCCATACACGCTGCTGAATGAGCGGACAAGGCCCCAGTTCCCTTTCTCATGGAGAGTCTGAGGAAAGACCTCTACCATGAGAGAGGAGCTTGAACTTGAGAAGACTTTCCTGGGGGATTGGGGCCCCCTCCCACAGATATGACTAGGAGCCAGGTCCCTGAGGGGACGGAGTTATGACCTACCATAGAGGAGGCACTCCATGTACACTTTGTTCCCGACAATCGCCTGGTAGAACACAACAGCATACTGATTGTAGTCAGTTTCTACCACTTTCATGGTGAAGTTCTGTAATCCCTTGTAACCTGGAGTGTGAAATCCAAGGGGTCATCCTTTCCTGACCAGAAGGGACTGTCCCCTTCCTTCTCAACCCATCAGGAGGGGCTCCCCCCAAATCCATCTGTGTGGAGTGAC
This sequence comes from Erethizon dorsatum, assembly GCA_028451465.1. Classification (NCBI taxonomy): domain Eukaryota; kingdom Metazoa; phylum Chordata; class Mammalia; order Rodentia; family Erethizontidae; genus Erethizon; species Erethizon dorsatum. The sequence goes on from CM051822.1 coordinate 7,825,997, forward strand.
AGGGAGGCCTGTGACCTTTCCAAAGAAATCCAGCGCCCGACCCTCAACCCCAAGCCTTTCTTATCCAGGACTCACCTGTAACATCATCCAAGATATATTGGCCGGGCCCGTCACTTGGGACAAGAATGTCGACCTGGGGAGAGCAGCCCTGTTCGCTGTGAGAATGAGATGGTGGTGTGAAGGGAGAGAAGACACAGGCTTGGTTCCCCTGCACTGCATGAAGTTGGGTAAGTGCTGCAACAGGGTTCTGTGGCCCTTGCTCACCCAGCCTCTGCCCTGTCTGGCCCATAGCCATGCCCCTGAACTTTCCCCTCTGAGTCTTGCCTGGTGTGCTGACCTTCCCTGCAGGATTCACTGTGTCCTCTCCTGCCTCCCTTGGGCAGCCTGTCCCATGCTCAAACTCAAGGAAATGACCTCTGCTTTTATCTTGCTGTTCCTCCTTCCCATCTCTCCTGGCCATTTCCTGTGAGCTTCCAGTCTGCTCCATGCCAAGCACTGCCCTAGCCCTTGAGCCAAAACTGACCTCTCTCCTGAGTCTACCTCAATCCTGCAGCCAATATATCATGGCCACTTTACCACCCATCATTTGCCTCTCAACAATTGAATGTTCCAATTCGAATCCAACCAGTGGCCAGAGACAGAATTCACTGCAGGCCCATGAGCCAGCGCTCCCACCTTTGTCTCCTCCTCTGTCCCATCTCAGCCACCTCCAGCTTGCGAGTGCCCATTCTTACACTGGGGGTTTTCCACAACTCCCTGTAGCAACTGTGTCCAGATTCTGGCCCTTCAGGAGCCACATGCCAGCCCCTGGCTTTGAGGGAGACACCCACGAGACTGCCTGAGAGCGGTCCCCTCCGTGCTGCTCATCAGATGCTGCTCTGTGGCCCCACTGAAGGCTGGCTGCTTTGCTGCCTTTTAAGTTGAAGCTCTCCGACTCAGAGTCCACCAGCCCTAGCGGTGTTCCATGTACCTCCTTTTTTCATAGTGCTGATGGCAGTGGTGAGAGTGGTACTAGGGATTGAACAGAGCGTCGTGACAGTGAGCTACAACCCATAGCCCTATTTTTACTTTTAATTTTTTTTTACGTGGGTACTGGGGGTCAAACTCAGGACCTCGCACTTGCCAGCAGGCGCTTGTGCCACTGAGCGATATCACCGGCCCTTTTTTCCTTTTTATGTGGGCACTGGGAGTCGAACTCAGGACCTCGTGCTTGCCAGGCAGGCACTTATGCCGCTGAGCCATCTAACCTGCCCCTCACTTTTAATTTTGAGATGAGGTCTCTAAACAGTAAGAAGGCTGGTCTCAAACTTGTGATTCTCCTGCCTCAGCCTCTGAAGCTGAGCCTGCTAAGATTACAGACAGGGTGGCTCCTTGAGGGTCACTTCCCTACAAGCCCTAGATGAGAGATTGTGGGGTTCCTTATGAGTTCCACTGCCCTAATCCCTCTGTGACACCCTAGTCTCTCCTTCTGTTCCTCAGACTGTTTGTGCTGCAGCGACCCATGAGTGTTGATGGAAGGGAAGGAAGAAGAATGGGAGGAAGAGAAGGGGGAGAACTAGAAGAAGAGAAATAGGGAACCAGGAAGGGTAGGCGGGTAGGAGGGAGGAAGGGGGGAAGATTGGCTCGGGGCAGAACAGTGAGATGAAGGACAGCTTCCCTCATTTCGTTAACTCCTTGGTGATTATACCATTCAGTCACTCAGACCCCCAGGACCCGGCAGCTTTACCTGAACCAGATGGAGGTGACGTTGTAGCTGTGGTCATCGTTCAGCTCAAAGGTGGTGCTCAACATATTTACGTCGCTTATGCTTTCATTCACATGTGTGTTCTGTGCCCATCCTATGGCATTCCACACTCCCTGGAACTGCAAGAGGCTGGTGATAGGCAGAGCCCAGGGATGACCAAGAGCCACACCTCCAAAGTGTCCCTGTTGGTACCCTGGGGCAGTCCTCTGGGTAGCACAGCCTAGAAATGGGCTGTCCTGAGAAAGCAGCAGGAGGTAGAGTCCTTCATGGCCAGGACAGACCCTGGGCAACGAGTTAGCCCTGAACTGTCAGGGCTGGGGTGGCCCTGCCCAAGTGGCTGGTGGGCCCTTTCAAGACCTCAATTTTCTTGTCTGAGCAGAGGGACTACATAGGACTTCACTTCACATGCCCAGGACCTGGACTCCCTGAGTCTTCCCACATTGAGTACAATTGCCCACCACACCCATTACTCCATTATTACTGTCTCTGTCCCCTAAGCCCTCCCTCCATCTATCTTCCTAGAACTCTACCTGGTCATCCTTAAAGTCTGGCTGCAGGGGGGCCTTGCTTAGCGATGGGCCCGACATCACTTCGTCGGTGGAGTTCTGAGCCTGAGTCTTCAGGGCCCACAGCAGTGTGAGGCACAGCTGCAGAAGACCCAGGGCCATGGCTTCAGAGCTGTTTCTGGGCTGGCAGGTGTTGCAGGAAGAAGAGGAAGTCTGAGGAGCCCAAGCAGGAGAAACTATTTATGTCTACCGGTCTGCCCCCCCACCGAGAGTGGGCTGATCCATCCTTTGCAAAATCCAGTAATGGTGAGCTTACCAGCAACTCCTTCAGAAGCGCATGACCAGATATCTTCCCCTTTCCCCCCGGTCAGGATTGTGCAAAGTAGAGAAAGGTCAAGGCTACAGGGGACAGGATAAACATGCATAGACCTCCGCAGTGTGTCATGGACCAGGGCCCCCGCTGTGTGCTCACCGTGCCTCTTCCCTTCATCTGGTTGGCCTGTCTGCGGGTCAGCAGCTGGAATTCAGCCAAGCTGTCCTGGCTGACCCTGTGAATCCATGGTGTGTGTGTGTGTGTGTGTGTGTGTGTGTGTAAACATCAACTCACTGTACGCATAAAGAACAAAGAACTGCCAGGCGTGGTGGGCCATCCCTGCAGTTCCAGCACTCAGCCTCGGATGGGAGGATTGCTGGCATTTTAAAGCAAGTCTGGGCTATAGAGGGAGGTCCAGACCAGCCTGGAGTACAGTGGGAGACTTTGTCTTAAGAAATAAGGAAGAAAGAAAGAAAGAGAAAGAGCAAGAGCAAGAGAAAGAGCAAAAGAAAGAAAAGCTAACCAAGAGTATTCACTTGTACAGGCCTCCTGCCTCATTTTGATCTTATAAAGGTCAGGCAAGGAGGGGGCGGCTGACAGTGAAGGGCGGGAAGGACAGGGTGTCTCTTCTGAGCTCACTAATCTCAGATCCTGTCCTTTGCAGGAGCCTTATGCCAGGCTCTAGAGCAGTGAGATGCCTTGGGTGCCTCTTCTGCCCCACTCCTGTGCCCCCATTTGCAGGAGCAGTCAGGACAGCAGGGAACCTTGGGAAATCTCCTCTCCTGTGAGCTCTGCAGGCGGAGACTGGAGCAGGGTACATGGGCTACAGACTCATCTGCTTTACTGAGCTGACTGCTGAGGCTGCAGCTGTGGCTGACAGTGGAGCCCTGGCAGGGGGACAATGGAGGCCAGCTAACTGCCTAGGACAAGGTGGGCTCCACTCTGCTGCCATGTACAGCAGTTGCTTTGGGTCACCCTTGCCAGGGATCGGCCTTCTTTTGAGAGGTCATTTAGACCAGCCCTCTGTCTCTAGAGATGTTTTTGGGCCATGGAGCCCAGTGACTGAAGACAGGGTCTCAGATCGGTCCCTGAGATTGATGAGCCTTCACTTGTCCCTAAGGTAGACTCTCTTAACAAGGGACTGGCCAGCATCCTGGGGGAGGATCGGAAAACCTCAGGCCCTGTGCTGTGTCCCGTACAGATGGCTCACCCACGAAGACACTGACTGTCACAAACACTTGACTTGAGTTTGGACTAGGATCCTGGCTAAATAGTCCCTCATTGTCTCTACTCACCTGATTTTTATGGTGAGTAGTATCCATCCTAGTATCTGAGGTCATGGGCCCTAAGGGAAGGGGCGTTAAGTGGGGATCCTGAGCTGGTGGTAAGGTGCAGCCTAAGCTCCCCACACCAGAGAGTCCACACTGTACCCTGCCTCACCTGCCTGCGCTGCGTGATGAAAAAGCAGGAAGAGAAGCCGAGGAAAGCTGTGGCCACCAGAGCCTGACACCCTCCCAGCCCTCTCTCTCCTCCTATCCCAGCCCTAGGAGATTCACCTGCACCACTCCCTACGACCTCAAAAAGGGTCCTCAGCAGGACAGGGTGGCATATATATAATCACAGCATTATGGGAGGTTATGGCCCGAATGCAAATTCGGCCCTGCCTAGACAACTTACTGACACCCTCTCTTAAATATAAAATAAAAAAAGCACTCCACCTCTCCTTCAGTGGGCATGAAGCCCTGGAGCACATCATTGAGGCCATGAGGAAGGATGCCCAGCTCTTCGTTTAAGAGTCAATTTAGGAAGCAAATCAGGACTTTTGATACACTGGAAAATATATTTAACACTTCTGGGCCTGTGATGTTTACCACAGAGTGGCATTTGAAATATAGAACTTTTCACAGTGAATATTGTGAGCTGGAAGAAAAACAAGTGTAAAAATAATCCATGACAAGAATCATATATTGGGCAGGTGTTTTCCCAAATATGAACTTTGTGTTGATGAAGATGTTTGTGGTCATTTCAAGAATACTGAGTATTGGCCAGCAAAAGTGAGAGGTTAGATGGCAGCAGTGATTTACATGCGTTTCCTTCATTGAATAATAAAGAGCTGACAAGAAGTAGAAATGTCATGAACCAGGAAGGATCGGTGGAAATTGTAGCCAGAAAACACAGAGATGGGTTTCTCATCTTTGTTGTTTCTATTAAAATGGCACTGACGTTCCAACTTCTCTAGAAAGAATGGCTATTATCCAGCATTCAAGTGATCACAAATGGTGGAGAGGCCATCAGCCCAAGGTCCACTGATGCTTGAGCAGCTGATATCTGTGTCAAGCGGTCACTAGCCCACCTCCTGTGATCACAGTGAGCTTGGGTCATTATCGCATTGTGGAGCCTCCTTTAGGGACAGTTATGGACAGGGTAACGGGACAGGGACTGTTTTACTTCATTTTTGTGGTTTTTGAAGGCTTCATGAGAATCATTGGGGTGATTGATTCTGATCTCGTTTTTATGGGTAATCTCCCTTTCTCTCTCCTTGACTGTGGCTTGTGCTGGTGGATTTTTATAAGTTTGGCAGAAACTATGAAGACTGCAAGGGTAAGAAAGAACATGGAGAAATTTTCATTATAGAGCCACTTTACAAATACCCTCATCTGTGCCATGGTAACTTCTCTAGTGTTTATGGTGTGGAAAACTAAGACAATCAGAATTGCAACATATTCTTCAGCTGTTTTGAGACAGGTTCTCACTGTGTAGGTCAGGCTGGCCCAGAACTCTCTATGTAGCCCAAGCCGACCCAGAATTTCCAGGATTCTCCTGCTTCAGCTTCCTGGAATGCTGGGAGTACATGTATTTGTCACCATGCTAGGTTTCAATATTGTCCAGAGAAAACACTTCTGTCTGCCAGTTTGAAGACAGATCATGTACCTGTGTATCATAGCTAGGATCCATAGTACCAATGTTTCTCTCTTTCTAAAGATAGCAAACTTTTCTCCCAATCACTTCAGAAAGTTTCGAGAAGAGCATGCGCTGTGCCTCAAATTTATGTCATCTGCTCGAGTGGTGACTTGTATTGCACATTCCTCTGGGCCTCCTTTGCCCCCACATTAGGCTAATGAGCAGATGCCTTAGCTCCATTGTGGTGCTGGTCTTTGCCTTTGCAAGTCACCTGAAGGGTAGAGGGAGAGCTCCTAACCTGGGTCCCCGAGCAGCTCTTCCTCGCTGCTCCACCTCTGCATGAGGTGCCCATACTGGTCACTGTGGCCTTTCAGGTGCTTACCTCAGTTTACGCTCATGAAGCCACCATGATGGGTCTCCCCATTAAAGAGTGGGTCTGAGAATACAGGTCCAGTTTTATGTGTTTCTGGGCAAAATACTCAAGAGTTCTTATGCAATTTGAGTTATATCTATGCGGAGTGTGAAATCTTCTTACGAAGGAATTTTTGTGGTTCGATTTGAATTAGTGTTTAAATATCTTGTTTAAAGCACGGTCATTTGTTTCAAAAATAATGAAAAATAGGTGAATATTTGATACCTCAAAGATGACAGAATGTTCCCATTCTTTTTCTGTAAAGAAAATGTTCTGTTTCTTTCTTATACTATAGAGTAAAATTTTTCCTTTCTATATTGTAGTACATATGTTTGCACTCCTACGTCAAGACGGAAAGTTTTAAAAATGTACTTGTAGCTTAGATCTGCATGTCCTTATTTTGAAAGGGGCATGGGCCTGTCTTGCTGGCTCTACACTACTAAGATTGAGAGACAGTATGCTAAATTTATGTATCTAGTTCTGATTCTTTTGTCTTTGTATGATCGAGAACATTCAAGAACCAACACAAACTCCTGGCCTTATCCTTAAAAGAAAGAAGTTTATTGTACAGTTAAAATTGTGAACATTTAAAAGTTCTATAAATAACGAAACAGGAATTTTAAAAAAGAGTACATTATAGCATATGAACTCAGTACTGCATTAACAAAACTTTAGGAGTAAGAAAAAAATTACTTATTTGAGGAGAAGTATAAGGGTTTAAAAGTTATATTTTTATTTAAAAGACTAAATAATTTTACACTTTAGAAGAAGTTCCTTTGACTATTTGCTTGAAAAATTTATGTGTTTTTGTGCCTTAATATTTGTTTTGCTCTTAGCAGAATGCTTCCTGGAGAAAAAGGGTGAGAAGAGAACTCAGTGAGAAAAGCCTGATTTTAAACCCCAATACTGAATGAGAAAGAAAGTAAGAAAGAAAGAGAGAGAGGAGGAACTCAGAAACAACCTTCCTTAGAAACAGCTCAGGTCCTGGGTGCCATCTGTTCATAGCGTCCCAAAGAACAGAGCAGCTCTCTTTGCAGAGGAGAAACTTGATAGGTTGGGAGTTAGGCAGAAGGGGGGGGGAGGCAGAGATCTGTCCAGCACCCATTTGCTCTGCACTGACGCCAGGCCTGTCTCAGACCTGCTGGCCTCATCTCTAGCTCTCTGTCTTCATCCCTGTGTTTGTCTTTGCCTTTGCTGATACCTGATGACATCTCATTATCTTCTTTCACTTGGCTGCCTCTTGCCTTCCACTGTATTCCAGCTCTGCAGTTTTTATTGGGGGTTGAGGGGGGTGAGTTGAGAGAAATGAATGAGATCTGCTGAGAGATTTCTGCTCCAAAGATGCTGAGTCTCAAGCTAGGCTTCTCTGTGGTCCCAAAACAGTCATGGCCATGGCATGGATAGAACAAGGCCAAACTGTGAACCATCCTGGCCAACTTAACCTGAATCTGAGGGGACAGATACTCACTGGGGTGCTGATGGCATTGTACCTTAGAATGGGAGGCTGCTTGCAGGCTGGATTCAAGGGGAAAGGGTCTGTGCACCCCTCGAAGGCCCAGCACAGTTGTAGTGAGGGAGGCAGCTCTACACACCATCTGTGAGCTTCAGAAAGAGGGGGTTGGAATGAAAACCATGCTATAGCTCTCCGGATGTGACTGGGCTGGCTTTCAGTATCCAAGGTAGACAGGACACTGGAGCCTCATGCCCATTCCCAAGGCCACTAGCTTAGGAAGGGATTCAGTGGTCCACACTGCTTAGAACTGTGGCACTTGGAATGGTCCGTACTGCTTGTTTTCCACAGTGCATTGAGATGTCAGACACATGCCTGTCTTTCCTGTTCCCCTCTGCTGGTTTCCGCCAAGACCCCTGAGCTGGTCCTCAAGTTACCCCAGCAGCTCCCACATGGTCTCTAAGGAACTGAATACTCCCCAGAAATCCCTCAACAAGACAAGAAGCTTGGGAAAGATGTCCTTGCTTGAAAAATCCAGTGCTGTGTCTACTGAGTCCTGCTGTAGGTCTGTGTATCAGCAGCCACACATGAATCAGGATTTCAACTCTGTTTCCTTTGATCAGAAGCCAGGAGAATTCTGGTTGCTCCAGGCTCAGCATTCAGTTGGCTCCCTGGAGAGAGACACACATACCCTGTCTCTTTCCAGGGATAGGACAGGAAACCAGCCATATCTAATTAGCTTGAGGGAAGGGAGAGGCTCCTGGTTATACAGTTATTGCCTCTTAGGTACCCAGTCTGACCGATGGTCCGGTTTCCAGGAGCCCAGAATATAGGCATTGTCCATGCCCACCACGAGGGACACAAGGAACAGAGTTGAGCTGGCTGAGCAAGGATGGGGTGAGGGACAGGGAGGTGGGCAAGAAGCAGAGAACATTATTGAGAACAACCACAGAGACCTTGGCCTTGGCCCGGTTGCAGTCCCTCTGGAGCCCCATTCTCAGGAGACCAAATCAGGGATCTGGAAGGGAATGTGAGCTTCCAGGGACTGTGCTTGTTACTTCAGATGCTGAGTTGGAGGGATGATCAATCCCTGTTTCTTTCTCATGACTCTCAGAGACAGAATCACCTCTCATGGGTGGCATACTCTGCACTGATGTGATGGGAAGATGTGACAGAGGTCACAGACTTTCATACTGGGTGCCTTCCTCTGGGCCCAGAGTCACTCACGTGTGCTCTGGCCTGCCCAAGGTCACTGCAGTGCCAGGTGTCCCTCCCTACGAACTCAGCCTGGGTCTTCCAGGACTGGAGTGTCCTTGGCTCCCCAGTCTCCACTTATATCCCTTGGTGCCTCTCCTGTTCTGGACCACCTCGTCCTGACAGTGCTGGGTCCCTGTACTCCATGTTACTTCCTACCATGCTGCTGTGTTCTTTGGGGTCAAAACACTTCCTCCACCCTCTCTGTGGTCATCTGTCTTTTTTTTTTTTTTTTTTTTTTTTTTTTGTGGGTACCGGGGGGACGACCTCAGGACCTCGCGCGCCAACAGGCACCCGTGCCGCTGAGCGATATCACCGGCCCCTTTTTCGTATGTGGGATCCGGGAGTCGAACTCGGGCCTTCGCGCTTGCAAGGCAGGCGCTTAAGCCGCTGAGCCGTCTCACCGGCCCTGTGGTCATCTGTCTTGGGCCACCTTTTCCCCACATTAACAGAGCTCCTGGCCACCACACCCATGGACTCTCAAGGGCAGATTTCCTAACAGTCAACTGTCAACATCCTCTGCAATCTAGATCGCCTCAGAATTGTCCAAATATTCAAATTACTATTAAGAATTGCTACACTCTGGTGGCTAAAAATCACACTTTCCAGGGCCAAAAGTCAAAAACCTGAAAATCACTGTGTACCAGAATCAAGGTGTGGGCAGATCCTTGCTCCATCCACAGGCTCCTAGGATTGACCTTGCTTCCTCCAGCTTTCTGGGATTGTGGTCTCATCATTCTGTTTTCGCCTGTCTTCATGTGGCTTTCCCTTTTTGTGCTTAATCTCCCCCCATCTGACTCCCAAAAGGACACTTGAGATGACATTTAGGTGCCAGTTGGATAATCCAAAATGATCTCATCACATTTATTCCTAAATTCATTTAAGACATAGAATAGTAGGAAGAAAAGAAGCAAGGAAAGATACATGAGACCAAGTAATAAAGGTGGAGGGAGGCCCATCACTGGTTTAGAATATCTGTCTTCTAGCTGATTATAGTGAATTCCAAGCCACCCTGCCAAAACAAATGCCACACAGTCAAGGTAATCAAAACAAAGGGAGGTCTGAGAAACTGTCAGTACCAAGAGGAGCCTAAGGAGACTTGACGATTTTTTTGCTTCGTATGTGGTTTGGGGGTTTCCCAGGGTTTGTGTGTGGAAATTATTACCCACTGTGAGATATGAATAGGGTGGAGCTGGGTATGACTCAGACTCCCAGAGAGGTGGAGACAAAAGTTGATCTTAGAATGGGGTTCCTGGACTGCCAGGATCTGGGCTTACCTTGGATGGAAGCTCCATTCTTTCCTGTGTGTGAGAGGCGCAGTCCTGGCTACGTGTTCACAGTGGTGCACAAGTCAACAGAGAGCCACACAACTGTCTGAGTTGTTTCTGCTACTCTAACAAAACAGCACAGTCTACATCATTTCTAAGTGAAAGACATTTATTTCTAATAGATATGGAGACTGGGAAATCCACAAGACACCTGCAAGTTTTTTTTGTTTGTTTTTCTTTTGAGACAAGGTCTAGCGATGCAGCTCACATATTTGGGCACAGAGGCTCATCATGTGGATTCCTCGCTACATTTGACAAAGGATAAATCATCTTATGCCAGGATATAGTAGTTGCCAGGTGAGTAAAAATTAGGATCTCCCAGCCATCATCCTCACTAGCTTCCCAGGTTCTCCCCATTCATTTTTTAAATGTAATTTTAACATCTGTCCATGCAGGACATTACAGGTGGGAAGACAGGTTGGAGAAAGTGACAAGATGGTAGATGATACGAGGCTCCTCCTAGTTCTGGCTCTTCTCCAATACCTCTAGGACTGTGTGTCATGGTCTTACTACACAAAAGGTTTGAGCTCCCCATCTTCTGGGTGTTGAAGTGAACAGTGGAAGTCTTTGAGCCAGGCGGCGTGCTTCCTGTGGCTGGCAACCAGAGAAGCCTTCTTAATGTCACCCAGCTGGATCACTCCCTATCCCTTGTCATTTCACCAGGAAGCTCACTCCTGGACGACCTGCAGAGGTGTGATTCTGGGCAGAGGTCCAGCTGACTGTGAGGCCCAGGGGACAGTGGTTCCCTTCCTGGGATTCCTGTTCCTATAGTGGCCAGGAGGTTGCTCCTAGTTAGTTTTCTTGTTGCTGAGACAAACAACCCAACATTCAAAGTAAAATGAGGACAAGTTTATTCGGCTCACATTTGTAGCATTTCAGTCAATAGTCAGCTGTCTACAAGGTAAAGGGGCTTGCCAGAGGGGCATTGCACGGGAGAAAAAATCTATGGCATGGCAAGCAAGAGGCAGCAGCAACAAGCAGCGAGCTTGCCTTTCCGTTCTATCCCAGCCAGGCTATGAGCCTTTTGCGTGGTACCACCCACACCCGGGGTGCAGCCTTTGTCTCCAGTAAATCCATTCAGCCACACCGAGAACTATGGTAATTCCAATCAGCGGACAAATTTAGTACCACACACACTTAATCTCAGTATCACACAACCTAATCCAGATACCTACAAAAAGCCCCATCTTTGAGCGCATGAGGCTGTGGGGGCACATCTAGATACAAGCCATAACAAGGTCCTACATCTGCAGCACTGTCCTGGTCTCCCATTGGGTGTTCCTGTGTTAGTGGATTCAGTTGAAGAAATTATAATCAGTTGTGACACAGCTGAAAACAGTTCTCTTCAGGAAAGATATTGTGATGACACCATATGAATGAATCCAAGTGAATAGTGAAAGCTTGTCTTTTTCCTCAACCCTGAGAGGCCTTTGTTTTGAAATAGCATAGCGAGTTCTTATGTATCTTGGAAATCTGTGTATTAAAATGAAGAATTCAGGTAGACCGGGGGTTCTTGCAACACTTTTAAATCTGAGTTCTAAAAGTTAGCTTGTGTCCATTGAATTGCCTGGATAGCAAAATAATCTTAGAAAATGATTACAGTAAAGATGTATGTACGGATGCCTGTTAGTTGCCAGGGGCAGGCATGAAAATTTGTGCACTTGCTCTTTTCTCTGGAGAATATGATAATTCTAGGTTTTGAAACAATTTATATGAACAGGCCTACTATTCTTTCCACTCTCCTTCGAGGTAAATGATGTGATTCTTCTGAAGTGTAGTATGTGAGTGTCTCCATATTTTGGATTTGCAGATTCGGTACCAGTTGCAATGATGTTTTTTCACTTTTACGCTAAAGTGAATTAACTTTAGAACATAGGCACACTTATTTGTTTCATTTGTGTTTTGTTTTTGGTCTGAGCAATGTCTTGCTTGTAAATATCACCAAGCACATGGAATCATGGATTTAGGTCTTTGGACTCAGAGAAACAAAGGTGGGTAAGGAAAGGTGTGAGTGTCACTTCCAAAGATCTGCTCTGTGATTCCCCCTCCCTCAGGCCATGGGTAAATGTGGTGTTGGCATGGGTCAGTTGTAAATTCCCAGCCACATCACTCTCTGTTGAGCACTTCAATCCAGCCAGCTGGGGCACCCATTCCTGGTAAGCCATGTGGAAACCACAACTATATAATTTGCATCATCTTAGTATTTTGTGTTTCATTACAAAAACATATATTTAACTTACAGTATTTCATAGTTAATTTGTAATTAATTCACTAACCTTTAACAATAATCTCTACCTTATTTTGGTAAGTGGGGTTTGATATTTTTGGTTTGAAGGGTTTTGAAAATATAGACTAGTCTAAACTGGACATGGTGGTGCAAACCTGTAATCCCAGCACTAACGAGGCTGAGGAAGCAGGATCACTGTGACTTCCAGGCTACCCTGGAAGTACCATGGGCTACATAGTGAGTTCAAAGCCACCCTGAACTACATAGAGAGACTCTGTCTGTAAAAATAGTCCATTCTAAACTTGAAAGACAATTGAATACATTGTGATGAAAATGTGAATATTTTGCTGCTTTGCTGTGAGACAAAGCAAGTGGATATTTAGAACAGAATCAAATTTCAAATCTTGCAGTCTCTTCTGTGAAGGAATTTTAACTTCATGAATTGAGAATGACTTCAGAGAAGTTTTTGAGAAAACATGACAAATGTCAGCCATAAAACACTTAAACAATTTTTTCACAGTAAAACAATAATACCAATTTTTTCTTTCTTTCTAAAGCCTATGGTACAAATTAATATTTTTATTTATTACAGAGCGGTTATGGAGAAAAGCATGTATGTTAGGATGCCCTTGCTTTCGCACATGCTTCCAAGAAGAAGCATGTCATTTAAACATTGTGAGTTCCACTCTTCATTTCAGTTCCTGCCTCAGTCATGGGCTACCACCTCCTGTTTCCCAGCCGTATGTCCTTCCTGTTCTGGCATCTCCTGCCTTTAGCCCAGTGTTCAGAACCATTTGGATGTCCCCCCAAAGCCTCATGTACTCATAGTTGGGACTTTCAAGAGGTGGCTGAATCATGTGTGTCTGATGCTGGATTATGGGATTTAGGGTGTGTGATAATTAAATTGGTCTAGCTAGTTCTGGACACCAATCAATAGACTTGTAGCCTGTATGGAATACACAGGGACAGAAAGAAAGCAGACTGCTACAGCTTGCTGTTTGCTGCTGCTGCTTCCTGCCATCTTGCCATGGACCGTTTCTCTTCTGACATGCCCCCGTGCCCTGGAGCCAGCTGACTATGGACTGAAACCTCTGCAAACTGTGAGCTGAAATAAATCTTTCCTGTTTTAGTTGTGGGCATCAGGTGTTTTGTCCAGAAAGCAAATAAGACACTTGTCTCAGTGTGGAACTGTGATGCCACAGAGGATGAAAGATTACTTGTAGTCACAGTTCAGTTTAAACTCCAAGGGGCCCAGAAGGACTGCTTCACTGAGACTCACCAGCATGAGAATGTTTCCAGAAAACAGCTCCAATCTGAGAAATCCCTAGGCTTTTATTTGCAACCCAAGGACACGAGAACAAATGTGCAGAAGAAAAACTTTTGTGTAGGAGTTTTGTTCAGAGGAAAGTGAAAGAACAGGATGGTTTTCTGAGCAAGATTATTGGGTCAAGAGGAGCACAATGGTCAGAGCAAACAACTCTGAGTGTAAATTTGTTGCTAAGTTTTCTCACCTGTTGCCCTGCAGATTTGCTCTAATCTTTAACCATGCATTCCAGGAGCCCTGTGCTTTTGCTCCAGGGGTCCCTTCATCTTTGCACTCATTTCAATCATTCCTTTATCCAGAGTCTCCCCCAGACACTCACTGACATTTTTATCTAAATACCCTGCCCACCTGTATTTCGATGTACATTGACCTCCTGGTCACCATTGAGCTCTAGTTAAATCCTGAATATAAAATCATGGGATTGCAGGTTGAGGTGGTGCAGATTTACTGGGGTGAAGGTCAGGAGTTCATAAGGAAAATTGCTTCTGACATAACCTCAAAGGTGTTCTTGGTTCATTTGTATTTGTTTTTCTATATGTATTTTTGTTCGTTTGATTGGCTTTTGAGATGGGGTTTCACTATGTAGTTCTAGGTGGCCACAAACTTAAATGTAGCCGAGGCTGGCCTCAAACTTTATGGCTCGGCCTCCCCTTTGCTGGAATTGCTGCTGTGCAACCACACTGCTCGGCTTCAACCGTTTTTACAAAGCACTTTTCTTTGTCAATGGGAAGACAAGTGAGGCTGCCTGTGACTTATAAGGTGTGGGAAATTTTCTTGTGAGGTAATTTTTGTGATTTGAATTGGATTAGTATGTTCAGGTCTTTTTTTATTTTTCTTTTTTTGTGTGTGTTCATGTCTTCTTTAAAGGATACTAAATTTATAATAAGGAGAAATCGGTATTTGTGGCCTGAGAGATGACAAAATGTTCCCATATTTCTCCTGTAAAAAATTTATTTTTCCTTGCTTTTTTATTTTTTGCTTTTGTTTTGTTTTTTGTTTGTTTAGGAAAATAATTTTTATCTATCATATTTCATAGAGTAGCAATTTTTTCTTCTATATTACTTTGCATATGTTTTCAATCATATCAAGCCTGGAAGGATTAAAAATGTACATATAATGTAGATCTTCCTATCCCCTTTTGGAAAGAGGCTTGGGCCTGTCTCACTGGCTTTACACTACTGAAGTTGAGAGATTATGGTAAATTTATGTATTCCATTCTAGTACTACCTTTCTAATTTTTATTTTATTAGGACATGTTTGCCGTTCATACAGTTTACAATCATCTTGGGGTGTGGTTACATGTACATACCACACCTTGGTTTTTTAAAATCGCATTCCCCTTCCTTTCCCCTCCTTCTCACCTTCTCCAATTATCCTATCCAATTTTTCATTCTTGGTGATATTATTAAACATGGCTCATGCTATGGCATGTAATATTTACCTAAATTTAAATTATTAGGTTCCTGTATGTGACATATCTTTATTCTACTTATTTCCCTTTCCCCTCCTCCTCACCCTTTGTGCTTTTTCCCTTGGAACACTTCCCTACAGAAATCCATCTCCTTGTCCCCTTCTATGCAGTTTTTATTATTCTCTTTGTTTATAGCTTGCCTCACTCAAAGGAGAGATACCTATGGTATTTAAACTTGTGTTTCTGGTTTATTTCACTCTACATTATATGCTCCAGGTGCATCCATTTTCCTACAAAAGTCCCAAATCTGTCATTCTTTATAGCAGAATAATATTCCAATATATATAGGTACCACATTTTCTTTATCCAATCATCTGTTGATGGATATACAGGCTGTTTCTGGGATTTAGCTATTATGAGTAGTGCTGCTATAAATATTGGCATCATGTATTGCTGTAGTGTGATGTCTTAAGCTTTTGGAGGAAGATACCTAGCAGGGAGATTGCTGGGTCAAATGGAATTTCTACTTTCACTTCTTTGGGAAATCTCCATAATGATCTCCATAATGGTTCTACTAGTTTACATTCCCACGAACAATGAAGGTGGGTTCTTTTTTCACCATAGCCTCACCAGCAATATTGTTTGATTTCCTAAAGATTGCCATTCTTTCTGGAGTAAGATGGAATATTAGAGTTGTTTTAATTTGCATTTCTCTAACAGCCAGAGTTTTTGAGCATTTTATCATATATTTGTTAACCTTTTGCATTTCTTCCTCTCTGAATAGTTTGTTCATTTTTCTTGGGCATTTCTTGACTGGGTCTTTAATTTTAGGTGGATTAATTTTTTTGAATTTTTTGTATATTCTAGATATCAATCCTCTGTCTGAGGAGTAGCTAGCAAAAATGGTTTCCCATTCTGTAGGTTGTCTCTTCAACTTACTGATTGATTTTTCTGATGTGCAGAAGATTTTTAGTCTGATGTAATCCCACTTATTGATTCTTGCTGTTATTTCTTGTGCAACTGAGGTTCTGTTTAGAAAATCCTGCTCTACACCTATTTCTTCAAGTGTTTATGTATTTTATCTTCCAAGAGGTTTAATGTCTCTGTTTAAGGTTTATATATTTGATCCATTTTGATTTTAATTTAGTGTATAGTGAAAGACAAAAAGTACAGTTTCAATTTTCTGCACACAGATAACCAGTATTCCCAGCACCACTAGTTAAATATGCTATCTTTCCTCTAATATATGCTTTTGGCCACTTTGTCAAAGATCGAATAGCTGAATGCATCTGGGGAAGTTTCTGTATCTTCAATTCTGTTCCGCTGATGCACATACTTATCTTTTTTTCCAGTACCTTGGCATTTTTATCATTATTGCTTTACAGTATAGCTTGAAGCCAAATATTGTTATGCCTCCTGCTTTGCTCTTGTTGCCCCAAATTGTTTTTGCTATTCAGGATCTATTCTGGTCCCATATAAATTTTAGGAATGTTTTTTCTAGATCTCTAAAGTAAGCTGTTGGTATTTTGATTGTGACTGCAATGAATCTGTGTAAGAGTTTTGGAATTATGGCCATATTGGCAATATTGATTTTGCCTGTCCAGGAGCATGGGACATCCTTCCATTTTCTGATGTTCTCTTCAATCTCCTTTTTCAGAGTACTCTAGTTTTTTTGCAGAGCTCTTTCTCTTCCTTGGTTAGGTTAATTCCTAAGTATTTCATTTTTCTTGAAGCTACTTTGAATGCTATTGTTTTCATAATCTCCTTTTCCAGTTCATTAAAAGTGTATGCATATGATAATGAATTTTTTGTGTGTGGGTACCGGGGGTCGACCTCAGGACCTTGCGTGCCAGCAGGCGCCCGTGCCGCTGAGGGATATCACTGGCCCTTTTCTAGTATGTGGGTTCCGGGAGTCAAGCTCAGGACCTCTCGCTTGCTAGGCAGGCACTTTTGCTGCTGAGCCATCTCACTGGCTTGATAATGATTTTTGAGTGTTGATCTTGCATCCTGCTACTCTGCTGAAGTTAGTTATTAATTCCAAGAGTTTTTTGGTGGAGTCCTTGGGTTTTCTATGTAGTGTATCATGTCATCTACAAATAAGGATAACTTGAGTTCTTCCTTCTCTATTTGTATTACTTTTATTTCTTTCTCTTGAGTAATTGCTCTGGCTAATATTTCAAGTACTGTGTTGAATAGAAGAGGTGATATGGGACATCCTCATCTTGTTCCTGGTTTTAGGGCAAATGCTTCTAGATTTGCACCAATTAGTATGCTGCTGGTTCTTTGTTTGCCATAAATATTTTATCATATTCAGGTATTGTTCTTCCGTATATGTTTTCTTCAGAGTTTTTACCACGAAGCGGTGTTGGATTTCAACCAAAGCCTTTTCTGCATCTATTGATAGGATAGTGTTGGCTATGGTCTAGCAGGATCTGGGCTTTTCCTGGGCAGAAAAAGTCTGTCCTGTGTGTTAGAAGGTGGGGTTCTGGCTACCTGCTCCTAGTGGTCCTCGCTGAGGAAAAACAGAGAACTGCATAGCTTTCTATGCTTCTGCTGGTCTAATAAAACACCACAGACTGCATCACTTACAAATGATAGAGATTTGTTTCTCACAGCTCTGGAAGACAGGAGGTCCACAACCCACTAGCAGATTTTTTGTCTGGCCTGTTCCACACAGCTGGCACTGTCTAGGTGTCGTCACACGGTGGAAGAGAAGGAAGGGTGGAAAAGGCCTCTTATGGTTTATATCTGAAATGCTAAAATGTCCACCCAAGCCTCATGTGTACATATGTGGGGCTTTGGGGAGGTAACTGGGTCATGGGTGTGTGATGCCTATGGGTGGATTAGTCCACTGATACACATTCAAGCCACAGCAGCAGCCATACCTCATGGGGCATTCTGCCCCTTCACCTGGCCTTAGGGCAAGAAGGCTGTGCCCACTTGCTTGGCCCTTAAATGACCAACCTGATCTCTCCCCCTGAGTCCACCCCATCCCTGCACCCCAGAGCCAAGTCCCTCAAACCTGCCTTCCTTTTGACCCTCAATCCTCAAATGCTTCAAGTCCAGTCCATCCAGTGGACAGAGCCAGACACACTGCAGGCGGATGAGCCTGGGCTTCTCCCCCAGAGTCTTCATCTGCTCCACCTCTGTCATCTCCCACCTGGGACTTCCAGGCCTTACCCTCACTGTTCTCCCCACCTCCCCCACTGCGACTACACCCAGATCTCGGCCCTTTTAGGAGCCCCAAGCCAGGTTCTGCCTTGGGGTGAGATGCCCCAGAGACGGGCCTGGCAGCACTTAGTCTTGGCTGCTCATCATCCCCTGTTCAGGTGACCATGCTGATGGCTGGCTGCTTTGCTATTTGCTGGTTCTTTGACTCAGACTGCACCAGACCCTGCTCCATAACTCCTTTTTTTTTCTTTGTGGTGCTGGTGGTGGTTGTGGAGGAAGTGGGGACTGAACCAAGGGGCATTACACTGAGGTAGCCTTATTTTTTATTAAGAGGCAAGGTCTTACTAACTTGACTAGGCTGGATTCACGCTTGTGATCCTCCCGGCTCAGCCTCTGAAATTGAGCCTACTAGGATTATAAGCAGGTTGGTACTGAGAAGCTCACAACACTACAAGCCCTAGCTGGAAGCCTTGGGTGGAATCCGAGACTGGGTCCAGTTTCCCTCCTCCCACACTGAGACGCCATATGATTTGTCTTGTTTCTAATGATTGGGTGTGTTTTCCATACAGCCACCCATGAATGTTGTTGGAAGGGAAGGATGAAGAGGAGGAAGAAGGAAAGAGTAAAGAAAAGGACAGAGGAAAGGCAGAAGAAAGTGAGGAAATTAAGAATACAGGAGGATTTTTCTCTGACACACTTGTATTATAACACTTCACTGAACTGCAGGAGGCTAATGGTAGGCAGAGTCCAGAGATGGCTGCAGAGCTTTCCCCTGTGATGATGTCCTTGTTGCTTCCTCCTCTGGTGCTATGGACAGCAAAACCAGGGGATGGACCTGCTCTGAGTAGCTGGTCAGAGCTGGGCCCTTGCAGGGCCAGGATGAATCCCAGGCAATGAGTTAGCCATGATTTTTCAGGAGTGAAGTGTGGGGGGATTGGCAAGAGGCCAATTGGACACTGGAGACAAGTTTTCTTTTCTGTGAGAAGAGAAGGAAGGTATCTCCACCTGGCATGAACTGGGCCTGTAATCCCCAAGTTTTGCATCTCCACCAAACTGTACCTCATAGTCACATGGCTCTCTTCTACTCTGTTTCCTCTGTCCTCATCCCTCTCTCTCTGGCTGTTTTCCAGAGCCCTTACGTGATGACCCTTGAAGTCTGCTGCAGAGGGACTACACTAAGTGTTGGATTCTGGGTCATGACCATTGTGGAGACCTGGCCTTGGGGCTCTAGCGCCTCCAGTATGGTGAGTCTGAGACACAATTGACCTAGGGCCATGGCTTTAAGTGAGCTGCAAGGCTGGAAGTGTGGGAGAAGGGCTGAGGATTTCAATGCAGAGGAACTATTCATGGGTCACCTGGCTGCAGTCCCCTTAAGGGAAAGCTGATCCATCCCCTGCTAAATCTAGGAATGGTGAATCACTTGTCAGCAACTGCTTCAGAAACACATCTCAAAATATCTGAGTCCCCTCCCCTGGTGAGGGTTGTGCAAGGTAGAGAGAAGGGAAATGGACAAAGGACAAGATGTATATTCCCAGAGCTCCATAGTCTGACAGTGACAAAGGTCCCCAACCTGGTCTTTCCTTCATCTGTGCCTGTGCCCATTTCCTTCCTCTGATTGACCCTATTTGTCAGCTGCTTGATTTCATACAAGCCATAATCTCTGATACTGTGATCCCAAGGGGCGGGGGTGGTTTCTGTGGCAATGTCAAGTCCCTGTACCTTCAAAGAGTAAAAAATGAACAGGCATTGTGGCCCATGCCTGTAGTCCCAGTACTCATGAGGCTGAGGAAGGAGGATCATCACAATTTCAAACCCGAGCTGGAATATACAGTGAGGTCAATACCAGGCTGAACTGCAGAGTGGGACCCTGTCTCAAGAAACCAAAGAAAGAAAGAAAAAAGAAAGAAGAAAAAAGAAAGAAAGAAAGAAAGAAAGAAAGAAAGAAAGAAAGAAAGAAAGAAAAAGAAAGAAGAAAGAAAAAGAGAGAAGCGGGCAAGCAGAGAGTGGTCTGTTCTGATACGGACTATGCCTCACTTTGATTCTTGTAAACTTCAGGGATAGTTCAGTAGCTGACAGTGCACATTCTGGACAGGGAAGGGCTGGATCTCCTGAGCCCATATTCTGAGGCTCACATGAGCCTCTGGCCAAATCCTAGAACAGGGTGAGATGCCTTGAGGCCATCTCCTCCAGGATGTGCCCCCATTTGCAGGAGCAGACAGAACAGCAGGGAACCCTCAGGGACTCAGCTACTCCTGTGAGACCAGTAGGCAGAGAATTTGAACAAAATTCATGGGCCATAGATGTGACCAGAGTGCTGAGGTTGCAGTTGCAGGTCAGAGTAGAGACCTGGCCATGGGACAATTTAGGGCAGACACCTGCTCATGGCAAGGTGGGATGCACTCTGCTGCTATATACAGTAGTTTCTTTGGTCATGGGGTGCCAGGATTTGACCTGATTTAGCCTTGTCCTTGAGAGATCATACTACCAACCCTCTAACTCTGGCCACATCCTTGGGCACTGGAGCTCAGAGCAGTCAGAAGTGTCCCTGAGACAACTGATGTCAGACAAGTCCCTGAGGGAGGCTGTTTCCTCACTGGGGGCCTGGCTGCATGATGGGGAGGCAGCAATGCACCAGAGGCCCTGTGCAATATCTACTGAGATGGCTCACCTGTGAGGACAGTGACTGTCCTGGACACCTGACCCAAACCTAGACTGGGATCCTGGCTTTATTTGGGACTAAATGTGCCCTGATTTCCTCTACCCACCTGCTGCTTAGGCAGCAGCCTGGTCCCTGGAGTGGTGGGCCTGACAGAAAGGAGCTTTAGAGAGCCAGTGTCTTGGGGTAGCCTCAGACCCACACACCAGACAGCTCTCCATTGCGTTTCACACACAAGGCTGAATGGTGAAAAGGCAGAAAGTGATGCTGAGCAAAGCTGTGGCCACCAGAGTCTGCCACCCTCCGAGCCCCCTCTGTTTCTCCTCTTCTGGCGCTAGGGGATTCATATCCACTGCTCTGCATGGCATGAATGGTATCCTCCACCTGGGAACGTGGCATATGTCAGTAATCCCAACATTCGGGCAGTCTGAGGCAGGAGGATAGCAAGTTTGACCTGGCTGAGACAACTTAGCTTGATCCCATCTCAAAATAAAAATAATTAAAGGAACACTGTACCTCTACTTTGGTCGGAATGAAGCCCTGGTCATATTGGTGAGGCCATGTGGAGGACCATCCAGCTTTTTGTTTCAGCATCATCTTAGAAAGCAAATCAGGATATTTGATATTTTTAAAAACTATGTTTTACTTTAGGGATATCCAGTTTTCTCTTAAGTCATTCAATTGTTCTGGGCCTGAGCATTTTACCATAGAGTGGCATTTGTAGTATCAAACTCATCACAATGAATACTCTTGGTTAGAAGTGGGGAAGTAATGTACAATAGAATTTTACCTCAGTAGGAGATGTCTCCAAAAAAAAAGAATTTCCTGTTGATAAAGATTTTTGTAGTTATTCAAGAACATTGCATGTTGGATAATAAAAAATGAAAACTTAAAAAAAATAAGACATTAAAACTCAGATTGCACAGTGATTTACATATGCTTCCTTCACTGAATAATAAAGAACTAACAAGTAGCAGAAATGTGTCAAACATGGAAGGGTCAATGAATGTTGGAGTCAGAACACATAGAGATGGGTTTCACATCCTTCTTGTTCCTATTAAAAGGCTGAGATTCCATCTTGCTGCAGTAAGAATGACCATCATTGTGACATCAAATGATAACAAATGATGGGAAGGCTATGGGAAAAAGGAATCCTTTTACATTGATGGTTGGATGTAAATTAGTACAACCACTATAAAAATCAGTATGGGGATTCCACAAAAAACTGAAATTAGAAATTCCATCCAACCTAGCCATTCCCCTTCTCAGCATCTTCCTGAAAGAATTAGAGACATCGTACTCCAATGATACATACAAACACACATTCATAACAGCACAACTCATAATAGCTAAAACTCAGAAGCAGCCTATATATCCATCAACAGATGAATAGATAAGGAAAATATGGTATTTATACACAAGGGAATACTGTTCCGCCATAAAGGAGGAATTTGAGTCATTTGTAGGAAAATGAATCCAGACTGTAATGTTCAGCGAAATAAATCAGACACACAAGATTAAACATGGAATGGTTTTTTTTATATTTGATAACCCCATACAAAAATGAAGAGGAAAATAAAAGATAAACAATAAGAAATAATAAGATAGAACTTCTACAAAATGGAAGAGGACCAAAAAATGGAGGGAGATTGGAGGGAGTTTGGAGGGAACAAATGGAAATGGGATGAAAAAGGAAGTAAGATTTGTTATGTACAGGTAGCTACTCCCAACAATGTATGGAATTATTATGTACTGTGAACAAGTATTACCAGAAAATGAAATTTGGCAGAAAATGAAATAAAACTACTTTCTTACATTTAAGTAATTTAAACTGCAGAAACATTAAAAAATATAAAATGGAAAAAATGATTGCCAGATAGAATTTGCATGTTTCCCCTTCTGAAATCTCCCCATGGATATCTATTAGATTGGCCTCTAATGATTTTGCTTCTATTCCTACATTTATATGGTGATGTGTATTTTTTGTATATTACATGATATAGTGTCACCACCAGGTCTGGTGATATTTGCAGAATTGATATCTGGGTGAAGTGGACACTAACCCCCCCTCACTTGGGATCATTGTGAGCTTGGATTACAATGACATTGTGAAGTCTTGTGGGAGACCAGGCTATGTGATCAGCCAGCGACCGAGGCCTTGTTGACTTTTCCCAGGGATGGGAGAGGGGGTGGAAGGCTGCACTGTCCTTTGTTTGTGTGCAGGAATGCTGATGCTGACAACACCCCTACAGCAAGACAACATCAGCTGAGGGTTAAACAAAGAAAATTACATATCTGGGTATAAATTTGTTATATTCCTTATAATCACTTCCATTTTCTTGAACCCTGGATTGCATGGTTGCTACATTGCCTTGGCTTACTAATAAAAACGGGCCTTCTAGACTACTAGCACTCTTGCCCTCTTGACACAGGAGCTCCTTGGTCCTCCTTGCTTGGAAATTTGTCTGTTTCTCTATAATTCTTTGTCATACACCCTGGGGAGGAATCCAAAGGCCTGGTGGGAATATTAGGGCAAGAGTATCTCCATTTTGTTTCTTAGCCTCTAAATTTAACTAATAGGTAAAACTTTTAGATGAACTTTAATCTCACTTCCCTTTCTGTAGTCATAAAACTATAAAGGAGAGACAAATGTTTTCAGCACAGGAAGGTACCCATTACCCCCATTCCCTGTGTTAATTAACCTGAGGTTTGAGAAGGACCTTGTAAAATTCCAAAGAAATGATGTAGTAAAGAATGTGGTCTCTATGTAATCAAGGACTTTTGTACAACCCCAAATGTGTATTTAAAGAGTGTGACATGAAGGCTTGGGGTCAGCAGATTGTACTTCTGCTGTCTGCCAGCTAGCTTCTTTTAATAAAAGAAATCACTTGTCTCTAGATTCTTGTTTTCCTGTGAGTGAATCTTATGATTTTGCTGTAACAGGAAAGGTGAAAGTACATAACTGCAGGAAATCTTCAAAACAGGGCTATGGGGCAGAATTTGTCTGTTGAAGAACAACACAATATACAACTATATAAAATGCTCATAAAACAGGCAGGAGCACTATTTACTACACAGTCTTTATTAAGAATGTTGCAAGAAATCATTAAACATAACTTCTTGGTTTTTCCAAGTGGGGACATTAGATATTGATATTTGAGATCGGCTAGGAAAAAATCTTAAGTGAGCTCATTCACAAGGGGTTTGGGCCACCATCTGGGAAGAAGGTACTCGGGTTCAATCTTTTCTCCATATTTTGCAAGGCTCTAGAGAACTATATGCATAGTTCTTGGCAAGGCTTCAGGAAGCTGTACAGAGGCAAATTCCTCATGCTCAGGCTGCAGAAATTATTGTTATTTTTTTTGTGTGTGTGTGTGTGGGTACCGGGGGTCGACCTCAGGACCTTGCATGCCAGCAGGTGCCCATGTCACTGAGTGATATCACCAGCCCTTTTTTGCATGTGTGGGTTCTGGGAGTCAAACTCAGGACCTCCCAATTGCCAGGCAGGCGCTTACACTGCTGAGCCATCTCACCGGCCCAAAATTATTGTTTTGCAACTGGCTTTTGAAAATGCCAACAAAGACTGTAAGCAAGTGTTGGGTGTAGTTAGAGCAACGAAACACTTGCATAATTACCTTAAGGCATGTCAAGATGTGTGCACAGAAAGCTATAAGAGTTCCGTGTTGGTTCAGGCCATGTTAAATCTCACTAAACAAGGAAATAAAAATTCATCTGTACAGTGCTTCAATTTCAGGCAAACTGAGCATATTAAAAAGCAGTGTTCTGGTCATGCCAAAAAAGGGGTTGCAATACCCCTCCTATAAAAGAGAAGGCTCCAGTATTATGTTCCAGATTTGCCAAAGGAAATCACTGGGCTAAAAATTGCCATTTGAAATATCACAAGTACAGAACTCCTCTGGTGGAAAACAGGAATCAGCCCTGTCCCTGGGCCATTCAGAAAACAGGGCTTTTCTGATTCAGGCACTCAGCACCACTCCCCAGTGGTGCGCAGTGGGATGTTACATTCCTCACCCTCAAAGCCCCTGGGAGCAAAGGACTAGTTCTTCCTGCTGCTCAGAGTGTCTTTCTTACTGGAAGGGACCGACATATAAAAATTCCTACAGGGATATGGAGACCTGTCCCTGAAGGGATGATGGGATTAACACTTACAAGGAGCAGGCTCAGTTTACAAAGGATTACAGTGATCCCCAGAGTAACTGATTCAGATTATACTGATAACACTGTAGCACAATCCATGGATGTTTTGGAGATTATGTAGCCAACCGCATCCCTACCACATGTTGCGAGTCCCCTGTGAGAATGAGGGAAACGGTTTGAGAGCAATTCACATCAAGAAATTTACTTTACTCAAGAGAACACAGATAATAAACATATATGCAAAGTTAAAGTTAAAGGAAAGTGTTTTCAGGGACCCATGGACACTTTGGCAGATGTCTCTGTAATCACATCTGTTCAGTGGCCTTCACTGTGGCCTACTAAGCCAGCGGCTACTTCTTTGGTGGGACTAGGATCTCCCACGAGGTGTTATACTGTGCCTTCCCTATACCTTATACAGGGCCAGAAGGAAAGGCCAAAATGTCCCAACCTTATATTGCATCTATCCCAGTTAATTTATGCGGAAGGGATATCCTGACAGATTTGTATATTCACCTAACCAATCACCTTCCATGACTGCAAAACATTCTATGAGACAGATGGGCTACTGATCAGGAGAGGGACTAGGAAAAAATCATCAGGGGATTCCTGAGCCCCTAATGATTATGCCCAAAATTAGACAGGACTGAAATTCACTATCAGAACCATATTAGTTGGGGTCAAGGCTGCTTGTCTCCCCCGTGAGTACTGCTCTTCCTTTGAAATGGTGCACAGATACCCCCATATGGGTGGATCAGTGGCCACTATGTAGGGAGAAGCTCCAATACTTATATGAGTTACTTCAGGAACAACTCCGCTTAGGGCACACTGAGCTCTCAACTAGCCCCTGGAATACCTCTGTCTTTCTATTTCCTAAGAAATTAGAAAAATGGAGATTATTACAGGATCTGTGTGCAGTCCATGCTTGCTTAATGCCCATGGAAGCTCTCCAACCTGGCCTGCCTTCTGCTGCGGTACCACATGAATGGCCCTTAATCACTACTGATCTAAAAGATTGTTCTTTCACCATTCCTTTGTGTTTGGCTGATAAGGCCCATTTTGCTTTTTCTGTCCCTGGCATCAATTTTGGGGAGCCAATGACCAGTATCAATGGATTGTACTACCCCAGGGAATGATGAATAGTCCTAGTTTGTGTCAGTATTTTGTTGGGCGAGCATTATTCCTGGTCAGAGAGAAATACCCTCCTTTGCTTATCCTCTTCTTCTATCTACAAAAGGCTATTTGATGTCATTACACATGCTTTTGCATTACTCATGCTTGCTCTCATTCTGGCCAGCCAGGCCCTGTGATTGAGAGTATTGAAGTTGCAGATCACCTGATAAGTCATGTATCTAAATTCCAATCTGTCTTAGATTCCCACTCTTATTTCCATCAAAATTCATGTGCTTTCACTCACGAATTTCAGTTGTCCAGATCCCAAGTTCGAAAAATTGTTTTTTCAATTCTTATCAGTCAATGGATTCCTCATCTGGTTCTAGGAGAGTGACGTAACCCCCAGGGACTCAATGTTAACGTGACACAGTCCAAGCTTTTTCCATCTTCAATATGTACCTGATAGTGTTGATACCTTCACACATATGATTCATACTATCTGCCATTCCAGAAAAACCACAGGCCACGTGCAACAACATTGCGTTTCTACTTTTGCTTCTTTAGGAATTCCAAAAAAATGAAAACTGATAATGGACTTGTCTATAGGAGCAGGCATTCTCCTCCTTCCTGCTGCTCTAGGGAATTCAACATAACACTGGGATACTGTACAAACCACAGGGGCAAACAATTACAGAAAGAGCCCATGGCACCTTAAAACATCAATTACAAATAACATAAAGTGGGAGTCCACCCCAGTAACCCACAGGCACAGCTTAACATAGCCACATACACTTTATATTTTTTAAATATTCAGGCAACTCAGAATGTTATTGCTGCAGAGTTACATTTGCAGGAAAAATCACAAGGCATGGGAGGGAAGGCAGAAGTAGTATAGAAGTCACCTGAGACTTGCCAGTGGGAGAGACCCAATCCCCTTGTAACATGAGGATGAGGATGCATTTGTGTCTTAACAGGAGATGGATCCCCCATGTGGCTACCATCCCTGAGCGTGAGACCATGGGGAAATCCACAAAGCTCACAACTCATGATGGAGTCTGATTCCATCTTTCCCTCCAGTCTGAGCATTCTACCAAAAGTCTGTGAATGAATTCTTGACACAGCTGCTGCTGACCACCACACGAGTAGTGAGGCTTCATGACATGTGGCAAACAAAGACCATAATGGAAGCTGAACACTTGGTGTCAAGATAGGGTCCTCCATGTACTCCTGATAATCTTTTTATTGCCATCATAGCCATTATAGCCTGCACTGTGTGTATCACACCCACCGAGGGGATCACCTATTGGGCATATGTACCTAACTTCCTTTTGCTTCAACCTATTACCTGTCTTGATTCTCCCCGCCATGCCCCAAAATATATAATGATCACATAGATTGGGTCCCTGGACCTTTTACCATTTCAGATTTTGAAAATAAGAATACTACTGTAAACTATACTTCACATTATCATCATCTTCCATTGTGCATTGCATACAAGGGTCTAAATTCATTTCATTGTCTTTCTGTTACCTCATAATTTTGGCTTGCACATCACAGTTCTCAAATATTTCAGGGACTGGGCTCTATTAATGTCTCTGGCTCTATTTCTAATCACTCTGTGCCGAATCTTCCCCCTTCTGCACAGTATACCCCATAGGCTGACACTGATGAACACGCTCCCCCACCTTGAGTCACTTGTGGAGGGGACATGGGCTGGCTGCAATCGATACATGGACAGGAAGTAAATGATTTGGGACCACATTGCCAATTGTATGGATGTTACAATGGTCAGTCTGAGTGCCATGAAGCTCACTGGAGATGGTTTCATCCTTATAAGGGCGTTAATCATTCAGCTATGTATACAAGAGGAGAAGTTCAATTAGCATGTCATGGTACTGGGTTTTGTCCACCCCTACCATGGTTATAAAAGGAGAATAATTATAGACAGATACGAAAATCTTTATGGAAATTAGGACTACCATTTTATGTAGGACAAGTCTAAAAGGGAACCATTTTTAACATGAGTACAGATAGTACCAATATTAGGCTTTCAAAAAATCACACAACTCATTTTACTATCTGTGCTTATAATCCTTAAGTGCTCTTATATGGAGAGGTCCTTTGGAATGATACTAATTTCACATGTCAAGAAGGCATTCCTACTCATTGCATAGGTGGCGGTTCCCCTGCAAATTATACTATTCTTCTTCTGGGTAGGATGTCAGGAGTGTGGCTACCTATGAACCTCACTGAGACTTGGACAGATAGATCCACTTTCCATTTAATGCACTCGCTATTATAGCATCTGATACACTGAGGAAAGGGTAGGAATGGTTTCATTGTTGCAGGAATACTATCTTTGGTCTTATTAATTTCTAGTATCACAGTGTATTGAGTTGCTTTATCTCAATCCCTTCAAACTGATCATTTTGTGGACAACTAGACACATATTGCTGATCGGGTTTGGGGTATTCAATATTCCCTTGATGCAAAATTGAAATCTCAAATTAGCATATTGGAAACTACATTACTGTGGATGGGGGATCAAACTGAGGGCTTACAGTCACAGCAAGGGTTATGATGTCATTTTAATACAACAAATTTTTCTATAACACCACTACAGTATAATATGTAATTCATACATGGGAAATGATTAAAAAAATCTACAAGGTGCTATGCATAGATATAAATTTTGATCTAGAACAATTCCAAACAGATGTACTTTCCATGTCACAACAGACTCAAGAATTCAATAAGCAGGCACAAGAATGGGACCAATTTGCCAATGTGTTAGATCAACTCAGTCCATGGGCATATATGAGAGCTCATGTCGAAATGTATATTAGATTAATTTATTTGTCAGCAATCTGTCTTCTTGTATTATTTATCATATGGCACCTTAATGGAAAAACCAAGCAACACTAGAGGTAGGCAGCCTCCTCTGACTCTGATTCAACTAATGCATTTACAAAAACAAAAAGATGGAGATGTGAGAGACCAGGCTACGTGATCAGCCACAGAGACGGAGGCCTTGTTGACCTTTCCCAGGAACAGCAGAGCGGGTGGAAGGCTGCCCCCTTCCTTGTTTGTGTGCAGGAAGCTGATGCTCACAATATCCCCAGGGCAAGTAGACATGAACCAAGGGCTAAACAAAGAAAATTACATATCCGGGTGTAAAGTTGTTATGTTCTTTATAAATCATTTGTATTTTCTTGAACCTTATTTTTCAATTCATTCACGTCTCTTTTTTTTTTTTTTTTGTGGGTACCGGGGGTCAAACTCAGTACCTCACACACCAGCAGGTGCCCATGCCACTGAGTGATATCACCAGCCCTTTTTTTGTATGTGGGTACCGGGAGTCGAATTCAGAACCTCGCGCTTGCCGGGCAGGTGCTTATGCCGCTGAGCCATCTTACCGGCCCCCATTCATCTCTTGATTGACACATACACTGTTGCTATGGTCTAGCTCTTATAAATTGTGTTGCTATACAGATGTATCCCTGTAATATAATAATTTTAACTCTTTTGAGATGATACCTGCAAGGGAAATAGCTGGGTGAAATGGAATTTCTACTTTTAGTTTTTATGAGGAATCTCCATTCTGATTTCGCAGTTTCTACTAATGTACTTTCCCACCAACAATGTAGAAGGGTTTCTTTTTCCCTACAATTTTGCCAGCATGTGTTATTATTAACTTTTCTGATGGTAGCCACTATTTCTGGGGGTAAAATGGTATCACAGTAAAGTTTTAATTTTCATTTCTCTAATGGCCAGTGGTGATGAAAGTTTTTTTTCATGTATTTATTGGCCATTTGGACTTCTGAGAAATGTTAATTCATTTTGTTTGAAATGGTTTTGATGGGATCTTTCATTTTGAGGAGTCTAATTTTACTGAGTTCTTTATATATTCTAAATGTTAGCCCTCTGTCCAAAGAATAGCTTGAAAAATTTTTTCTCAGTTTATAGTTTTTCTCCTCACTGTCTTGGTTGTTTTCTTTGCTGTGCAGAGATTTTTAATTTGATATGATCCCATATGATGATTCTCGGTATTATTAATTGTGCCACTTGGGTTCTGTTTAGAAAGTCCTTGCTTACACTGAGGTCTTCAAGAGTTGTGCCTATTTTCTCTTCCAGCAGATTGTTTCTGCATTAACATTTCGATCTTTGATCCATTTTGACTTTAGTTTAGTACATGGTGAGACATATGTGTCTAGACTAAATTTCTGCATGTGGGTATCCAATTTTCCCAGCACCGTTTATTAAAGGGGCTGTCTTTCTTCCATTGTATATTTTTGGCCCTTTTTCAAAAATCAAATAGTTCTTTTGCCTGGGCTCTTTCTGCTTCCTCTATTCTGATCCATTATTCCCATGCCTGCATTTGTGCCATACCGTGATATTTTAAACACCGTAGGTTTATACTGTAACTTCATGTTTGGATGCCTTGCCTTTGTTACTAAGTTTTCTTTAGCTATTCTGAGTGCCTTTTGATTCCATATGAATTTTAGCATTGGTTTTTGTAAATCTGTGAGAAATGCCCCTGGTATTTTGATTGAAATTGCATTAAATCTGTATATAAATTCTGAAATTATAGCCATTTGATCATATTAGCTCTGTCTATGCAGGAACAGGGGAAGTCATTTTATTTTCTGATGTCCTCAATTTCCTTTTTCAGAGT
This sequence comes from Erethizon dorsatum, assembly GCA_028451465.1. Taxonomy (NCBI): domain Eukaryota; kingdom Metazoa; phylum Chordata; class Mammalia; order Rodentia; family Erethizontidae; genus Erethizon; species Erethizon dorsatum. The sequence goes on from CM051822.1 coordinate 7,856,637, forward strand.
GATGTAATTTTAATTGTAGAGATCTTTAACTTCACTGGTTAGGTTATTTTTTAAGTATTTAATTTTTTGATGTTACTATAAATAATGTTGTTTTTGTGTTTTTTTACTGCATACATTCATAGGTTATAGGAATGCTATTGATTTTGGCGTGTTTATGTTGTAGCCTGCTACATTGCTGAATTTGGTTTTTGATTCTAGGAGTCTTTGGTCGAGTTTTTTGAGTCTTGTAAATATACTAATGATACTTTGATTTTGTGCCTTACTATCAACATACCTTTTACTTTTTCTCTTCCCTCATGTTGAACCAGGAGTATGTTGAACAAGAGTGGTGATAGTGGATGTCTTGTTTTTCCTGGTTTTAGATGGAAAGCTTTCAGTTTTTTCTCATTTAATATGATGTTGTCAGTAGGTTGGTTAGAAGTGGCTTTTATCAGATGGAGTTAGGGTCCATTTATACTACCTATTTTCTTCAGGGTTTTTGCCACGAATGGATGTTGGATTTTGTCAAAGACTTTTTCTATGTCTACTGAGATAGTCATGGGATTTTTGTTCTTGCTTCTGTTTATGGGATGAATTATATTATTGATTTGTATATGATGAACCACTCTTGCATTTCTGTGATGAAACCTACTGGTCATAGTATATAATGTTTTTGATGATTTTTTGCATTGTGTTAGCCAATATCTTGTCAAGGATTTTTGCATTTACATTTGTTAGAGAGATTGGCTTGTTTTTCATATTTTTGTTGGAACTTCATCTGGTTTGGGGATCAGGATAATTTAAGCTTCTGAGAATTATTTGGGAAATACTCCTTTCCTCTCGATTTCATTAGAGTTTGAGAAGTGTTGGTACTAGACCTTCCCTGAAGTTCTATAGAATTCAGCTGTGAATTCATCAGGTCCTGGGCTATTCTTAGATGTTAGACATGTTTTTTATTACTGCTACAATGTCATTGTCTATTATTGGGCTGTTGAATATTTTTAAATCTTCTTGGTTCCATTTTGGTCATTCATATGTATCTATGAATCTCTCCATTTCTTCTGAGTTCTCCAATTTTTTGGCATATATGTTTGTAAATTTGTTGCTAATAATTTTCTGGATTTCAGTGGTGTCCATTGTGACTTCGTATTTTTCATTTCTAACTGCATTCATTTGTGTGTTTTCTTTCCTTTTTGGGGTAAGATTGGCTAAGTGTTATCTCTTTTGATTATTCTTTTAAGAACCATCTCTTTGATTTGCTGAGTCTTTGTATTTTTTTTAGTCTCTATTTCATTGATTTCTGTTGTGATCTTTGTATGAGCTTGGAATTGGATTTTTCTTGTTGCTCTTAGACCATGAGATGCACTATTAGGTATTTATTGGGCCTTATTTTGCTTTTCTTATTTTTTTATTTTAAAGAGAAAAAAAAGAACAAAATTTTAAAACAACATAATAGGAGGATAACAATGGTTAATACATTGCATATTGTTATCTTTAAATTAGTTACTCATAGTGTAAGATATCATCATTCAATTGTCCAAACAATATTAGCACAAACCTTTCTTCTCAATGAACTAAATGAAATTAGTAGTGTATTTGCTTTTCTGATGTGGGCATTCACAGTTATAAAATTCCCTTGTAGAGCTGCTTTCACTGTGTTTCATAAAGTCAAGTATGTCATACTAGAATTATCATTTAATACCAGGAACTGTATTTTTCTTCCATAATTTCCATTGTGACCTATTGATTATTTAAGAATGTGTTGTTTAATTTCCAAATGCTTGCATAGTTTCTGTGGTTTCCTTTACTACTGATTTCTAGTTTCATTGCACAGTAATCTGACAGTATGCAAGGTGAAATTTTGACTCTGCATTTATTTAGGCTTGCTTTATTCTCTAGTATGTGGTCTCTTTTGGAGAAAGTATCACGTGTTGCCAGAAAGAATGTTTATGTAGTTGTTGCTGGGTAGAACACTCTATATTTTTCTATTAAGTCCATTTATTCAAAGTTTGATCCAACTCTGATCTTTATCGAGTCTTTAGTTATCATCTATGTATGATAGTGGGGTGTTGTTTCCCCACTATGATTATATTGATATTTGTCTGATTACTTACATCTATTAGTGTTGGATTTTGGAATTTGGGTGCACCATCGTTTGGTGCATGTATATTTATAATTGTCATCTCTTCCTGCTGAATAGTTCCATTTACTGATATCTAATATCATTCTTTACCTCTTTTGACCAGCTTTGGCTTGAAGTCCAATTTGTCTGAAAAAAGCATAGATACTTCTGCTTGCTTTAGGTTTCCCATGGCATGAAATATTGTTTTCCATCACTGGATTTTTAGCCTATGAATTTCTTTTTGTATTTAATATGTTTCTTGTATACAGGATACTCTTGGATTTTGGTTGTTGATCCATTCTTCTAATCTGTGCCTTTGATTAATGAGTTGAGTCCATTTGCAATGATATTTGTAGTTGTTATGTATTGTTTTATACCTATAATTATATTATTTCCCTGTTGCTGTTTTGCTTTCATGCCCTTCTACTTAATTAATAAAAATAGGTATTGCACTCATTTTATTGGACATTTTAGCATTGTTAGATTTATTATTTCTTTCTAGGATATTCTTGATAATTTTTTAGAGTGTTAGTTTGGTGGTCATGAATTGCTTTATGTTCTCTTTATCATGGAAATAGCTTATGTCTCCACGAAATTTGAAAGAAAAATTTGCAGGATATATCAGACTGGGTTGAAAGTCATTTTCTTTTAGGGCCTGAAACACTTCATTACAAACTCTCTTTGTCTTTAAGGTTTATATTCAGAGGTCTGTTGTAACTCTGAATTCTCTTCCTTTACAGGTGATTCATTGCATTTTTCTAGTAGCTTTTGAGATTCTTGTGTTGGATTTCTTGTATTTCAATAATTATGTGGCATGAAGTTGTTTTTTTATCATGGCTATTTGGTGTTTTATATGCTTCATATATTGGTGTATTAAATTCTTTCCCATCTCTGAAAAGTTTTCTGCTATTACTTCTGTCAACAGGTTTCTTTATGACCTTGTGCTGTCTTCTAATTTTTCAATAATTCCAATTATGCTTATGTTAGTCTTTGAGACAGCTAGCAGCTTTTGGATCTATTTGTGGTGAATTAGCTAATGGCCAACTTGTAACGCCCACATGAAAAGAACCAGCATGGTGGCGGATGTCGAAGGCCCATCTAAGGATTGTTGCCAACAGTATAAAAGGAGAACTGGAGGGGAAGGTGGTGCGCTGCTGATTCTCCTGCAGAAGCTTGTCATGCCATTTTCCTGATATGAACTCTGCTGTTCTCATCGATCCAGGAGCTTGGATCCTCACTGTCACTGAGTATAGCTGCAGTTCTTTTCAGGGCAGCTTTGTTCTTACCTTCAGTAATGCCTCTTGGCTCCAGTGCAGATCCCTCAGCCTGCTGGCACAGATCTTTCATTCCCCTGACAGAGGTTTTCTAGCTTCCACCACTGACCTGTGGGCCTTCCCATTGCAGATCCTTGATACAGACTTGCATGAGACATTGTCAGGGGCTCTAGTCCTCCAGCTGGACTCGTGGAGGACATTGCTGTGGGATCCAGGTCCTCAGCTGGATTCTTTGGGTCTCTGGTGTGTGGACAGATCTCCTGCACTCTTTTGCATTTGACTCTTTGGGTGAGGCTGAGGTTTAGGGTTAGGCTTCAGTTTTTGTCTCGGATTAGGCTAGGGCTAGAAATAGTTTTGGGTTCTACTAGAGTTAGAGTTAGGTTTATATTATAAAATAATCCTATAAATTATATGTCCTGTATTAAATCTTTTCCCTTGTAAACCCTGACAACAACACTATTTTTTATGTTCTCTTGAAGATTTTTAAGGTATCTCTCATTAACTGATCATTGACCAGAGCCCCGTCCTCTAGATCTCACATTTTGTCTTCACACTGGTTGTTTCTGCTGCTGATACTTTCAATCACATTTTTAATCTCTGGATTTCTGTTTGGAATCATTTTATAGACTCTCATTCTTTTGTATGCTAGTGATTCCATTTCGCAACTCTTTCTTTTAGCTCCACTAGATTTTTATTAGTGTCTTCTTCAGACTTGCAGATCATTTGTTACAATAGGATCTTTTTCTGATTGTGTGTATCTTCCTTAAATTTGGAAAGCACCTTACTGAATCATTTTAACTCCACTGATACCGTTTCAGAAATTTTTGTTGTGTGGCTTATGATCTCCTCCCATGACTCATTTTGAGGGGATTGGGAATTTCTACAGGCTGCACATGCATGTGTGTGTGCTGGGATTTTAGATTTCTTTGGTTCAGTGTCCAGTACTTCAGGATTGACCACAATATTGTATATGACACCCAGGAAATTCAGATCTTGGCATACAGAGCAAAGCAATTGCCAGCAGCAATTATGGCATGTTGGTTATAATATTTAGGTAAGCAACAGCAGTGTGGTCAAATATCAACTGGATACTTAGAAACACTAAAACCACTGATGAACGGCCCTTAACCACAGCAAAGTGGTCTGCAACTATAGAGAAGACACTTATATCACCTAGATATTGGTCCACAGCTCTTCAGATCACTAATCTTTGCTGGATGAAGGTGGTAGTGTAAGAGCTGAAGCATATCACTAGACTAAATGATGACTCCTTCAGGCCCACCCCTTCTAAAGATTATGCCCCCCAAACCTGGTTTTCCATCACAGCATATGGGCCCCATGATCTTCATGCACTAAGTCTGAACTTCCCAGGGAATCCCAAGAGATTCTTATCTACCTCACACCTTCACCAAATCTGTCTCCCGTGGCCGACTAACCTGGTTTCTGTCGTAGGGTAATACTTCAGCCCTGCAGGGAAACTCTCCTCCAATGTATTAGTCTTATCCTCAGACAGGTTGGTCTTTGGTTCTCAACTCTGCTGCCCTCTGCTGGGGGAAAACTGGAAGCAGAGCTGGCTAGGGTTTTATAGCTTGGCCAGTCTCCTCTCCCATGCAAGTCACTTGAGGCTTGGGCTAAGAGTGATGGCTTGGGGTATGGAGTGTGTACGTCCTATCAATAACTGTCTCCTGCAAAGGTCACGTGAGACCTGGACCAGCAGCAGTGGCACTCAAGTGTGTGCAACATGGGTACTTTCTCTTCGTGCTGCCCACACAGGTCATGTGTGCACTGGGCCAGTGCTGCCAGCAGTGTGGGGGCAGAACTCTTAGGTCTTCTCTCCTTCTGCTTCCCACACAAGGTACAAAAGTCCTTGTTGTTGGATTTTAATAAATTTGCCACGAACTAGGAAGACTCTCATGTGAAGAACACAGTAAAATTTTTAATATGGGCACCTTACAAGTGCTCTCATGCCTTTTGTGCTGGCTTCTCTAGTGTTTATGGTGTGGATGAGTAAGAAATTTACAATTGCAAAATTCCAATAAGACTGGATGGATTTTGGATTTATGCTTCACTTTGGCACTTACTTTTTTCCACTTATCTCCACAGAAATAACATTGTTATGCAGACCATCTGCAAATAATGAGAGATCTGCCTTCATGCCATTAGTAGATGATTCTGGTGATAAACTTGATGAATTCATGGTCGCATTGGAAAATTTAACTGAAAGAATAAAATGTACAACTTCAAAAAAATGTTTGCTGCAACAGATAAACCTACTTTTGGTAATATTGGTGAAGATTTGAAGTGGATCAAATAAAGTATCCCTTCTTTACTCACAGGTGAAGCTTTTTTTATGTTTGTGGATTCAGATGAGGAAAGTATGACCACATCTGAAATATCTGAAAAAGCTTTCTCTACAAATAATATATTGTGATTGGAACCTGTATGAATGAACCCAAGTTAACAATGAAATATTCTCTTTTCTCAAGACTGGGGGAGCTTTGTTTTGTTATAGCATAACAAGATTTTATCTTGGTATCTTGGATATATGTATAATCAATAGAAAAATTCAGGTGGCAGGAGGATTCTTACAACCCCCCTTAAATCTGACCTCACGTTTCAATTTAATATTTATTATGTTGCTTAGATTTGGAAATAATCTGAGGAAAGTTTTACTCCAAAATTGCACAGATGTTTCTTTTTTTTTTTTTTGTGGGTACCGGGGGGTTGACCTCAGGACCTTGCGTGCCAGCAGGCGCCCGTGCTGCTGAGCGATATCACCGGCCCCTTTTTCGTATGTGGGTTTCGGGAGTCGAACTTGGGCCCTTGCGCTTGCCAGGCAAGTGCTTAAGCCGCTGAGCCATCTCACTGGCCCCGCACAGATGCTTCTTAGTTGAAAGTTGCATACATGATGATTTATGTTGCTTCTCTTTTCTCAGGAAAATATGAAATGTCAAGCTTTTAAAATGTATATAAACAGGCCAACTATTCTTTTCACTTTCCTTTGATATAGATCATTTGATTTTTCTAAAGTGTAATGTATCAGTGTCTCCCTCTTTTAGATTTACTGATACAAAATGCAATGATAATTGCTTTTTCTTTTATACTGAAGTGACTTAAATTTGGAATATAGGCAGGCATGCTTATATGCTTCATTAGTCCTTTGCTTTTGATCTGCGCAATGTCCTTACTTTTAAATATCACTGTGCACATTGAATCATGGAATTAGGTCTTCTCTTAGCTTAGGGGAACACAGATGCACACAGAGAGAAGCCTTGAACATCACTTCCAAAGGTCCATTCTGCCGTTGTCTCCTCCCTCTGGCCATGGGTACATGTGGTGGCTGATGGGGAGCATGTTGTTTACAACCAGCCACATGGGTCCCCCAGAGCTCTGCTGTTCAGCAACATGGGACACTCATTCCTAGTGAGCCTTGTGGAAAGTAGAATTATGTCATTTATAACATCCCTGAGTTTTCCTTTCCATAATAAGAACATATTTAGCTGCACATACAATCATGACTAAATTATAACTTCTTAATCTCAACCACTTTTTATACCTTACTTTGTTATTTTGTAAGGTTTGATTTAATTCTTTTATTTTAGAATCTCTTTTTAAAATATGGACTATCCTAAATTTGAAAGGAAATTGAATGCAGTATGAAAATGTGAATATTTTGCTGCTTTTCTGAAAAGGGAAACAAGGCTAGTTAACGCTTAGAACAGCCATAAATGTTTGAATCTTTTAGGTCTTCTCTCTGAAGGAATTCTAATGTTGTGAGTTGAGAATGGCTTCAGAGAATATTTGAGAAAACATGAAAATCATAAATTGTAGGAACACTTAAACCTAATCTTTTTCACAGTGAAGCCATAAAACTAACATTTTTCTCCTTAAAAACTACATTCTGGGGGCTGGTGAGATGGCTCAGCGGCATAAGCGCCTGCCTGGCAAGCGTGAGGTCCTGAGTTCAACTCCCGGTACCCAGATATGAAAAAAGGGTCGGTGATATCGCTCAGCAGCATGGGCGCCTGCTGGCGCACAAGGTCCTGAGTTCAACCCCCACTACCCACAAAAAAAAAAAAAAAAAAAAACTACATTCTGAATTAATTTGTTTATTCACTTCCGAGAGATTATGGTGAAAGGCATCATTATCAAGATGCCATTAGTTTTGGACACATTTCATAGGGAAAGATTTTCCCCTTAAACCGTTGTGGGTTCCATTCTTTACTTCAGTTCCTGCCTCAGTCATGACCTCACACCCACTACTTCCCGGCTGTAAGTCTGTTCTCATTTTGACATTTTCTGTCTTTAGTGTAAGTCTTCTGAACCCTGAGGTTTCTCCTCACATCTTTATCAAAATGCCCCTCCCCTGCAGTGTGAGCCAGATTGACCTCCGGCTCATCACACAGGTCTACCTGAATTTCAAAATGTAGCGTTCTCGTCTTCCAGGAAGAAGTGCTGCAGATTTAATGCAGTAGGGCAAGGCCTTTTGTAGGCCAATATTCTTCTGACATAATTTGAACAGCATTTTGTTTTGCTTTGTTCTTCTTATTTTAGGGTTTTTTGTTGTTGTTGTTGTTAATTTTTAAGCTAGGTATTCACTATGCAGGTCAGGGTGACACATAAAAATAAAATGCTTTCTGAAAAAAAAATAGATGAGGCTTGAGCTCAGGGCAGAGTCCCTGCAATTAATCCCCATTACTCAAAAAGAAAGAAAGACAGAGAGATAGAGAGATAGAAAGATAAAGGAGAAGGCTGAGAGATTCCAGAAAATGTTTAAATTACTTATCTAAAAATAAAACCACCACTTCATGTGGAATTGGATAGAGCCTTCATGGGGGCTACACTTTCCCTGGCTTTCCACAACCTCAAAATAAATATAAATGTTCCCAGCTCCAAAGTGTAATGAATGTGATATCTCTGAGTGCCCACACTCACCTCTCAAGTGTGTCCTAAATCTCTAATAAACCCTTCTCATGCCTCTTACTAAGGCAGCCTAAAATTCATTTTTCATGATGAGAGCCAGTGCCTGCAAGAAAATGTTGGGTTAAGTTCCTTATTTCAACTTTGCGAACCTGAGACACAGCCCAAAGACAGAGTGGGAGGGGTGGAACTGACTAGGGTGTTTGTGGCATCTGCCTTAAGATAGGACACCTCCTGCTGCAGGTTGGGTTCAAGGGGGAAAGGCTCTATGAGCTCCACTGAAAGTCCATCAAGGCTGTGGTGAGCGGTCAGCTTCACAAGGACTGTGTGACAAGGGAGGGGGCAGAGGGATTGGTGTTGGGGCTGGGTGAGTACCATGGGGTAGACCTTCTTCTGAAATTGGTCTGCATCTCATGCTCCAATGCAGACAAAACACTAGGGGTGATGTAAGAGCAAAGTTATAAAGCAGCAAACCTATAGAAATTTCCTAGCAGAAATTAGAAATCAATTAGTAGCCTCCGACTAAGCTCCTGCTGGCTGTCACATATTTAGACTGCTAAAGCTCAGGCAGCGTTGAGTGTCTGAGTGCAGCTGAAGTTTCTTGATAATGTGCTAGGCCAGCCTGACTGAGTCCAGTGGTAATGTCTGTGTTTTCTTACCCAAAATGATATGTTTGTAGTTTTTCCAGCTTGCTTCAAGGACTTTGGGCCCAGAGCAGATCAGCCCACTCATGGACACTTTGAACTTCACCTTCTCAGCTCAGACCCCCTCCTTTCCTTCCCAGAATGTTATAAATAATTCTTTTATAAGTAAGATTACTTAGAATAAGACTGCCTGGCAACCTATGATTTAATTCATGTTATTACCAATCATATAATAACCTGCAATCAGCTTGTACTTCCTGCTTGCTAAAATGTATTTAAACTGAACTCTAAACTGACTCAGGGCTGGTGATTTGGAGTTGGTTCCCAATAGCCCACTAGCATTAAAATAAAGTTGCCTTCCAGCCTCCTTGGTGTGCAGCATTTTCCTTTCAGTACGAGTTTGCTTTTCTTCTGCAACAGTGACATTTCCTGCCCACACCCATTCCCCTGGGCCACTAGTCAGTAAAGGGACTCAAGGATCTACAGTGCCTAGAACTGTGGCACTTGGAATGATCCATACTGCATGTCTGGCACCATGCCTTGGAATGCCAGACTCTCCTGCCTTTCCTGGTGCTTCTGATGGTTTTCACTATGGGAAATGAACTGGTTGTAGGGCCACCCTAGAGTCTCCCATGCTGTCTCATTAGGACTAGCAGATCTCCCTAGAAAGCACTCAACAAGGCTGTAGAAACTTTGAGGCTGAGCTCCTCAGGGGAGTAACCAGGGCTGGGCCCACTGAGTCCTGCTCTGGGTCTGCATAGCAGCTACTGCAGCTGCATCAGTTCCATCCTGGGGATTTCTGGGGCCAGAAGCCAGGAGAAATCTACATGATGTAGGACCAACCTACTGGAGGCCCCCTGATGTGAGATGCTGAGGACCTGATGTCCAGAGTCAGATCTCAGTAGGTCTAATCAGCCGGAGTGTAGGTAGAGGAACCCTGGAGATCATCTCAAGAATTCATACTGATCTCCATCTGGTTTGCAGAAGCAAAGCTGATAAGCAGTGTGCAGCAACACCATAAGAGATACAAAGAGCAGGATTGACCTGGCCAGTGATGATGGGGTGAGAAGCAGGGTGATTGGCGAGGAGCAGGAAAAAACAATGCTGAGAACAGCCACTGAGAGCTCGACCTTGGCCTGGCTACGGCCCATCCTCAGGAGGCCAGTCATGGATCTGGAAGATACATAGGCTTCAGGGGACAGTAACTTAGGGCCAGAACTTGTGCTGGAGGTACAATCACCCCTTCTCTATTTCCATGACTCTCCTAATGACCACTGATGCGTGGCTTGCTCTGTAGTGACATGAAGAACAGACAGGACAAAGGTCACAGTGCCAAATACTGGGTCCATCACTCTGAGTCAAATGTTCCTCAGGTGGGCATTGACCTACCTAGGGTCACTAGCATGTAAAGTGCCCCTCCCTGGGAGCTCAGCCTGGGTCTGCCAGGAATGGAGTGGCTCAGGACTCCCTAGTCTCCATCTATATCCACAGGCACCCCTCCTCTCGTGAACTACCTCATCCTGACAGCGCTAGTTCCCCTGCTCCATGCTACCTCCTCCCATACTGCTGGGCTCTCTTGTTCAACTCACTTACTCCCACTCTTTGGGGTTCCCTGTCTTGGGCCATTTATGCCTGACATCCACAGGTCCCTGGCAGCCATACTCTTGGCCTTTCCTAACTTTATATTTTCTACTGCCAACATGCTCTGGATGACCTGAGATTCTCACAAATCATCAAATTAATACAACAAAGTGTTACACTGTGGCAGTTCAAAATCACAACTTGCAAAGGCCAGAAAAGCAAAATCTGAAATTCACTGTATGCTAGAATCTAGGTGTGAGGAGGGTCTTGCTCCCTCAGAGGGCTCCAAGGATGGACCTCACATCTTCCGGCTACCTGAGCTTGTGGCTCCATCACTTCTGCCTCTCCCTCTGTCAGCCTATGACTTTCCCTTCTGTGTTTAATCACCCTCCATTTGTCTCAAAACACACTTGTGATGACATTCAGGACGAAGTTGAAAAATCCAGGGACTCTCCCCATGTTAAGTCCTTAATTCACTTAAAATCTGGAATGATAAGAGGGAAAGCAGGGAGGAAAGATAAAGAGAAGGTAGAAAAAAAAGGATTAAGGCCAATCAGTGGTTTAGAATATTTGTTCCCTAGCTAAACATAGTGATTTCAAAGCAGCCTGCCGGGTCGGATTCCATGCTATCATGGTGTCCAAATTCAAGCCTGAGAAACTGTCATAGTTGAGAGAAGAGTAAGGAGACAGGATGGCTTCTATGATTTGGGTGTGACTTGAGTGTCCCCCAGGGATTCATATGTGGAAATTTAGTCCCTACTGTGAGATGCTAAGAGGGTAGAGCTAAGTGTGGGTGAGACACAAATAGAGCCAAGAATGGTGGTTAGGGTCTGGATCTGGGCTTTCCCTTGTCAAAAGCTTCATTATTTCCTATGCGAGAGAATGTCCAGTCCTAGCTGTTTCCTGTGCTCTCCACAGCAACAGGTCACTGCACAGCTGTGTCCATTTCTGATGCGCTAACAAGCCACCACACACTGCATTAGTTTAAGAGTAGAGATTTATTTCTCACAGTTCTGGAGGCTGGAAAGTCCAAGGCACCAGTGGGTTAGGTGTTTGGCCTGTATCTCATAGTTGGCATCATCAAAGGATCCTCAAATGGTGAAAGAGATGAAAGGGGAAAAAGGTCATAACTAGCTCTCTCTTTGAGCCCTTGTATAACACCCAAGGCCCATTCACAGTGCTAATTTGTCTGTCTCCTGGAAGCCCCACCTCTGGATACTATGATTTGGTCTTAGCTTCTATAGCTGAAGATGCCCCCCCGCCAGCCAGTACACCTCAGTTTGTTAGTTGCCCAGGTAATAGTTTTTGTTACAGTTCCTGTTATTTTGTTTTCAGAAATGACTAGTCACTGTGATGCATATTGTAAGGACCAATCTCCAAATGACAAGCCATTCTGCCTCTGTACTTCCTGCTTGCTCATCCCATATGAGACCTAGACCACCAGAGATCAGGGCCTGATATTTTGGGAATGATCCTGATCAGTGCCCATCGAAGTAAATAAATCTGCCTCCAAATCCTGGGTGTCATTTGAGTGTTTCTGTTTGCCATAGCATCTGGTGCATTGGCCAGGAACACTGACCATACTGACCTCTTTGGTCACTTGTCCTGGCCCTTGCAGATGGAGCAAGGACCTCTCCAAGTTCTGATGGGAAGGTGTACCCTTGATATTTCTCAAGTCCCCTCAGAGGTTTGGAGGATGATTTCTGGCTCCTCACTGAAGTGGCTCACAGCAGACCCCAAAGGGAGGAAGACACTATCTGTTTGTCTGACTGCCTGCCTGCCTGATTCCAGTAAACCCCCTGGGGGCACCCCAGTTAGTCTGTCAGTCCTGCTCAGCTTGAGCAGAAGGAGAGCTTGATCACCTCTCATTAGTCAGGACAACCATCAAGGGAAGGGGTTTGGAATGTTTAAACTCTGAGTGCCTGCTGAATGATTGTGGTGAGTGAATGGATTGGACAGCATAAGCAATAGGCTGTCCCATCTGTACACCAAGACTGGGAAGCACTGGTCATAGTGGCTGATTGGGCCTTCACCTGTAGTTCCATGGTGATTGACATATGGCATAACAGAGGTCTCACACCCTCCTTAGCTAAGTCATGCCTAAGTCCCCACAAGGGGTGTGGCCAGGCAAGCATCTAATGGTCTCTCTCTCTGAGGGGCACCCACCCTTTGTCTGTTGCACCATCATTCAAGGGTACATAACACACACTTAGGAAGTCAGAGATGGGAATTAATTAGTCAAAACCCACAGTCTGGGGCCGGTAAGATAGCTCAGCGGCATAAGCACCTGCTTGGCAAGCATGAGGTCCTGAGTTCGACTCCCGGTACCCACATAAAGGAAAAAAAGGGCCAGTGATATTGCTCTGTGGCACAAGTGCTTGCTGGCAAGCACGAGGTCCTGAGGTTAACTCCTGGTACCCACATTAAAAAAAAAAACCCACAGTCTGTGACTGCAGGAAAAAGGGCTTTTATGGAGTTAAAAATGAAACCAAACCACTCCCTGCATCTCAAAGAAAATAAAAGGGAAAAAGAGGCCCATTCTTCCTGAGAATTCTGCCTTGGCATCCTCATTGGCCACCACAGTTGCTGCCAACACCTATAGCTTCAATCCCCACTCCTGACTCAACTACTTTCAGCCAGTTTAACTGGTTCCCACTAGCCATTTCCCGCATTCAGCCACAGAAGCCCTCCCTCTGGAGCCTTTTGCTTCTATCCTGGTCAGATGGCATCATCTAATGACCACCTGAGATGACTGTCAGCAATTCCTTCTGAGTTCCACATTTTTTTTTGTGGGTACTGGGAGTCGACCTCAGGACCTCGCACGCCAGCAGGTGCCCATGCCACTGAGCGATATCACTGGCCCTTTTCTCGTATGTGGGTTCCGGGAGTCAAACTCGGGCCCTCGTGCTTGCCAGGCAGGCACTTACACCACTGAGCCATCTCACCGACCCGAGTTCCACATTTTGATTCAGGAAAAATTGGACTGTCAGCCCTCATGAATGAGTTGCCATGGTCTTTCCAAAAGTCGCCTCACCTAGAAACAACCCAGTCAATTGCTTCTCAAAGACATGAAAAAGAGGGGCAAAAAGCCCATCAACCACTGTTACCCAGAAACCTGATAAAAGAAAAACATCTGTTGTCCATAAGAAAATCCAGTCTGATAGATGACCATACCCTCTGGCTATGAGTTACAAGGGCTATGGACACAAAAATAAATGCACCCTCCCTCTTTGAGACACAAAGAAATCTGACTGTCTAGGCTGACCCTAACCTGAACCTCTCCTCACCCTGTTGGTCCTGGATGAGTAGGACCAAGCTCTATCAAATTGGGTCATGGAGAGCCCACAGTCATTGCAAAAGTCAGGGGCAAACCTATGATTTTCCTGGTAGAAAATGGAACAGAACTCTCTTCCTTCAAAAGGTCCCTCTGTCAAAAAGTAACTGGGGCAACTGGGACTCTTGACTTTCACCCCTTCTGCCAGGCACAAACTTGCCACCTTGGGATGACATCTCACCAAACATGAATTCCTGTATAAGCCAGTCCCTGTACCACTTCTGGGAAGAGACCTCCTTTTCAAGTTAGAAATGAGTGCCTCCTTTGTACCATGTCAGTCAGCTTCCCTCTCATTTAACCCTGCACTTTCAACTCTGACTGTTCCCCAAGAGGAAGATGACACCTGCATGAGACTGAGACAGATAACCACAACCCTAAAGTTTTGAAAACTCTCCTCTCAGAGGTATGGGCTAAAGACTCGCCTTTGGGCCTGGCCATCAAGCATGCTGCCTCATCATGACCCCCATTGCCATCAGATGTCATAGGAAGCACAAACAGGCATCCAGTCACACATCAGCCTGATAGACTGTTAATCACCTTGGACAAGATATCCATGCTATCAACAATGCTTCCATCACCTTGCATGCTGCGGTTCCCAACCCATACACCCCTTTTGGACTGTTACTCAATTGCCACAAATGTCAGGGAACTCTCCCACTATTTTAGGGGAGGCCCTAGCAACAGATTTGTTTCTGGGACAGCCTGTTTCTCTGTATCTTTCAGCTCTGTCACGGTCCCTTGAGAAAGAAAAAAATGAGGCTTCAAAACTGTAAAATGTCTATAGACTGTCAAACTGCTAAAATAACCTTTCCTTCCTGTAAAGCCAGTTCAAGATCTCTGAATTGCCAATGCTGCTATGGTTGTCCTCCATACACACCTGCTTGGCAGTTTTCTGCTGCTCACAGCCTGCTGGTACACCTGCCTGGACCAAAAGAACACTTTTTTCTGCCTTCAGTTGACTACTGGCATCCAGCCCTTCTTTGCAGTGACCTCACTTCTGGACTCAAAAGTCAACTGACCTAGACTCAACCTCCAGAGGTTCACAAACTTGTTTACCCTCTTTAGAGAAACCCTCACAGCTGACCTTGCTAATTTTCCAGCACAAAATATCACTGCACTTCTGATTAATGACACCCAAGCTGCCTGCTGGAAAGGCACAAAAGCTCTGCTGTAGTATCTGGCAGAAACTGCTTACAAGAAAGAAACTTCACAAATTTCTTGGAGCTGCTGGCTTCTATAGAATCTGGATCCTTGAGTTCACAAAAACAATGATGCTTACCTAGACTGTAAGCCTCTGGGAGTGCCCAATGGCTTACTTGTACAAATACTTGGATCCAGTCAGCCCCTGGGTGCGCCCAGTGGCCTACCTGTACAAATACTTGGATCCAGTCACTAAGATCTGCCTCCCCTCTTAGCCTTCACATTCTAATAGCCACTATCATTCTGATCAAGAAAGCTGACAAGCTTATCTTAGGCCAAGACCTAACTTTCCAGGTGCCACATGCTGTAGTGGACCTCCTGCATAACTGTGGAAACCCCCTGACAGATGCTGAGTATACCCTGTTTATGGGTGGAAGTAGCTTTGTTAGGCATGGCGTCCAACAGGCTAGATATGCTGTAGTTGCCTTGGACAAAGTTGATTTATTTAAACCTCTCCTGCTACTGCTTCCTGCTGCTGTTTGGAAACCTGCCACCAATGCAGAATAATTCAATCCAGAGGCCTAAGCCCCTTCTGGGGATCCAATTGACTGAAATATCAATCCCACCTCAGTACATTCAGACTGCTTACCCCAGCCCTTGCTTCCCTGCCCCACTGCTAGCTGTGGTTTTTGCCTTAAACTCTATGGACGGTTGCCCCAAGAAGATAAAAAATAACTAGTAAGGCCCTTACAAATGATAAAGATTTAACAAGCATCCAAGGCACATTGGACACTCTCCTAGATCAGATTAACTCCTTCACTCCCTTGTCAGAATCAATTTAGGGAGAAACTCTATAATAAGGGAAATAAACCACAAACTCCTGGTGGGGATTTTCAGTCTTGGGGACATTGGCTAGGGCCCATCCTAGGACCACTGAGAGCCCCAATGTTATTGCTTCTAGTTGGGCCTTGTCTCAGAAGATCACATGTAACATGCCTAGCAACTGTTTGTTGGGGAAACTAAAAGAGGGAGGAAATGTAGCAGAAGATGCCCCCACAGACAGTATACTTCAGTTTATTAGTTACTCAGGTGATAGTTCCAGTTACGATTCCTGCTACTTTTGTTTTTAGAAGTGCCTGGTCACTGTGATGCATAGCTGGTCACTATGATGCATATTATAAGAACCAACCCCAATTGACAAGCCATTCTGCCTCTGTACTTCCTGCTTGCTTATCCCATATAAGCCATAGACCACCAGAGATAAGGGCCTGATATATTGGGAAAAATCCCGATCAGTGCCTGTCAATGTAAATAAATCTTTCCCCAAAACCTGGGTGTTATTCTGGTGTTTCTGTTTCCATTGCAGTTCTTCTTTATGGGTTTGGTGGAGGGACATAAACATCCACTACACAGAAGAGGCCACACCTGATGGAGCATCTGGTCCTAGCTGAAGGAGGCTGTGCCCAACATGTTTGTTTCTCAAATGAGAACTATATTGGGATGAGGGCAGGGTCAGGGAGGAGGCTATGGGGGCAGAGACAAAGGATGGCATTGGGGCAGGGCTGGTGGGGAGAATGGAGTTGGTCCCATGGAAACCATCTGGAGATGATAGATGTGTAGCAACAGTAGTCTCACAGTCCGGGCTGAGCCCCTGCTCTTGCACACTGGGACTCAGATTTGCTCAAATGTGAACCTGGGACTCCAGACACAGGTGGTGCCTTGGGCCTGGGCCTCACTGCACCCTGGTGATTAAGCAGGGAGGTGCCAACTGCTGGCCACAGCTTGAAGGTCTCTGCAGGAACCAAGTCAGTGAAGCAGAATCAGCATTGAAGAGTAACTCGGGAGTCATCTCAGCCAGAACTAAAGTACAACTTTGCAGGTGTTTGGGCAGAGGGGACGGTCTTTGGGTTTTCTCCTTGATTTCACACAGAATGAACCATCTTATGGAAGGTCTAGTACTTATCAGCTGGGTAAAAAATTTAGATCTCCCGGGCTTTGGTCCCACTAACTTCCAAGGCTCTCCTTATTCATTTTCTTGTTTCAGTGTAACACGTTTAAATGCAGAGTTCAGGTTAGGGTTATGGTTTCACCTCTTGAACCAGGAGACAATATATTTGTATACTATCTTATGGTGGTAATTTGTGGCAATTTGTTACAGTGGCAATGTGAAACTCATGCCTCCAGCCACCCTGGAAGGAAACACAAAAGACATTTCTGCCCAAATAATTTGATGCTGAAAGGTGCAGCAGGAACAAGGGACAATGGGAAGCTGCCTTGCTTAGAGCAACATTAGAGGAAGCACTAGCTGCCCAAAGGGGATCACAGGGGCATGGATTGAGCTGACGTTTCTGTGTCATTGGCTGCTCATGAGGCTGTGGCCCGCAAACCTCAGGGGCATCTCTAAGCTGGGAAACCCTGTGTGTCTGACACAGTCCCCAGCAGAATTTCAAATCCCAGTGGCAACAAAGTGGTCTTACATGGGAGTCTGGCTAAGACTTCTGACAGCCACTGGAGGGCATGGGTCTTGGGCATCTCCTTTTTGTTGGGAAGCCAGCAGGAGGTGGAAATCTCCATCTGGCTTGGAAATTGCTTGGAGATTGCTTGTAAATCTCCCACCCAGCATGAAAGTTGCAGTGTATGGGTCAGTCAGGAGGGAAACCAGGTCCCTTCAGAGCAGCAACTACTCTGGCTGCTGCCCTGAGAAAAGGAAAAGAGGCAGGAGAGATTCCTGTTTTTTGTGCCTAACTGGAGGGGTGCCTGATGACACCAGGGTGAAGACCGGGGCCATTCAGGTCAAACACAGGTGCAGCCATGAGAAACATTTCCCAGCAGGATGGGGTCCCAGCAGCATATTTTCCACTTAGCCCTGCCCTAGCTTCTCAGTGCACCCTCCCACAGTCTGGACATAATCCTGGTGAGGGAAAGCACTACATAAGCTTAGAGTGGGCATGGCCTCCAGTTGTTGTGGTCCAATGCAGGGCACTGGGTCCACAGGTCACTGAGAGAGTGGCAGGGCTCTGGCCCTGATCGTTCCCAGCCCAGAATAGGTGTCTGCTTCTGCCCCAGCCCATCCTGTCTTAGTCACCATCACACAGTATTCACAGGATCCTGCTAAGTCTTGGGGTGATTGCCCCTCACAGTAGGACCCTCCTGTTCCACAGCACTGATCGGGATGCTGCTGTAGGACCTCTTGCATGTGTCCCAATGTGAGCATGAGGTGTGGCCTGATAAGTGCTTCTCTTGGACAGGCCACCCCTTTTAGGATATCTTGATGTGTACTCAGGGCTGGGAACAAAATCAGCCAGTTAAAGTAGGAGGGAGGATAATGAACAGAGATGCAAAAATCCTCAATAAGATACTGGCAAACAGAATCCAGCAAAACATGAAGAAGATTATATGACCAACCATGACCAAGTTGGACTCATCCCAGGGATGCAGGGATGGTTCAATATACGTAAATCAATAAATGTAATACACCATATTAACAGAACCAAAGATAAAAATCATATGATCATCTCAATAGATGCAGAAAAAGCTTTTGACAAAGTCCAGCACCTATTCATGATAAAAATCCTACAGAAAATTGGAATAGATGGTCTTTATCTCAATCTGATAAAAGCTATCTATGACAAACCAACAGCCAATATCATACTAAATGGACAAAAACTGAAAGCTCTTTCTCTAAAATCAGGAACAAGACAAGGATGTCCACTGTCCCCACTCTTATTTGACATAGTTCTGGAAACTTTAGCCAGAGCAATTAGACAAGAGAAAGAAATAAAAGGAATAAGGATTGGAAAGGAAGAACTTAAATTATCATTGTTTGCAGATAACATGATACTCCACATAGAACATTCCAAAAACTCCACTAAAAAATTGCTCAATTTAATAAGCAAATTCAATAGTGTAGCTGGATACAAAGTCAATTCCCAAAAATCAATAGTCTTTCTGTACACAAATAACAAACTTACTGAAAGAGAAATTAGGGAAACAATACCTTTCACAATAACATCCAAAAAAAAAATGAAATACCTAGGAATCAACCTCACAAAGGATGTAAAAGACCTCTACACTGAAAACTACTGTACTCTGAAAAAGGGGATTGAAGAGGATATCAGAAAATGGAAAGATATCCCTTGCTCCTGGATAGGAAGAACCAATATAGTGAAAATGGCCATACTTCCAAAATTGTTATACAGATTTAATGCAATTCCAATCAAAATTCCAACAGCATATCTCACAGAATTAGAGAAAACAATCCTAAAATTCATCTGGAATCAGAAGAGACCTAGAATAGCAAAGGCAATTCTGGGCAACAAAGGCAAGGCAGGGGGCATCACAATCCCCGACTTGAAATTATACTATAAAGCTACTGTGATAAAGAACTGTGGTATTGGCAAAAAGACAGACCCTAAGATCAATGGAACAGATTAGAAGATGCTGAAACAACCCCAGACATACTAAACCACCTTATCTTTGACAAAGGTGCCAAACACATTCACTGGAAGAAAGATAGCCTTTTTAATAAATGGTGCTGGAAAAACTGGCTCTACACATGCCGAAGATTAAAACTAGACCCATATCTTTCACCATGCACTAAACTAAATTCAAAATGGATCAGAGACCAAATTATTAAAAAGAAAACATTAAATAGGCTGGAAGGTAGGATAGACCCTACCTTGAAGACATTGGAGTAGGCAAAGACTTTATGAATAAAACCTCAACCGCACAGGAACTATCACAAAGAGTCAACAACTGGGATCTTATCTTATTAAAAAGTTTTTGTACAGCAAGAGAAACCACCAACAGAGTGAAGAGACAACCCACAACAGAGGAAAAATGTTTTCCAGCTGTTCCTCAGACAAAGGATTACTATCAAGAACATACAAAGATGTCAAAAAAAATCAGACCTCCCAAATTTAAAGACCCAATCCATAAATGGGCATCTGAGATGAATACACATTTCTCAGATGAAGAAATACAAATGGCAAATAAATATACAAAAAAAGGTGCAACATCACTGGTCATGCAAGAGATGCAAATTAAAACAACACTGAGATACCATCTCACCCCAGAAAGAATGGCTATTACCAAGAAATCAACTAATAACAAATGCTGGAGGGGCTGTGGGGAAAAAGGAACCCTTCTCCACTGTTGGTGGGAGTGCCGACTGGTGCAACCACTGTGGAAATCAGTGTGGATATTCCTCAAAAATCTAGGATTGGAGGTCCCATTTGACCCAGCTATTCCCCTTCTGGGTATCTTCCCAGAAGAATTAAAACATCGTACCACAGCGATATATGTGCACCCATGTTTATAGCAGCACAATTGGTAATAGCCAGATCTTAGAAACAACCCAAATGCCCATCAACCTAGGAATGGATAAAAAAATGTGGTCTTTTTATACAATGGAGTACTACTCAGCCATAAAGAAGGATAAACTGGAGACTATTATAGGTAGATGGATGCAACTGGAGAAAATACTCATAAGTGAAATAAACCGGATGCACATGTGTAAACATCGTATTGTCTCCCTAGTGTGAGAAACTGAAAGAGTAAATAAGATCCAAAATGTACAATAGATATGGTGAATCAGAAAGAAACTGGTCAAAAGGAAAGAGAGTATGGGATGGGGAAATGGGGAAAAGAAAGAAGGGAAAAGAAAAGAAATTGTATTTATATATAAGATGGTTAAGATAGATACACTACTACTTTTGCTTAGTTCATTGAAGAGAAAGGTTTATGCCAGTAATGTTTGGACAACTGAATGCTGATATCTTGTACCCTGAGTAAATAACATAGTGTATTAACCATTGTTACCCTCCTAATATGTTGTTTTGAAATTTTGCCTTTTGTTTTGTTTTGTTTTCTTCTGTTTAAAATAAAAAAAAGTAGGAGGGAGGAGGTAGTACAGCAATCTGCCCAGGATTCACTCAGAGCAGCAGGGACAAAAAATGGGCCAGAGGAGGCAGGCATTCTTACCTTGTGCCTTCACTGCATGCTCACATCAAGATGGTCCTCAGGACAGAAGGCCCTGGTGATGATGCTGGTTGAGCATGAACTTGGTCCTTCCCTGATATCATGAGCCAGTATACAGGGAGCACAACCATGGCATCTTGGTAGCAAGAGTATATTTAGACAAAAGAGTCGGCACCATCAGTGGAGTACCATTTCAAGAGACAACTGCAAGCACTGTGCTTGGAGAAGGTTCTTCCAGCTCTCTCATTGGCATTGTGGCTGGTAATGAAGCCAGATGGCTCCATGGGATGAAGTGACAGAAAGAACACGATGTGTAGAGATGGGTGGCACCTAAGAGTAAGCAGAAGAGTAAAATGGCTGGGGTTTGTAATGGTGAGGGAAAGAAAGTCAGCCCTGGGACTCCCAGCACACCCTACACTGACCACCCATCAGCCACATTCCCAGCGGTACTCACTGTCTCACTGCCAGTTAGTAACCAGTGCAGTCCACTAGGGAGGAGAAATAATATCAAAGTAGGCAGATTAGTGACATAGACAGACAGACAGGCAGACAGACAGACAGACGCACAGAGATATCTTTGTCACAAGACCCCTGCTCCGCCTCTGGATACCTCAGGCTCAGTCTGGTCCAGCAGAGCAGGATATGAGGGTTACCTACACTCAGGGCCGGAGTATGGGAATATCAACGAATTGGGCCTTACAGCTTCTCAGGCATGAAGGGTTTTGGCCTGTTTAACTTTTGACCATGGGAGCTTCTCAGCGAGCAGCCCAGTGTGATCTGTGTGGAGACCCTTCTGAGGCCAGGCCCCCTGAAAGTAAGGACATCTGCCACATCAGTAATGAGCAAGCTGAAGGAGAAAGGAGACGTGATCCTCTAGAGCCAACCCAAGATATGAGGAAGAGGTGACTCAGAATAGCAAGACCCAAGGTATGGCGAGGAGTTGGCCCAGGGAAGTGACTCTGGGGAAACTTGGTCCTGAGCACAAAACTTTCATCTGGGCAGACCTTGGCTAAACTGTCTCAGGGAGCACTTGGTGCCAAAAGACACGAGCACACAGAGACCAATATTTGGAATCCATCATCACACCATTGACGAGACCAGGAACCTGAGATCCTCCTATCTCCTTCCCTAGTGGAGTGGCATCAGACCTGCACAGACCCAGTATTCCCCTCCCATCATTCCTGATGGCCCTTACCCCTGATGTTGGTGAACATGATTTGGTCCTCAGGGATGCCCAGAGTCCAGGTAACTTTGCAGTAGTGCTCTCTGACTACAGGTTTCAACTCCATGGTCCTCCCTGTATCCAAGATTGCAGTGAGTGGGGGAAAAAGAGAGAACTATGTATCTTAAGTTTGATAAGACCTTATCTTGCTATGCAGTTCAGGCTGGCTTTAAACTTTCAATCTTCCTTCCTCAGCCAACCTAATGCTGTAATGACCAGTATGGGCCACCACCTCTGGCTCAACACATAAACATTTTTGCATGAGTGAATGAAGTCAGAGACCCCTTTCCCACAGTGGCTCTGTGGCAAACCTCGTCCTGAGAGGGGAGCTTGTTCTGGAGAAAACATCTGCTTCTCGAAGAATTAGGACAGGTCCCATGAACCAGGTCCTTGAGAGGAGGCAGTGATGACTCACCATAGAGGATATGCTCTTCATATGGCGTTTCATCGAAAGTCATCTTGAGGTAAAGCATGGCAAACTGATTGTAGTCAGTTTCAAGCACTCTCATGGTGAAGTTCTGTAATCCTTCAAAGTCTGCAGTGTGGAGGCCAAGGCTCATTTCTCCTGACCACAGGGAGAGGATTGTCCCTTTCCTCCCCAACCCACTATCACCAGCTTCTCCCCACAGGATGCATTTTTGTGGAAGGGCAGTGAAGCTTGTTCTTTTCTGGAAAAACTCAGCTACCCAAATGCAATTGGGCCTCCCTCACCCAGGACTCACTTGTCATATTGCTCATTGTGAATTGGCGAGGCTGGTCACTAGGGAAGAGAATGGTAAACTTTTGAACACATCCCTGGTTGCTGTAAGAGTAAGAGATGGTGAGGTTGAACAAGGTGAAGAAGTAGAGGAAACAAGTTTGATCTCCCTCAGTTATAGAAAGCAGGACCAGACCTGTAGTAGAATTCTCAGGCCACAGCCCAACCCGACCCATGACAGTCAACATGGCTGGGGCCCCATCCATGGCACTGGGCATTCCCCTCTGAACTTCTGCCTGGTCCTCTGCAGGGTCTGTTTAACCCTCCCTCTACACTCTGGGTCTCCTCTATTACCTCCCCAGGGAAGCCTTTTGCACACACAGATCACAGACACTAACCCCCTACACTTATTTTGCTCCCCGCCATTCCCATCTCTCCCTGCAAGTTCCTCTGAGCTTCCATTCTTTTCCATGTGCAGCAGTAACCTACCCTTTAGCCAAAACTCACCTCTCATCTGAGTCCAACTGACCCTTGCACCATAGATCCAGAGCCATTAAATATCCATTCCCATGCCTCTCTTTTTTCAAATGCTACAGATGAAACCCAACAAGTTTCTAGAGCCAGAATGTACTGCAGTAAGATGACCACATGATACCCTCTCTGATTCCTCATCTGTCCCATTACTGTCATCTTCTATCTGTGACTTCTTATAAGTTGGCACTTTTGTGCATTTTCCTGTTTCAGTTGCTCTGAGATTCTCTCTTTTTATTGGCCCCAGGCCAGACACTGGCTTGGGTCAGATGCCCCAGTTTTTGGCCTGGGACTGCTCCCCTCCCAGATGCTCATTAGTCCCTGCTCAGCTGCCAGTGCTGATGCCTGGCTGCTTTGCTGCATCCTAAGGTGAGGCTCTCTGACTCAGAGTGCAGCAGACCTCACTCTGACGCATGAACCTTCTTCTTTTATGGTGATGATGGTGGTGGTGGTAGTGGTAAAGTATTTGAACACATGGCCATGGCACTGAGTTATATTGATAAGGCCATTTTTATTTTTAATTTTTAGAAAATGTCTCTCATGTTTGCCCAGGGTGAATTCAAACTCATAAATGTCCTACCTCAGCTCTGGAGGGAGGCCTGCTAGGATCATAGGCAGGGTGGCTCCTTTAGCTCACTTCCCTTCAACCCATTGATGTGACATGGTTGGGGTCCCTCGGTGGGAACCAGTGTCCCTCTGCCCCTCTGGGACAACCTTCCCTCTTCTTCATTTCTCCTGACTGTGCAGCCACACATGAATATTAATGGAGGGGAGGGAGAAAGTGTGGGGAGAAGAAAAAGAGGGAGAAACTGAAGGAGAGAAATGGGGAAGCAGGAAGGTTAGGAAGGACAGAGGGAATAAGTGTGGAAGATTGATTCAGTACAGAGCAACGAGATGAAGGACAGTTTCCCTCAATTTTTGACCCATCGATTATGACATTGGTCTGCCTCTCAGTCCCTAGGATATGGCACTTTACCTGAGCCAGTCAGAGGTGACATTGTAGCTGTGGTCATCGTTCAGCTTATAGGTGGCACTGTGTATGGCTGCTTTGCTTTGGCTTCCATTCCCAACTCTATTCTCTGCCCAACCTACAGAGTACCACTTCCCCTGGAACTGCAAGGTTGGGATGAGAGGCAGAACCCAGAGGTGGCCTCAGATCCACAACTCCCATGTGGTCCCTCTTAGCACCTCTGGGCAGCCCAATGGGCAGCAGGGCCCTGGGAACGAGCTGCACTGAGAAATCAGCAGTAGTTTGAGTCATACAAGGACAGGAGTGATCATGGCTGAGCGGATTGCATTGAGTTTTCAGGGATGGGGTGGGCCCGTGTAAGTGGCTACTGGATCTTTCAGAACCCCAGTGTTCTTACCGATGAGGAAGGACTGCCGATGTCCCAAACCAACATGCACAGGGCTTGGGTTCTATGAGTTCGCCCACATGACACTGTCGCTGGGTCCTTTTGCTTTTTCCCCACCATCTTCCCACTGTCTCTTACCCTTAACTCTCTCTTCGACTGCACTTCCAGAAACCTACCTGGTCATATTGGAAGCCTGGCAGCAGGGGGACCTTGCCCAGAGGTGGACTTGGGATGAAGGTTGGAAGAGAGTCCTGAGCCTGGATCTTTAGAGCCCCTGTCAGGATGAGGCCCAGACACAGGAGACCCAAGACCATGGCTTCAGAGCAGGTGTTGACCTGGCAGGCATTGGAAGAGAAAGAGGAAGCCTGAAGAGACCAACCAGAGTGAACTATTTATAGCCTCCAGTCTGCCCCTCCTTAAGTGGGAGGTTCTAAGCTTTTGTAAATCCAGGCTTAATGAGCTTATTGCCAGTAGCTCTTTCAGAAAACATGACAAGACATCCTGCCCGGCCCCTCCAGTCTGGGTTGTGCAACGTAGGGAAAGGGCAAACCAGAATGAGACAGGACGGACATGCCCAGACTTCCACAATGTGTTATGTTCAAAAGATCCTTCTCTGCTCTCACTGGGCCCCTACCCATCATCTGATCAACACTGCGTGTGGGTCAGCAGCTGCAATTCACAGAAACTGACACGTCTGACCTGTCAGCCCAGGGTGTGTGTGTATTTGTGTGTGTTTGTGTGTGTGTGGCAATGTGAACTCACTGTACCTAAAGCAGAATTTAGAGGGAAAGCAGTATTTTCCCTCCAAGTCTTGAGCAGCTCCTCGTTTAATTCGCCTCCCTGGAACCACTGCCCTTTGCTCTGGTTACGGAAAACCCTTATGTTTCTCAAAGCTGAGCCTTATGACATCCTGAGATCTGTCCTCTTTCAAGAGATGCCGTCAAGGTTGACCACTGTGTTATTGTAAACAGCGTCTTGTGCCATCTAGGAATTGCTGAAATTTATTTTCTTTCAAGGCTCAGTAGTAAGCACATCACTGAGTAAATAACTGCCTTTGTCTCACTTCTCTGACTTTCCTTGCACCTCCACCCTTCCAGAATCCACCAAACCACTTGCACAAAATGTATAAATCCTGGAGCCCTTCTTTGTCCTGGGATCAGCCCTTTTGAATACAAGTCCACGGAATCAGGTGTACAAGGAAAAGTAAATAAATCCTCCTGTTTCTCCTTTGGTCTCTCCTGACTCTTGAATTCTGCAACATACCCACAGAAACAAAGAACACGCCAGCTGTGCTTTCCCCTTGTCTGCAATCTCTCAACTCAGGAGGCTGAGATAAGAGGCATTTGGAGGTTAATCTGGGCTACGGTGCGTTCTAAACAAGACTGAAATACAGAGAAAGACCTGGCCTCAAGAAAATAAACAAGCAAGCAGAAAATATAACAAAAAGAAACAGAAAACCAAAAATAAACTTAGCAAAGAGTGTTTACTGGTCTAGGTTCTGTCAGTCTTTTTGGATCTTGTAAAAGTCCGGGAATGGTGCTGAAGCTGACAGTGGACATTCTGGACATGGAAGGACAGGGTGTCTGCCCTGAGCCCACTGAGCTCAGATCCGGGCCCTCACCAGAGCTCTAAGTTGGGCCTTAGATCATGCCCTGAGCCCTCCTCTTTCCTCAAATATCTGCTCCCATTTTCAGAAGGAAACAGGACATAAGGGATCCTCAGGGAATTGCCCTCTTCTCTGAGTCACTTAGGCAGAGGACAACAGCCACGTACGCAGGCCATAGATGTGGCTGTTTGACAGGGCTGAGTGCTGAGGCTTCAGTGAGAACTAAGAGTGGAGCCTTGGCAGGATGACATGAGGTTCAGGAACCTGCCCTGGAAGATGGGCTGCACTCTGCTCCTATGTACAGCAGCGGTTTTGGGTCACAAGGTTTCAGCATTTGGCCTTGTCCCTGAGTGGTTGTTTAGAACACGAGTTCGTCTGCGGTCACTTCTTCAGCGGCCATGGGGCCAAGTGGCTGAAGCCTAGGGTCTCTAAATGTCACTGATACAGTTGATTCCCGGTATTTCCCTGAGGGAGACCATTTCCTGACTTGGGGCCTGGGCAGCAACCTGGTGAGGCCATGATGGACCCCAAATCCTCTATGAGGTGGCTGCCTGCCATGGACATTTGACTTGAGGCTTGCCTGGGATCCTGGCTTTACATGGGTCTAAGAGGGCCCTCATTGCCACTCACATTGCTTTTTATTGTCCACCCTGAACTGCAAGCTTATGGGCCATAAATAAAATGAGTTTGGAGGGAATCCTGAGCTGGTGGTAAGTGTGCTGCCTTAGACGCGAGCACCAGAGAGCCTTCACTGTGTCTTGTATATCCGTATGTATAGCATCATATTTCTAAATAGGTAAATCTTAGAAGTGGCTTCGATGTCCATCAACAAATGAATGTAAAAACCTGTGATATTTTTAATAACACTGTGGAACACTACTCTTCGAGAAATGAGGAAGATTTTGAGTGATTTATAGAAAAATGCATGAACTTTGAAGATATAATTTAAGTGTCATCAAGCCAGCACATGATGTTAAAAATCACATGGCTTTACTTTCATATAAAACCCATTATATAAATAAGGAACAAATTAAAGATTCATAGTAAGGATTCTGCTGTGTACATATACCAGCTCCCCATGAGGAATGTAATCATGTGAAGTACAGATATATACTAATGAAAAGTAAAAATTGGAAATAGTAAAAGAACACTATTTTGCATAAAAGTTAGAACTGAATTCACTTTGAAAGTAATATATATATATATATATATATATAATGCAAAAGCAAAATGTCAGCTGAAATTTGAATCCTTCTCTATGATGGTATCTCATGGACCACTATTAATTAGTTTCTAATAATTTTGCTTCTCTCTACATTTTACATGCTGATGTGTATTGTTTATATATTACACAGTGTACTCTGTCTCACGTTGTCAGGTGTACAAGGAAAAGTAAATAAATCCATTGGAAATATACACATATATATATCAGATCTGGAGTGCCGTGTCATTTTCCTAGGAGTGCTTGAGAAAGCGCTTTTGTAGTGACTCCTAAAACATCAGCAGCACTGAACTGTCAAACTAAAGTCTGTTGATATTTGCAAAGTTTATGTCTGTGTCGAGAGGTCAGGGCCCTCCTCCTTGTGATCTCGGTGAGCTCCAGGTACCATAGCTTTGTGAAGGTTCCCTTAGGCACACTTGTGGACTGGGTGATTGGACTGGGATTGATTTACTCTATCTTTTGTCTATTGAAGGTGTGCTGAGAGTCATTAGGGTGAATGGTTCTGATCTGATTTTTCTGAGCAGTCTTCCCCTCCCTCTTTTTGACTCTGGCTTGTGAGGATGGATTTTAATATCAGATCAGAAGACAGGAATGTGACTAGCAACCAGGAAAAGAGAGATATTTTGAAAAGCCAAGAGACCACGAAAAATCAATCCAACAGCTACAAGATGAAGCAAAGAAGAACAACATAGCATTGATTGGGGTCAGTGAGAAAGCTGGAGACAGCGCATAAGGCATAAAAATCCTTGTCACAGAAGTAATGGCAGAAAACTTCCCAAACATGAATAAAGAATTAGATATACAAATAAATGAAGCATATAAAACCTCAAATAACCATGATCAAAATAAATGTACACCAAAGCATATAACAATCGAGATTCCAGAGCTTCAACACAAGAACAAAATATTAAAAGTAGCTAGAGAAAAGAAACAAATTAACTTTAAAGGAAATCCTATCAGAATCATAGCAGACTTCTCAACACAAACCTTCAAATCAAAGAGAGCATGGAGTGCGGTATTTCAAACCCTAAAAGAAAACAATTTCCGGGCCGGTGAGATGGCTCAGCGGTGTAAGCACCTGCCTTGCAAGCGCGAGGGCCCGAGTTCGACTCCCGGATCCCACATACGAAAAAGGGGCCGGTGTTATCACAAAACCATCTTTCAAAATCAATGGAGAAATAACATACTTCCAATGCAAAGAACAACTGAAGAAATTTATGACCACCAAACCAGCTCCACACAATTCTCTGAAGGATATATTAGAAAAAGATAATAAAGGCCACAATCATATGAACATGACTAGAAAGAAGCCACCAGGCAGGGCCAGTGAGATGGCTCAGTGGCAAGAGCACCTGCCTGGCAGGTAGCCGCATACGAAAAGAGGGCCACTGATATCGCTCAGCAGCATGGGCACCTCTTGATGCATGAGTTGCTGAGTTCAACCCCCAGTACTCATAAAAAAGAAAAAAATGAAGCCACCAGGCAGTTCAAGCAATTAAACAGAGGAGAAAAACAGGGAACCAACAACAGGAAAATAATATGAAAAAGATAAGCCAATATATATCAGTTATAACCATCCATGTAAATGGTCTCAACTCACCAATCAAAAGAAACAGACTGGCAGAATGGATCAAGAAGCAAGATCCAATAATATGCTGCATTCAAGAAACACATTTAACCCAAAGAGAAATTCATAGCCTAAAAGTCAAAGGATGGAAAAGAATTCTCCATGCCACAGGAACCCAGAGGAAAGCAGGAATATCTATTCTATTTGCAGACAATGTAAACTTTAAGCCAAAACTGATTAAAAGAGACATGGGTCACTGCACACTTCTGAAGGGATAACTCATGAAAGAAGAGATAACAATCATAAATACATATGCACCAAACATTGGTGTGCCCAACTATATAAAACACATATTAGCAGACATGAAAAATCAAGTAAGCACTAACACAATTGCAGTGGGGGAACTTAACGCCCCCCTCTCACGAATAGATAGAGCAACTAGACAAAAAAACAACAAAGAAATTTCAGAATTAAACTAAACCTGTGAGAAATGGACTTGTGGGATGTCTACACAGTGTTCCACCCCAGAACAACAGAATACACATTCTTCTCAGCTGCACATGGGACGTTCTCTAAAATAGAGCACGTATTAGGCAACAAAACATCTTTAAGTAAAGGTAGGGGAATTGAAATCATCCCACACTTAATATCTGACCATACTGCAATGAAAATGCAAATCAGTGACAAAAAAAATCATAAAAACTACAAAAACACATGGAAATTAAACAACACACTTCTGAACCACCTGTGGTTCACAGAGAAAAAGAAGACAAACAAAACACTATATACAATTAAATGATGATGCCAAAACAACATCCTGAAACTTATGGCATGCAATGAAAGCAGTCCTATGAAGGAAATTTATACCAATGAACTCTCACATCAGGAAAACAGAATAAGCTCAAATAAACAACCTAATATTGGACCTCAAACTTCTACAAAAAGAATAACTCAAGCACAAAGCTCACATGAGGTAGGAAATTATAAAGATAAGAGCAGAAATTAGTGCAATTGAGATGAAGAAAACAATACAAAGAATCAATAAATCAAAAAGTTGGTTCTTCAAAAATTAAATAAAGTTGGTAAAACATTAGCCAACCTCATCCAAAAGAGGAAGAAAAATCACAAGTTCAAGCAATTAGGAATAAAAAGGGGGAAATCACAACAGATCCTATAGAAATCCAACAGTTCATCAATACCTACTTCAAGAACTTATATTCTAATAAGATGGAAAACAGAAGAAATACAGATTTCTAGACACAATAAAATTGCCAACACTAAAACAAGAAGACAGAAAAATTCTAAAGAGCAAATATCAGTCAATGAAATTGAATATATAATTAAAAATTTACCAAAGAGCACTGGTGATACGACTCAGTGGCATAAGCTCCTGCTGGCAAGCCTGAGGTCCTGAGTTTGACTCCTGGTACCCACGCAAAAAAAATTATTAATGAATCAAAGCCCTGACCCTGATGGATTCACTGTTGAACTCTACAAGAAATTCAGAGAAGAACTAATGCCAGTAATGCAAAAACTCTTTATGAAAATTCAAAGTGAAGCAGTACTTCCAAAATCTTTCCAGGAAGCAAGTATTACCATAATTCCAAAACCAGAGAATAAGTCAACCAAAACTATAGGCCAATCTCTCTAATGAACATAGACATAAACGTCTTCAATAAGATACTGGCACATAGAATGCAGCAAATCATCAAAAGGATCACACACCATGACCAAGTAGGATTCATCCCAGGAATGAAGAGATGGTTCGAAATACACAAATCAATCAATCTAATATACCATATTAACAGAACCAAAGACAAATTCACATGATCATTTCAATAGATTCAGGAAAAACATTTGCCAAAGTCCAACACCCATTCATGATTAAAAAAAAAAAAAACCCTACAGAAAATCTGAATACATGGTCTTTACCTCATGCTGATCAAAGCCATCTGTGACAAACCAACAGCTAATATCATACTAAGTGGTCAAAAATGGAAAGCTTTCACTCTAAAATCAGGAATAAGTCATGGATGTCCACTATCACGACTCCTATTCAATATAGTTCTGGGATATTAACCAAAGTAATTAGACAAGACAAAGAAATGAAAGGAATAAACAAATATGATAGATATAGATAGATAAATAGATAGATAGATAGATAGATAGATAGATAGATAGAAACAATAAAAGATAAATGACAAGGCTGAGAGATACCAGAAAATGTTTAAATTACTTCTCTAAAAAGAAAGTCACCACATCATATTGAATTGGATAGAGCCCTCATGGGGGCTACACTTTCCCCGGCTTTCCACAACCTCAGGATAAATATAAATGTTCCCAGCTCCAAAGTGTAATGCATGTCATTTCTCTGAGTGCCCACACTCACCTCTCAAGTGTGTCCTACATCTCTAATAAACCCTCCTCATGCCTCTTAATAAGGCAGCCTAAAATTCATTTTTCATAATGAGAGGCAGTGCCTGCAAGAAAACATTGGGTTAAGTTCATTATTTCAACTTTGCGAACCTGAGACACAGCCCAGTGACAGAGTGGGATGGGTGGAACTGACTAGTGTGTTTGTGGCATCTGCCTTAAGATAGAATACTTCCTGCTGCAGGCTGGCTTCAAGGAGGAAAGGCTCTATGATTGCCACTGAGAGTCCATCAAGGTTGTGGTGAGCGGTCAGCTTCACAAGGAATGTGTGACAAGGGAGGGGGCAGGGGGATTGGGATTGGTGTTGGGGCTGGGTGAGTGCCATGGGGTAGACCTTCTTCTGAAATTGGTTTACGTATCATGCTCCAAAGTAGACAAAACACTGGAGGTGCCAATTCCTCCCCAAACCTATCCACTGA
Organism: Erethizon dorsatum; assembly: GCA_028451465.1. Lineage (NCBI taxonomy): Eukaryota > Metazoa > Chordata > Mammalia > Rodentia > Erethizontidae > Erethizon > Erethizon dorsatum. Next base: position 7,888,662 of record CM051822.1, read on the forward strand.
GCCACTAGTCACTGAGGGCATTCAATGGTCCACACTACTTAGAACTGTGGCACTTGGAATGATCTGTACTGCATGTGTGGCACCATATATTGAAATGCCAGACCCTCTCCTTTCTTTTCTGGGCCTCTCTGATGGTTTTTAATATGGTACCCGACCTGCTCCTCTAGAGCCACCCCCGCATCTCCCATGCTGTCTCATTAAGAATAGAAGATCTCCCTGGAAAGCCCTCAACAAAGGTTGCAGCAACTTTGAGGGTGAGCTCCTCAGGGTAGTAACCAGAGCTAGGCCCACTGAGTCCTGCTCTGGGTCTACATAACAACCGCTCCAGCTGCATCAGCTCCATCCTGGAGATGTCTGGGGCCAGAAGCATTGAGAAAAAAGGATGATGTAGGATCAGCCTGCTGGAGGCTCCCTGATGGGAGATGCTGATAGCCTGAAACTCAGAGTCAGGTCGGGGTAGATCTAATCTGGTTCGGGTTAGTTTGAGGTGCCTTGTAGATTGGGTTCTTACATCTCAAGACTTCATACTGATCTCTATCTGGTTTGCAGAAACACTGATAGAAAGCAGTGTGCAGCCACACTATGAGAGATACGAAGAGCAAGATTGACCTGGCCAGTGATAAAGGATTGGAGGCAGGTTGATTGGCAAGGAGCAGAGGACAACAATGCTGAGAACAGCCACTGAGGCCTGACCTTGGCCTGAATATGACCCATTCTCAGGAGGCCATGTAATGGTTCTGGAAGATATATGGGCCTCTGGGAACAGTGCCTTAGGGACAAAACTTGTGCTGAAAGGACAATCTCTCCTGCTCTGTTTCCATGACTCTCAGAATCACCACTCATGCATGGCACACTCTCTAGGGGCAAGAAGAGCAGGGAAGACAAAGGTCATGGGGCCAAACAATAGGTCCATTGCTCTGCAACAAAGGTTCCTCCGATCGGGACCTTAAGTCACTGAAAAGGTGGCTTGAGCTGCCCAGGGTCAATAACACATAAAGTGTCCCTCCCTAGGAACTCAGCCACGGTCTGCCCGGACTGGGGTGCCTCATGACTCCCTAGTCTCTATCTATATCGCTAATGCCCCCTCCTCTCATGAACCAGCTCCTCCTGACAGTGCTGGGTTCCCCTGTTGCCCTGTTCCTTGCAGTACATACCTTACGTTGGGCTCTTGTGGTTCGAGTCACTTCGTCCCATCTCTGGGGCTCACTGTATTGGGTCACTTAGTCCCTACATCCACAGGGCCCTGGTAGCCACACACTTGGCCTCTGAAGGGCAAGTTTCCTAACAGTATATTTTTTACTGTCAACATCTTCTGGTTGGCCTGAGAGTCCCACAAATCATCAAACTACTACAAGAAATTGCTGCACTGTGGCAGCTAAAAATCGTACCTTGCAAAGGCAAGAAGAGCAAAATCTGAAATTCACTGTGTGCTAGAATCAAGGTGTGAGCAGGGCCTTGCTCCCTCAGGATGCTCCAAGTTTGGACCTCGCCTACTACAGCTACCTTGGCTTGTGGCTCCATCACGATCGCCTCTGCCTCTGTCTGCATATGACTTTCCCTTCTTGTTTAATCACCCTCTACCTGTCCCAAAACACACTTGCGACTACATTCAGGACCTAGTTGCATAAAGCAGGAAATTTCCCCTTGTTAAATCCTTAATTCACTTGAAAGGTAGAATGAGAGAAGGAAAGCAGGAAGGGAAGATGGGCAGGATGGAGATAAAAAAAAGAAGTAAGGCCAAGCACTGGATGAGAATACTTGTCTCCTACCTAAACATAGTGAGTTCAAAGACAGCCTGCCAGGGGAGATTCCACGCTATCAAGGTGTTGACATTCAAGCCTGACAAACTGTCATAGTCAGGAGGAGAATAAGGCGACAGATTGACTTCTATGATTATTTTGTATGACTTGAGTGTCCTCTAGGAATTCATATGTGGAAATTTAGTTACTACAGTGAGATATTAAGAGTGTAGAACTAGGTTTTGATGACACACTGGAGTTACTGTTCAGACAAGTAGAGCTCAGAAGGCTGGTTTGGGGTTGGCTGGATCTGGGCTTTTCCTTGTCAGAGGCTCCATTATTTCCTATGCGAGAGAATGTCCAGTCCTAGGTGTTTCCTGTTTCACTGCACAGCTGTCTCAGTTTCTGATGCTGTAACAAACTTCCACACACTGCATTAGTTTAAGGGTAGAGATTTCTTTCTCACAGTTCTGGAGGCTGGAAAGTCCACAAGGCACCAGTGGGTTTGGTGTTTGGTCTGTTCCTCATATTTGGCATCACTGAAGGATCCTCAAATGGTGAAAGAGATGGAAGGGGGAAGAGTTCCTGACTAGCTCCCTCTTTCAGCCCTTCTATAATGCTCAAGGCCCGTTCACAAGGGCTAATTGAACTACTTCCTGGAAGCCCCACCTCTGGATAGTACCATGTGGTTTCTTAGGTTCTACTTTATGGGTTTGGGGAGGGACATACACGTCCAGTCCACAGAAGCAGCCACACCTCCTGGAGCATTCTGCTGCTTCAACTGGTCATAGAGGAAGGAGGCTGTGCCCACATGCTTGGCTCTCAAATGAGAACTATATTGGGATAAGCGCAGTGTCAGGGAAGAGGCTTCAGGAATGCTGCATCCAATGCAGCTCTTGTTTTTCCTGGGGGAAGGACAGTAGAGGATGTAGAAAGGAGAAAAGAGTCAGAATACAGAAAGCTGAGGTCAGGTTCAGCCCCTTCTCCTGGTTGGAGGGAAGGAACCGCCCAATGACTGCCACTCATTAATTTATACATTTGGCAGGTTGATGTCAGGTGAAATCCCTCTGCCCAACAGCTTGTTTACCAGGCTCACGTCGGGTGGCCCGGGTTCTCAGGACTGACCGTGCTCTAGCCCTGCTGTGGTCAATCTCCAGCTCAGCCACTACACACATGGGGACAGAGACAAAGGATGGCATTGGGGCAGGGCTGGTGGGGAGAATGGAGTTGTTCCCATGGAAACCATCTGGAGATGATAGATGTGTAGCAACAGGAGTCTCACAGTCCAGGCTGAGCCCCTGCTCTTGCACACTGGGACTTAGATTTGCTCAAACGCGAAACTGGGACTCCACACAGAGGTGTTGCCTTGGGCCTGGCCTTCGCTGCACCCCTGTGATTAAGCAGGGAGGTACAAACGGCTGGCCACAGCTTGAAGATCTCTGCAGGAACCAAGTCAGTGAGGCAGAATGAGCATTGAAGAGTAACTTGGGAGTCAGCTTAACCAGAACTGAAGTACAGCATTGCAGGTGTTTGGGCAGAGGGGACGGTCTTTGGGTTTTCTCCCTAGATTTCACACAGAAGGAATCATCTTATGGTAGGTCTAGTACTTATCAGGTGGTAAAAAAAATTGATCTCCCGGGTGTTGGCCCCACTAACTTCCGAGGCTCTACCTATTCATTTTCTCATTTCAGTGTAACACATTTCAATGCAGAGTTCAGGTTAGGGTTATGGTTTCACCTCTTGAACCAGGAGACGATATATTTGTATACTATCTTATGGTGGTAATTTGTGGCAATTTGTTATAGTGGCAATGTGAAACTCATGCCTCCAGGCACCCTGGAAGAAAACACAAAGGACCTTTCTGCCCAAATAATTTGATGCAGAAAGGCGCAGCAGGAGAAAGGAACCGTGGGAAGCTGCCTTGCTTAGAGCAACATTAGAGGCAGCACTGGCTGCCCAAAGTGGACCACAGGGGCATGGGCTCAGCTGAAGCTTTGGTGTCACCGACTGCTCAGGAGGCTGTGGCCTGCAAACCTCAGGGGCATCTCTAAGCCTGGAAGCCCTGTGTGTCTGACACAGTCCCCAGCAGAATTTCAAATCCCCATGGCAACACAGTGGTCTTGCACGGGAGTCTGGCTAAGACTTCTGACAGCCACTGGAGGGCATGGGTCTTGGGCATCTTCTTTTTGTTGGGGAGCCAGCAGGAGGTGGAAATCTCCATCTGGCTTGGAAATTGCTTGGAGATTGCTTGTAAATCTCCCACCCAGCATGAAAGCTGCAGTGTATGGGTCAGTCAGGAGGGAAACCAGGTCCCTTCAGAGCAGCACCTACTCTGGCTGCTGCCCTGAGAAAAGGAAAAGAGGCAGGAGAGATTCCTGTGTTTTGTGCCTAACTGGAGGGGTGCCTGGTGACACCAGTGTGGAGACTGGGGTCATTCAGGTCAGACACAGGTGCAGCCACGAGAATCATGTCCCAGCAGGATGGGGTCCCAGCAGCATGTTTTCCACTTAGCCCTGCCCTGGCTTCTCAGTGCACCCTCCCACAGTCTGGACATAATCCTGGTGGGGGAAAGCACTACATAAGCTTAGAGTGGGCGTGGCCTCCAGGTGTTGTGGTCCAATGGAGGGCACTGGGTCCACAGGTCACTGAGAGAGTGGCAGGGCTCTGGCCCTGATCGTTCCCAGCCCAGAATAGGCGTCTGCTTCTGCCCCAGCCCATCCTGCCTTAGTCACCATCACACAGTATCCACAGGATCCTGCTAAGTGTTGGGGTGATTGCCCCTCACAGTAGGACCCTCCTGTTCCACAGCACTGATCGGGATGCTGCTGTAGGACCTCTTGCATGTGTCCCAATGTAAGCATCAGGTGTGGCCTGATAAGTGCTTCTCTTGGACAGGCCACCCCTTATAGGATATCTTGATGTGTACTCAGGGCTGGGAACAAAATCAGCCAGTTAAAGCAGGAGGGGGGAGGGAGTACAGCAATCTGCCCAGGACTCTCTCAGAGCAGCAGGGACCACAAGTGGGCCAGAGGAGGCAGGCATTCTTGCCTTGTGCCTTCTCTGCGAGATCACATCAGGCTGGGTCTGAGGACAGAAGGCCCTGGTGGTGATGCTGCTTGAGCATGAACTTTGTCCTTTCCGATATCATGAGCCAGTATACAGGGAGCACAACCATGGCATCTTGGTAGCAAGAGTATATTTAGACAAAAGAGTGGGCACCATCAGTGGAGTACCATTTCAAGAGACAACTGCAAGCACTGTGCTTTGAGAAGTGTCTTCCAGCTCTCTCATTGGCATTGTGGCTGGTAATGAAGCCAGATGGCTCCGTGGGATGAAGAGACAGGAAGAACACGATGTGTAGAGATGGGTGGCACCTGAGAGTAAGCAGAAGAGTAAAATGGCTGGGGTTTGTAATGGTGAGGGAAAGAAAGTCAGCCCTGGGACTCCCCGCCCACCCTACCCTGACCACCCATCAGCCACATTCCCAGCGGTACTCACTGCCTCACTGCCAGTTAGTAACCAGTGCAGTCCACTAGGGAGGAGAAATAATATCAAAGTAGGCAGATGAGAGACATAGACCGACAGACAGGCAGACAGACAGACAGACGCACAGAGATATCTTTGTGACAAGACCCCTGCTCTGCCTCTGGATACCTCAGGCTCAGTCTGGTCCAGCAGAGCAGGATAGGAGGGTTCTCTACACTCAGGGCCGGAGTGTGCGAAAATAAATGAACTGGGCCTAACAGCTTCTCAGGCATGAAGGGTTTTGGCCTGTTTAACTTTTGACCATGGGAGCTTCTCAGCGAGCAGCCCAGGGTGGTCTGTGTGGAGAGCCCTCTCAGGCCAGGCCCCCTGAAAGTAAGGACATCTGCCACATCAGTAATGAGCAAGCTGAAGGGGAAAGGAGACGTGATCCTCTAGAGCCAACCCAAGATATGAGGAAGAGGTGACTCAGAATAGCAAGACCCAAGGTATGGCGAGGAGTTGGCCCAGGGAAGTGACTCTGGGGAAACTTGGTCCTGAGCACAAAACTTTCATCTGGGCAGACCTTGGCTAAACTGTCTCAGGGAGCACTTGGTGCCAAAAGACACGAGCACACAGAGACCAATATTTGGAATCCATCATCACACCATTGACGAGACCAGGAACCTGAGACCCTCCTATCTCCTTCCCTGGTGGAGTGGCATCAGACCTGCACAGACCCAGTATTCCCCTCCCATCATTCCTGATGGCCCTTACCCCTGGGGTCATTGAAGGTGATGTGGTCCTCAGGGATGCCCAGAGTCCTGGTAACTTTGCGGTAGTGCTCTTTGACTACAGGTTTCAACTCCTTCGTCCTCCCTGTGTCCAAGATGGCAGTGAGTGGGGGAAAAAGAGAGAACTATGTGTCTTAAGTTTGTTAAGACCTTGTCTTGCTATGCAGTTCAAGCTGGCTTTAAACTTCAATCTTCCTTCCTCAGCCAAGCTAGCGCTGTAATGACAGGTACGGGCCACCACCCCTGGCTCAACCATAAACACTGTAGCACGAGTGAATGAAGTCAGAGACCCCTTTCCCACAGCGGCTCTGTGGCAAACCTCGTCTCTGAGATGGGAGCTTGTTCTGGAGAAAACATCTGCTTCTCGAGGAATTAGGACAGGTCCCATGAACCAGGTCCTTGAGAGGAGGCAGTGATGACTCACCAAAGAGGATATGGTCTTTTAATGACGTTTCATCGAAAGTCATCTTGAGGTAAAGCATGGCAAAATGATTGTAGTCAGTTTCTAGCACTCTCACGGTGAAGTTGTGTAATCCTTCAAAATCTGCAGTGTGGAGGCCAAGGCTCATTTTTCCTAACCACGGAGAAAGGACTGACCCTTTCCTCCCCAACCCACTATCACCAGCTTCTCCCCAAAGGATGCAACTGTGTGGAAGGGTAGGGAAGCCAGTTCCTTTCTGGAAGGACTCTGCTACCCAAATGCAAACTCAGGCCTCCCTCACCCAGAACTCACTTGTCGTATTTTCCATTGTGAATAGGCCGGGCTGGTCAGTAGGGAGTATAATGCTAAACTGTTGAACACATCCCTGGTTGCTGTAAGAGTGAGAGATGGTGGGGCTGAACAAGGTGAAGCAGTAAAGGACACAAGTTTGATATCCCTTGGTGATAGAAAGCAGGACCAGAGCTGTAGTAGGATTCTCAGACCACAGCTCAACCCGACCCATGACAGTCAACATGGCTGGGGCCCCATCCATGGCACTGGGCATTCCCCTCTGAACTTCTGCCTGGTCCTCTACAGGGTCTGTTTAACCCTCCCTCTACACTCTGGGTCTCCTCTATTACCTCCCCAGGGAAGCCTGTTGCACACACAGATCACAGGCACTGACCCCCTGCACTTATTTTGCTTCCTGCCTTTCCCATCTCTCCTTGCAAGTTCCTCTGAGCTTCCATTCTTTTCCATGCCCAGGAGTAACCTAGCCCTTTAGCCAAAACTCACCTCTCACCTGAGTCCAACTGACCCTTTCACCATAGATCCAGAGGCATTAAACATCCATTCCCATGTCCCTCTTTTTTCAAATACTCCAGAGAAAACCCAACAAATTTCTAGAGCCAGAATTCACTGCAGGAAGATGACCACATGATACCCTCTCTGATTCCTCATCTGTCCCATTACTGTCATCTTCTATCTGTGACTTCTTATAAGTTGGCACTTTTGTGCATTTTCCTGCTTCAGTTGCTCTGAGATTCACTCCTTTTATTGGCCCCAGGCCAGACACTGGCTTGGGTCAGATGCCCCAGATTTTGGCCTGGGACTGCTCCCCTCCCAGATGCTCATTAGTCCCTGCTCAGCTGCCTGTGCTGATGCCTGGCTGCTTTGCTGCATCCTAAGGTGAGGCTCTCTGACTCAGAGTGCAGCAGGCCTCACTCTCACGGATGAACCTTCTTCTTTTATGGTGATGATGGTGTTGGTGGTAGTGGCAAATTATTTGAACACATGGCCATGGCACTGAGCTATATTGATAGGGCCATTTTTATTTTTAATATTTAGAAAGTGTCTCCTATGGTTACCCAGGGTGAATTCAAACTCATAAATGTCCTACCTCAGCTCTGGAGGGAGGCCTGCTAGGAATATAGGCACGGTGACTCCTTTAGCTCACTTCCCTTCAACCCACTGATGAAACATGGTTGGGGTCCCTTGGCAGGAACCAGTGTCCCTCTGCCCTTCTGGGATAACCTTCCTTCTTCTTCATTTCTCCTGACTGTGCAGCCACCCATGGATATTAATGGAGGGGAGGGAGAAATTGTGGGAAGAAGAAAAAGAGGGAGAAACAGAAGGAGAGAAATAGGGAAGCAAGAAGGTTAGGAAGGACAGAGGGAATAAGTGTGGAAGATTGATTCAGTACAGAGCAACGAGATGAAGGACAGGTTCCCACAATTTGTTAAGCCATCAATTATGACATTGGTCTGTCTCTCAGACCCTAGGATATGGCACTTTACCTGAGCCAGTCAGAGGTGACATTGTAGCTGTGGTCATCGTTCAGCTTATAGGTGACACTGTGTATGGGTGCTATTGTTTGGCTTTCATTCCAAACTGTGTTCTGTGCCAAACCTATGATGTACCACTTCCCCTGGAACTGCAAAATTGGGATGAGAGGCAGAGCCCAGGGGTGGCCCCAGATCCACAACTCCCATGCGGTCCCTCTTAGTACCTCTGGGCAGCCCAATGGGCAGCAGGGCCCTGGGAATGAGCTGCTCTGAGAAATCAGCAGTAGTTTGGGTCATACAAGGACAGGAGTGATCATGACTGAGCAGTTTGCATTGAGTTTTGAGGGATGGGGTGGGCCCATGCAAGTGGCTACTGCATCTTTCCGAACCCCAGTGTTCTTACTGGTGAGGAAGAACTGCTGATGTCCGAAACCAACATGCACAGGGCCTGGATTCTATGAGTCCTCCCACACGACACTGTCGCTGGGTCCTTCTGCTTTTTCCCCACCATCTTCCCACTGTCTCTTACCCTTAACTCTCTCTTCGCTGCTCTTCCAGAAACCTACCTGGTCATATTGGAAATCTGGCACCAGGGGGAACTTGCCCAGAGGTGGACTTGGGATGAAGGTTGGAAGAGAGTCCTGAGCCTGGATCTTTAGAGCCCCCGTCAGGATGAGGCCCAGACACAGGAGACCCAGGGCCATGGCTTCAGAGCAGCTGTTGACCTGGCAGGCTTTGGAAGAGAAAGAGGAAGCCTGAAGAGACCAACCAGAGTGAACTATTTATAGCCTCCAGTCTGCCTCTCCCTAAGTGGGAGGTTCTAAGCTTTTGTAAATCCAGGGTTAATGAGCTTATTGCCAGTAGCTCTTTCAGAAAATATGACAAGACATCCTGCCCGGCCCCACCAGTCAGGGTTGTGCAACGTAGGGAAAGGGCAAACCAGAATGAGACAGGACGGACATTCCCAGACTTCCACACTGTATTATGTTCAAAAGATCCTTGTCTGCACTCACTGTGCATCTTCCCATCATCTGATCCACACTGCGTGTGGGTCAGCAGCTGCAATTCACAGAAACTGACACGTCTGATCTGTCAGCCCAGGGTGTGTGTGCATTTTTCTGTGTTTGTGTGTGTGTGTGATTGTGTGTGTGTGGCAATGTAAACTCACTGTGCCTAAAGCAAAATTTAGAGGGAAAGCAGTATTTTCCCTCCAAGTCTTGAGCACCTCCTCCTTTAATCCGCCTCCCTGAAACCACTGCCCTTTGCTCTGGTACTGTTAAGGTAAACCCTTATGTTTCTGAAAACTGAGCCCTATGACATCCTGGGTTCTGCCCTCTTTCAAGAGATGCACTCAAGGTTGACAACTGTGTTCTTGTAAACAGCGTCGTGTGACATCTTGGAATTGCTGAAATTTATTTTCTTTCAAGGTTGAGTAGTAAGCACATCACTGAGTAAGTAACTCACTTTGTCTCACTTCTGTGACTTTCCTTGCACCTCCACCCTTCCAGATTCCACTAAACCTCTTGCACAAAATGTATAAATCCTGGAGCCCTTCTTTGTCCTGGGATCAGCCCTTTTGAACACAAGTCCACTGAGTCAGGTGTACAAGGAAAAGTAAATAAATCCTCCTGTTTCTGCCTTGGTCTCTCCTGGCTCTTGAATTCTGCAACATACCCACAGAAACTAAGATCATGCCAGTTGTGTTTTCCCCTTGTCAGCAATCTCTCAACTCAGGAGGCTGATATAAGAGGCATTTGGAGGTTAATCTGGGCTACAGAGAGTTATAAACAAGACTGAAATACAGAGAAAGACCTGGCCTCAAGAAAATAAACAAGCAAGCAGAGAAGATAACAAAAGGAAACAGAAAACAAAACATAAATTTAGCAAAGAGTGTTTACTGGTCTAGGTTCCGTGACTCGTTTTGGATCTTGTAAAGGTCAGGGAATGGTGCATAAGCTGACAGTGGACATTCTGGACATGGAAGGACAGGGTGTCTGCCCTGAGTCCACTGAGCTCAGATCCGGGCCCTCACCAGGGCTCTAATTTGGGTCTTAGATCATGCCCTGAGCCCCCCTCTTTCCCCACATATCTGCCCCCATTTTCAGAAGCAAACAGGACATAAGGGATCCTCAGGGAATTGCCCTCTTCTCTGAGTCACTTAGGCAAAAGACAACAGCCACGTACACAGGCCATAGATGTGGCTGTTTGACAGGGCTGAGTGCTGAGGCTTCAGAGAGAACTAAGAGTGGAGCCCTGGCAGGATGACAGTGAGGTTCAGGCAGCTGCCCTGGAAGATGGGCTGCACTCTGCTCCTATGTACACCAGCAGTTTTGGGTCACAAGGTTTCAGCATTTGGCCTTGTCCCTGAGTGGTTGTTTAGACCACAAGTTTATCTCTGGTCACTTCTTCAGGGGCCATGTAGCCCAGTGGCTCAAGCCTAGGCTCTCTAAATGTCACTCATACAGCTGATTCCAGGCTTTTCCCTGAGGGAGACCATTTCCTCACTTGGGGCCTGGGCAGCAACCTGGTGAGGCCATGATGGACCCCAAAACCTCCATTATGTGGCTGCCTGCCATGGACACTTGACGTGAGGCTTGCCTGGGATCCTGGCTTTACATGGGTCTAAGAGGGTCCTCATTGCCTCTCACATTGCTTTTTATTGTCCACCCTGAACTCCAAACTTATGGGGCACAAATAAAGCGAGTTTGGAGGGAATCCTGAGCTGGTGGTATGTGTGCGGCCTTAGACTCGTACACCAGAGAGCTTTCACTGTGTCTTGTATATCCATATGTATAGCATCATAATTCTTAATAGGTAAATCTTAGAAGTGGCTTCGACATCCATCAACAAATGAATGTAAAAACCTGTGGTATTTTTAATAACACTGTGGAACACTACTCTTCAAGAAATAAGGAGGATTTTGAGTGATTTGTAGAAAAATGCATGAACTTTGAAGATATACTTTAAGTGTCATCAAGCCAGCAGATGATGTTAAATATCACATGGCTTTACTTTCATATAAAACCCATAATATAAATAAGGAGCAAATAAAAGATTCATAGTAAGGATTCTGTTGTGTACATATACCGGCTCCCCATGAGGAATGTAATCATGTGAAGTACAGATATATACTAATGAAAAATAAAACGTGGAAATAGTAAAAGAACACTATTTTACATAAAAGTTAGAACTGAATTCACTTTGAAAGTAATATATATATATATATATATATATATATATATATATATATATATAAAATGCAAAAGCAAAATGCCAGCTGAAATTTGAATCCTTCTCTTTCCCTTCCTCTTCTCTTCTTTCTCTTTCTATGATGGTACCTCATGGACCACTATTAATTAGTTTCTAATAATTTTGTTTCTCTCTACATTTTACATGCTAATACGTATTGTTTATATATTACACAGTGTACTCTGTCTCACGTTGTCAGCTTGGCACTGGAAATATACATATATATATACCAGTTCTGGAGTGCCGTGTCATTTTCCTAGGAGTGCTTGAGAAAGCGCTTTTGTAGTGACTCCTAAAACATCAGCAGCACTGAACTGTCAAACCAAAGTCTGTTGATATTTGCAAAGTTTATATCTGTGTCAAGAGTTCAGGGCCCTCCTCCTTGTGATCTCGGAGAGCTCCAGGTACCATAGCTTTGTGAAGGTTCCCTTAGGCACACTTGTGGACTGCGTGATTGGACTGGGATTGATTTTCTCTATCTTTTGGCTATAGAAGGTGTGCTGAGAGTCATTAGGGTGAATGGTTCTGATCTGATTCTTCTGAGCAGTCTTCCCCTCCCTCTTTTTGACTCTGGCATGTGAGGGTGGATTTTAATATCAGATCAGGAGACAGGAATGCGACTAGCAACCAGGGAAAGAGAGATATTTTTAAAAGCTAAGAGACCACAAAAAATCAATCCAACAGCTACAAGATGAAGCAAAGAAGAACAACATAGCATTGATTGGGGTCAGTGAGAAAGCTGGAGACAGTGCATAAGGCATAAAAATCCTTGTCACAGAAGTAATGGCAGAAACTTCCCAAACATGAATAAAGAATTAGATATACATATAAATGAAGCATATAAAACCTCAAACAACCATGATCAAAATAAATGTACACCAAAGCATATAACAATCAAGATTCCAGAGCTTCCACACAAGAACAAAATATTAAAAGTAGCTACACAAAAGAAACAAATCACCTTTAAAGGACATCCTATCAGAATCATAGCAGACTTCTCAACACAAACCTTCAAATCAAAAAGAGCTTGGAGTGTAGTATTTCAAGCCCTAAAAGAAAACAATTTCCAACCCAGACTCATGTACCCCACAAAACTATCTTTCAAAATCAATGGAGAAATAAGATACTTCCAATGCAAAGAACAACTGAAGAAATTTATGACCACCAAACCAGCTCCACACAATTCTCTGAAGGATATATTAGAAAGAGATAATAAAGGCCACAATCATATGAACATGAATAGAAAGAAGCGAACAGGCAGGGCCAGTGAGATGACTCAGTGGCAAGAGTGCCTGCCTGGCAAGTGTGAGGCCCTCAGATCAACTCCCGGTACCCCCATAAGAAAAAAGGGGGCCATGGAGATGGCTCAGCGGCCTAGGCGCCTGCCTGGCAAGCACGAGGGCCCGAGTTCAACTCCCGGATACCACGTACAAAAAAAGGGCCGGTGATATCGCTCAGCGGCACGGGTGCCTGCTGGTGCACGAGGTCCTGAGTTCGACCCCCGTTACCCACAAAAAAAATAAAAATGAAAAAGAAAAAAGGGCCAGTGATATGGCTCAGAAGCATGGGCACATGTTGGTGCACGAGGTCTTGAGTTAGACCCCCGGTACTCATTAAAAAAAGAAGCCACCAGGCAGTGCAAGCAATTAAACAGAGGAGAAAGGCAGGGAAAGAACAACAGGAAAATAATATGAAAAAGATAAGCCAATATATATCAGTTATAACCATCCATGTAAATGGTCTCAACTCACCAGTCAAAAGAAACAGACTGGCAGAATGGATCAAGAAGCAAGATCCAATAATATGCTGCATTCAAGAAACACATTTAACCCAAAAAGAAATTCATAGCCTAAAAGTCAAAGGATGGAAAAGAATTCTCCATGCCACAGGAACCCAGAGGAAAGCAGGAATATCTATTCTATTTGCAGACAACGTAAACATTAAGCAAAAACTGATCAAAAGAGACATGGGTCACTGCACACTTCTGAAGGGATAACTCATGAAAGAAGAGATAACAATCATAAATACATATGCACCAAACATTGGTACACCCAACTACATAAAACAAATATTAGAAGACATGAAAAATCAAGTAAGCACTAACACAATTGCAGTGGGGGAACTTAATGCCCCCCTCTCACGAGTAGATAGAGCAACTAGACAAAAAAAAAAAAAAACAAGAAAGAAATTTCAGAATTAAACTAAACCTGTGAGAAATGGACTTTAGGGATGTCTATACAGTGTTCCACCCCAGAACAACAGAATACACATTCTTCTCAGGTGCACATGGGACGTTGTCTAAAATAGACCACATATTAGGCAACAAAACATCTCTAAGTAAATGTAGGGGAATTGAAATCATCCCACACATACTATCTGACCATACTGCAATGAAAATGCAAATCAGTGACAAAAAAAATCACAAAAACTACAAAAACACATGGAAATTAAACAACACACTTCTGAACCACCTGTGGTTCACAGAGAAAAAGAAGACAAACAAAACACTATATACAATTAAATGATGATGCCAAAACAACATCCTGAAACTTATGGCATGCAATGAAAGCAGTCCTATGAAGGAAATTTATACCAATGAACTCTCACATCAGGAAAACAGAATAAGCTCAAATAAACAACCCAATATTGAACCTCAAAATTCTACAAAAAGAATAACTCAAGCACAAAGCTCACATGAGGTAGGAAATTATAAAGATAAGAGCAGAAATTAGTGCAATTGAGATGAAGAAAACAATACAAAGAATCAATAAATCAAAATTTCGTTCTTCAAAAATTAAATAAAGTTGGTAAAACATTAGCCAACCTCATCCAAAAGAGGAAGAAAAATCACAAGTTCAAGCAATTAGGAATAAAAAGGGGGAAATCACAACAGATCCTATAGAAATTCAACAGTTCATCAATACCTACTTCAACAACTTATATTCTAATAAGATGGAAAACAAAAGAAATACACAGATTTCTAGACACAATAAAATTGCCAAAACTAAAACAAGAAGATAGAGAAATTCTAAATAACCAAATATAAGTCAATGAAATTGAAAATATAATTAAAAATTTACCAATGAGGACTGGTGATATGGCTCAGTGGCATAAGCGCCTACTCACAAGCAGGAGGTTCTCAGTTTGACTCCCGGTACCCACATAAAAAAAAAAATTACCAATGAATCAAAGTCCTGGCCCTGATGGATTCACTGTTGAACTCTACAAGAAATTGAGAGAAGAACTAATGCCAGTAATGCAAAAACTTTTTATGGAAGTTCAAAGGGAAGCGATACTTCCAAAATCTTTCCGGGAAGCAAGTATTACCATAATTCCAAAACCAGAAAATAAGCCAACCAAAACAGAAAACTATAGGCCAATCCCCATCATGAACATAGATGTAAACATCCTCAATAACATACTGGCACATAGAATGCAGCAAATCATCAAGAGGATCACACACCATGACCAAGTAGGATTCATCCCAGGAATGAAGAGATGGTTCGAAATACACAAATCAATCAATGTAATATACTATATTAACAGAACCAAAGACAAATTCACATGATCATTTCAATAGATGCAGGAAGAGCATTTGCCAAAGTCCAACACCCATTCATGATAAAAAAAAAACTTACAGAAAATTGCATTAGATGGTCTTTACCTCAATCTGATCAAAGCCATCTGTCACAAACCAACAGCTAGCATCGTACTAAATGGTCAAAAATGGAAAGCTTTCACTCTAAAATCAGGAATAAGTCACGGATATCCACTATCATGACTCCTATTCAATATAGTTCTGGAAACATTAACCAAAGCAATTAGACAAGACAAAGATATGAAAGAAATGAAGAAAGATGATAGAGATAGGTACATAGATAGATAGATAGATAGATAGATAGATAGATAGATAGATAGATAGAAACAATAAAAGATAAATGATGACGCTGAGAGATTCCAGAAAATGTTTAAATTACTTATCTAAAAAGAAACTCACTACATCATATTGAATTGGATAGAGCCCTCATGGGGGCTACACTTTCCCCGGCTTTCCACAGCATCAAAATAAATATAAATGTGCCCAGCTCCAAAGTGTAATGCATGTTATATCTCTGAGTGCCCACACTCACCTCTCAAGTGTGTGCTAAATCTCTAATAAACCCTTCTCATGCCTCTTACTAAGGTAGCCTAAAATTCATTTTTCATGATGAGAGCCAGTGCCTGCAAGGAAATGTTGGGTTAAGTTCCTTATTTCAACTTTGCGAACCTGAGACACAGCCCAATGACAGAGTGGGAGGCACGGAACTGACTAGGGTGTTTGTGGCATCCTGCCTTAAGATAGGACACTTCCTGCTGCAGGCTGGGTTCAAGGGGGAAATGCTCTATGAGCTCCACTGAAGGTCCATCAAGGCTGTGGTGAGTGGTGAGCTTCACAAGGACTGTGTGACAAGGGAGGGGGCAGGGGGATTGGGATTGGTGTTGGGGCTGGGTGAGTGCCATGGGGTAGACCTTCTTCTGAAATTGGTTTACGTATCATGCTCCAAAGTAGACAAAACACTGGAGGTGCCAATTCCTTCCCAAACCTATCCACTGAGCCACTAGTCATTGAGGGGATTCAATGGTCCACACTACTTAGAACTGTGGCACTTGGAATGATCTGTACTGCATGTGTGGCACCATATATTGAAATGCCAGACCCTCTGCTGTCTTTTCTGTGCCTCTCTGATGGTTTTTAATATGGGACCCGACCTGGTCCTCTAGAGCCACCCCCGCATCTCCCATGCTGTCTCATTAGGAATAGAATATCTGCCTGGAAAGCCCTCAACAAAGGTTGCAGAAACTTTGAGGGTGAGCTCCTCAGGGTAGTAACCAGGGCTGGGCCCACTGAGTCCTGCTCTGGGTCTACATAACAACCGCTCCAGCTGCATCAGCTCCATCCTGGAGATGTCTGGGGCCAGAAGCAATGAGAAAAATGGATGATGTAGGATTAGCCTGCTGGAGGCTCCCTGATGGGAGATGCTTCTGGCCTGAAACTCAGTCAGGTCGGGGTAGATCTAATCTGGTTCAGGTTAGTTTGAGGTGCCTTGTAGATTGGGTTCTTACATCTCAAGACTTCATACTGATCTCTATCTGGTTTGCAGAAACACTGATAGAAAGCAGTGTGCAGCCACACAATGAGAGATGCGAAGAGCAAGATTGACCTGGCCAGTGATAAAGGAGTGAGAGGCAGGTTGATTGCCAAAGAGAAGAGGACAACAATGCTGAGAACAGCCACTGAGGCCTGACCTTGGCCTGGGTATGGCCAATTCTCAGGAGGCCATGTAATGGTTCTGGAAGATATATGGGCCTCTGGGAACAGTGCCTTAGGGACAAAACTTGTGCTGAAAGGACAATCTCTCCTGCTCTGTTTCCATGACTCTCAGAATCACCACTCATGCATGGCACACTCTCTAGGGGCAAGAAGAGCAGGGAAGACAAAGGTCATGGGGCCAAACAATAGGTCCATTGCTCTGCAACAAAGGTTCCTCAGATCGGGACCTTAAGTCACTGAAAAGGTGGCCTGAGCAGCCCAGGGTCAATAATACATAAAGTGTCCCTCCCTAGGAGCTCAGCCAGGGTCCTCCCAGACTGGGTGGCTCATGACTCCCTAGTCTCTATCTATATCGCTAATGCCCCCTCCTCTCATGAACCAGCTGCTCCTGACAGTGCTGTGTTCCCCTGTTGCCCTGTTCCTTGCAGTACATAGCTTACTGTGGGCTCTTGTGGTTTGAGTCACTTCATCCCATATCTGGGGCTCACTGTATTGGGTCACTTAGTCCCTACATCCACAGGGCCCTGGTAGCCACACACTTGGCCTCTGAAGGGCAAGTTTCCTAACAGTATATTTTTTACTGTCAACGTCTTCTGGATGGCCTGAGAGTCCCACAAATCATCAAACTACTACAAGAAATTGCTGCACTGTGGCAGCTAAAAATCATACCTTGCAAAGGCCAGAATAGCAAAATCTGAAATTCACTGTATGCTAGAATCAAGGTGTGAGCAAGGCCTTGCTCCCTCAGGATGCTCCAAGTTTGGACCTCGTCTACTACAGCTACCTTTGCTTGTGGCTCCATCACGATCGCCTCTGCCTCTGTCAGCATATGACTTTCCCTTCTTGTTTAGTCACCCTCTACCTGTCTCAAAGCACACTGGTGACTACATTCCAGGACCTAGTTGCATAAAGCAGGAAATTTCCCCTTGTTAAATCCTTAATTTACTTGAAAGGTAGAATGAGAGAAGGAAAGCAGGAAGGGAAGATGAGCAGGATGGAGATAAAAAAAAGAAGTAAGGCCAAGCACTGGAGGAGAATACTTGTCTCCTACCTAAACATAGTGAGTTCAAAGACAGCCTGCCAGGGAAGATTCCATGCTATCATGGTGTTCACATTCAACCTTGACAAACTGTCATAGCCAAGAGGAGAATAGGGTGACAGACTGATATCTATGATTTTTTTGTATGACTTGAGTGTCCCGCAAGTATTCGTGTGTGGATTCATTATTTCCTACAGAGAGATATTAAGAGTTAGAGCTAGGTGTGGGTGCCACACCGGGGTTACTGTTAAGACAAGTAGAGCTCAGAATGCTGGTTTGGGATTGGCTGGATCTGGGCTATCCCTTGTCAGAGGCTCCATTATTTCCTATGTGTGAGAATGTGCAGTCCTAGGTGTTTCCTGTTTCACTGCACAGCTGTCTCAGTTTCTGATGCTGTAATAAACCACCACACACTGCATTAGTTTAAGGGTAGAGATTTCTTTCTCACAGTTCTGGAGGCTGGAAAGTCCACAAGGCACCAGTGGGTTAGGTGTTTGGCCTGTATCTCATAGTTGGCATCATTGAAGGATCTTCAAGTGGTGAAAGAGATGGAAGGGGGAAAAGTTCCTGACTAGCTCCCTCTTTCAGCCCTTCTATAATGCTCAAGGCCATTCACAAGGGCTAATTGAACTACTTCCTGGAAGCCCTACCTATGGATACTACCATGTGGTTTCTTAGGTTCTAATTTATGGGTTTGGGGGAGGGACATACACGTCCAGTCCACAGAAGCAGCCACACCTCCTGGAGCATTCTGCTGTTTCAACTGGTCATAGAGGAAGGAGGCTGTGCCCACATGCTTGGCTCTCAAATGAGAACTATATTGGGATAAGCGCAGTGTCAGGGAAGAGGCTTCAGGAATGCTGCACCCAATGCAGCTCTTGAATTTCCTGGGGGAAGCACAGTAGAGGATGTAGAAAGGAGAAAAGAGTCAGAATACAGAAAGCTGAGGTCAGGTTCAGCCCCCTCTCCTGGTTGCAGGGAAGGAATCGCTAAATGACTGCCACTCGTTAATTTATACATTTGGTAGGTTGATGTCAGGTGAAATCCCTCTGCCCAACAGCTTGTTTACCAGGCTCATGTCAGGTGGCCCGGGTTCTCAGGACTGGCCGTGCTCTAGCCCTGCATGCGTGGTCAATCTCCAGCTCAGCCGCTCCACACATGGGGACAGAGACAAAGGATGGCACTGGGCCAGGGCTGGTGGGGAGAATGGAGTCATTCCCATGGAAACCATCTGAAGATGATAGATGTGCAGAAAGAGGAGTCTCACAGTCCAGGCTGAGCACCTGCTCTTGCACACTAGGACTCAGATTTGCTCAAACGTGAACCTGGGACTCCAGCCACAGGTGCTGCCCTGGGGCTGGGCTTCACTGCACCACTGTGATTAAGCAGGGAGGTGCACACTGCTGGCCACAGCTTGAAGGTCTCTGCAGGAACCAAGTCAGTGAGGCAGAATAAGTACTGAAGAGTAACTCGGGAGTCAGCTCAGCCAGAACTAAAGCACAGCTTTGCAGGTGTTTGGGCAGAGGGGACAGTCTTTGGGTTTTCTCCCTAGATTTCACACAGAATGAACCATCTTATGGTAGGTCTAGTAGTCATCCGGTGGTAAAAAATTTTGATCTCCCGGACATTGGCCCCACTAACTTTCGAGGCTCTAACTATTTATTTTCTCATTTCAGTGTAACACGTTTCAATGCAGAGTTCAGGTTAGGGTTATGGTTTCACCTCTTGAACCAGGAGACGATATATTTGTATACTATCTTATGGTGGTAATTTGTAGCAATTTGTTATAGTGGCAATGTGAAACTCATGCCTCCAGCCACCCTGGAAGGAAACACAAAGGACCTTTGTGCCCAAATAATTTGATGCTGAAAGGCGCAGCAGGAGCAAGGAACCGTGGGAAGCTGCCTTGCTTAGAGCAACATTAGAGGAAGCACTAGCTGCCCAAAGTGGATCACAGGGGCATGGATTTAGCTGAAGCTTCGATGTCATCGGCTGCTCAGGAGGCTGTGGCCCGCAAACCTCAGGTGCATCTCTAAGCCTGGAAGCCCTGTGTGTCTGACACAGTCCCCAGCAGAATTTCAAATCCCCATGGCAACACAGTGGTCTTACACGGGAGTCTGGCTAAGACTTCTGACAGCCACTGGAGGGCATGGGTCTTGGGCATCTCCTTTTTGTTGGGGAGCCAGCAGGAGGTGGAAATCTCCATCTGGCTTGGAAATTGCTTGGAGATTGCTTGTAAATCTCCCACCCAGCATGAAAGCTGCAGTGTATGGGTCAGTCAGGAGGGAAACCAGGTCCCTTCAGAGCAGCACCTACTCTGGCTGCTGCCCTGAGAAAAGGAAAAGGGGCAGGAGAGATTCCTGTGTTATGTGCCTAACTGGAGGGGTGCCTGGTGACACCAGTGTGGAGACTGGGGTCATTCAGGTCAGACACAGGTGCAGCCATGAGAATCATGTCCCAGCAGGATGGGGTCCCAGCAGCATATTTTCCACTTAGCCCTGCCCTGGCTTCTCATTGCGCCCTCCCACAGTCTGGACATAATCCTGGTGGGGGAAAGCACTACATAAGCTTAGAGTGGGCGTGGCCTCCAGGTGTTGTGGTCCAATGGAGGCCACTGGGTCCACAGGTCACTGAGAGAGTGGCAGGGCTCTGGCCCTGATCGTTCCCAGCCCAGAATAGGCGTCTGCTTCTGCCCCAGCCCATCCTGCCTTAGTCACCATCACACAGTATCCACAGGATCCTGCTAAGTGTTGGGGTGATTGCCCCTCACAGTAGGACCCTCCTGTTCCACAGCACTGATCGGGATGCTGCTGTAGGACCTCTTGCATGTGTCCCAATGTAAGCATGAGGTGTGGCCTGATAAGTGCTTCTCTTGGACAGGCCACCCCTTATAGGATATCTTGATGTGTACTCAGGGCTGGGAACAAAATCAGCCAGTTAAAGCAGGAGGGAGGAGGGAGTACAGCAATCTGCCCAGGACTCTCTCAGAGCAGCAGGGACCACAAGTGGGCCAGAGGAGGCACGCATTCTTGCCTTGTGCCTTCTCTGCGAGATCACATCAGGCTGGGTCTGAGGACAGAAGGCCCTGGTGGTGATGCTGCTTGAGCACAAACTTTGTCCTTCCCCGATATCATGAGCCAGTATACAGGGAGCACAACCATGGCATCTTGGTAGCAAGAGTATATTTAGACAAAAGAGTGGGCACCATCAGTGGAGTACCATTTCAAGAGACAACTGCAAGCACTGTGCTTGGAGAAACGTCTTCCAGCTCTGTCAATGGCATTGTGGCTGGTAATGAAGCCAGATGGCTCCGTGGGATGAAGAGACAGGAAGAACACGATGTGTAGAGATGGGTGGCACCTGAGAGTAAGCAGAAGAGTAAAATGGCTGGGGTTTGTAATGGTGAGGGAAAGAAAGTCAGCCCTGGGACTCCCCGCCCACCCTACCCTGACCACCCATCAGCCACATTCCCAGCGGTACTCACTGCCTCACTGCCAGTTAGTAACCAGTGCAGTCCACTAGGGAGGAGAAATAATATCA
Organism: Erethizon dorsatum; assembly: GCA_028451465.1. NCBI lineage: Eukaryota > Metazoa > Chordata > Mammalia > Rodentia > Erethizontidae > Erethizon > Erethizon dorsatum. The sequence continues at coordinate 7,910,001 of CM051822.1, forward strand.
AAGTAGGCAGATGAGAGACATAGACCGACAGACAGGCAGACAGACAGACAGACGCACAGAGATATCTTTGTGACAAGACCCCTGCTCCGCCTCTGGATACCTCAGGCTCAGTCTGGTCCAGCAGAGCAGGATAGGAGGGTTCCCTACACTCAGGGCCACAGTGTGGGAAAATCAATGAACTGGGCCTAACAGCTTCTCAGGCATGAAGGGTTTTGGCCTGTTTAACTTTTGACCATGGGAGCTTCTCAGCGAGCAGCCCAGGGTGGTCTGTGTGGAGAGCCCTCTCAGGCCAGGCCCCCTGAAAGTAAGGACATCTGCCACATCAGTAATGAGCAAGCTGAAGTGGAAAGGAGACGTGACCCTCTAGAGCCAACCCAAGATATGAGGAAGAGGTGACTCAGAATAGCAAGACCCAAGGTATGGCGAGGAGTTGGCCCAGGGAAGTGACTCTGGGGAAACTTGGTCCTGAGCACAAAACTTTCATCTGGGCAGACCTTGGCTAAACTGTCTCAGGGAGCACTTGGTGCCAAAAGACACGAGCACACAGAGACCAATATTTGGAATCCATCATCACACCATTGACGAGACCAGGAACCTGAGACCTTCCTATCTCCTTCCCTGGTGGAGTGGCATCAGACCTGCACAGACCCAGTATTCCCCTCCCATCATTCCTGATGGCCCTTACCCCTGGGGTCATTGAAGGAGATGTGGTCCTCAGGGATGCCCAGAGTCCTGGTAACTTTGCGGTAGTGCTCTTTGACTACAGGTTTCAACTCTTTCTTCCTCCCTGTGTCCAAGATTGCAGTGAGTGGGGGAAAAAGAGAGAACTATATAGCTTAAGTTTGTTAAGACCTTATCTTGCTATGCAGTTCAGGCTGGCTTTAAACTTTCAATCTTCCTTCCTCAGCCAAGCTAGTGCTGTAATGACAGGTATGGCCCACCACCTCTGGCTCAACACATAAATATTTTTTCACGAGTGAATGAAGTCAGAGACCCCTTTCCCACAGCGGCTCTGTGGCAAACCTCGTCTCTGAGAGGGGAGCTTGTTCTGGAGAAAACATCTGCTTCTCGAGGAATTAGGACAGGTCCCATGAAGCAGGTCCATGAGAGGAGGCAGTGATCACTCACCATAGAGGATATGCTCTTTTAATGACGTTTCATCGAAAGTCATCTTGAGGTAAAGCATGGCAAAATGATTGTAGTCAGTTTCTAGCACTCTCACGGTGAAGTTGTGTAATCCTTCAAAATCTGCAGTGTGGAGGCCAAGGCTCATTTTTCCTGACCACGGAGAAAGGACTGACCCTTTCCTCCCCAACCCACTATCACCAGCTTCTCCCCAAAGGATGCAACTGTGTGGAAGGGTAGGGAAGCCAGTTCCTTTCTGGAAGGTCTCTGCTACCCAAACGCAAACTCAGGCCTCCCTCACCCAGGACTCACTTGTCGTATTTTCCATTGTGAATAGGCCGGGCTGGTCAGTAGGGAATATAATGCTAAACTTTTGAACACATCCCTGGTTGCTGTAAGAGTGAGAGATGGTGGGGCTGAACAAGGTGAAGCAGTAAAGGACACAAGTTTGATCTCCCTTGGTGATAGAAAGCAGGACCAGAGCTGTAGTAGGATTCTCAGACCACAGCCCAACCCGACCCATGACAGTCAACATGGCTGGGGCCCCATCCATGGCACTGGGCATTCCCCTCTGAACTTCTGCCTGGTCCTCTACAGGGTCTGTTTAACCCTCCCTCTACACTCTGGGTCTCCTCTATTACCTCCCCAGGGAAGCCTGTTGCACACACACATCACAGGCACTGACCCCCTGCACTTATTTTGCTTCCTGCCTTTCCCATCTCTCCTTGCAAGTTCCTCTGAGCTTCCATTCTTTTCCATGCCCAGGAGTAACCTAGCCCTTTAGCCAAAACTCACCTCTCACCTGAGTCCAACTGACCCTCGCACTATAGATTCAGAGGCATTAAACATCCATTCCCATGTCTCTCTTTTTTCAAATGCTCCAGATAAAACCCAACAAGTTTCTAGAGCCAGAATGCACTGCAGGAAGATGACCACATGATACCCTCTCTGATTCCTCATCTGTCCCATTACTGTCATCTTCTATCTGTGACTTCTTATAAGTTGGCACTTTTGTGCATTTTCCTGCTTCAGTTGCTCTGAGATTCACTCCTTTTATTGGCCCCAGGCCAGACACTGGCTTGGGTCAGATGCCCCAGATTTTGGCCTGGGACTGCTCCCCTCCCAGATGCTCATTAGTCCCTGCTCAGCTGCCTGTGCTGATGCCTGGCTGCTTTGCTCCATCCTAAGGTGAGGCTCTCTGACTCAGAGTGCAGCAGGCCTCACTCTCACGGATGAAACTTCTTCTTTTATGGTGATGATGGTGGTGGTGGTACTGTCAAATTATTTGAACACATGGCCATGGCACTGAGCTATATTGATAGGGCCATTTTTATTTTTAATTTTTAGAAAGTGTCTCCCATGGTTCCCCAGGGTGAATTCAAACTCATAGATGTCCTACCTCAGCTCTGGAGGGAGGCGTGCTAGGATTATATGGAGGTTGGCTCCTTTAACTCACTTCCCTTCAACCCACTGATGTAACATGGTTGGGGTCCCTTGGCAGGAACCAGTGTCCCTCTGCCCTTCTGGGATAACCTTCCCTCTTCTTCATTTTTCCTGACTGTGCAGTCGCACATGAATATTAATTTCGGGGAGGAAGAAAGTGTGGGAAGAAGAAAAAGAGGGAGAAACAGAAGGAGAGAAATGGGGAAGCAAGAAGGTTAGGAAGGACAGAGGGAATAAGTGTGGAAGATTGATTCAGTACAGCGCAACGAGATGAAGGACAGTTTCCCTCAATTTGTTAAGCCATCAATTATGACATTGGTCTGCCTCTCAGACCCTAGGATATGGCACTTTACCTGAGCCAGTCAGAGGTGATATTGTAGCTGTGGTCATCGTTCAGCTTATAGGTGGCACTGCGTACGGCTGCTATGCTTTGGCTTTCATTCCAAACTGTGTTCCGTGCCAAACCTATGGCGTACCACTTCCCCTGAAACTGCAAAATTGAGATGAGAGGCAGAGCCCAGGGGTGGCCCCAGATCCACAACTCCCATGTGGTCCCTCTTAGTACCTCTGGGCAGCCCAATGGGCAGCAGGGCCCTGGGAATGAGCTGCTCTGAGAAATCAGCAGTAGTTTGGGTCATACAAGGACAGGAGTGATCATGACTGAGCAGTTTGCATTGAGTTTTGAGGGATGGGGTGGACCCATGCAAGTGGCTACTGGATCTTTCAGCACCCCAGTGTTCTTACTGGTGAGGAAGGACTGCCGATGTCCCAAACGAACATGCACAGGGCTTGGATTCTATGAGTCCTCCCACACGACACTGTCGCTGGGTCCTTCTGCTTTTTCCCCACCATCTTCCCACTGTCTCTTACCCTTAACTCTCTCTTCGCTGCTCTTCCAGAAACCTACCTGGTCATATTGGAAATCTGGCAGCAGGGGGACCTTGCCCAGAGGTTGACTTGGGATGAAGGTTGGAAGAGAGTCCTGAGCCTGGATCTTTAGGGCCCCCATCAGGATGAGGCCCAGACACAGGAGACCCAGGGCCATGGCTTCAGAGCAGCTGTTGACCTGGCAGGCTTTGGAAGAGAAAGAGGAATCCTGCAGAGACAAAGCTGAGTGAACTATTTATAGCCTCCAGTCTGCCCCTCCCTAAGTGGGAGGTTCCAAGCTTTTGTAAATCCAGGGTTAATGAGCTTATTGCCAGTAGCTCTTTCAGAAAACATGACAAGACATCCTGTCCGGCCCCTCCATTCAGGGTTGTGCAACGTAGGGAAAGGGCAAACCAGAAAGAGACAGGACGGACATGCCCAGACTTCCACACTGTGTTATGTTTAAAAGATCCTTCTCTGCGCTCACTGGGCTTCTACCTGTCATCTGATCCACACTGCGTGTGGGTCAGCAGCTGCAATTCACAGAAACTGACACGTCTGATCTGTCAGCCCAGGGTGTGTGTGCATTTGTGTGTTTTTGTGTGTGTGTGTGATTGTGTGTGTGTGGCAATGTAAACTCACTGTACCTAAAGCAAAATTTAGAGGGAAAGCAGTATTTTCCCTCCAAGTCTTGAGCAGCTCCTCCTTTAATCCGCCTCCCTGGAACCACTGCCCTTTGCTCTGGTACTGTTAAGGTAAACCCTTATGTTTCTCAAAGCTGAGCGCTATATCCTGGGATCTGCCCTCTTTCAAGAGATGCACTCAAGGTTGACAACTGTGTTCTTGTAGACAGCGTCGTGTGACATCTAGGAATTGCTGAAATTTATTTTCTTTCAAGGCTGAGTAGTAAGCACATCACTGAGTAAGTAACTGACTTTGTCTCACTTCTGTGACTTTCCTTGCACCTCCACCCACCCTTCCTGATTCCACTAAACCTCTTGCACAAAATGTATAAAAATGAGCCCTTCCTTTGTCCTGGAATCAGGCCTTTTGAACACAAGTTCACTGAGTCAGGTGTACAAGGAAAAGTAAATAAATCCTCCTGTTTCTCCTTTGGTCTCTGCGGACCCTTGAATTCTGCAACATACCCACAGAAACAAAGAACATGCCAGGTGTGTTTTCCCCTTGTCTACAATCTCTCAACTCAGGAGGCTGAGATAAGAGCCATTTGGAGGTGAATCTGGGCTACAGAGAGTTCTAAACAAGATTGAAATACAGAGATAGACCTGACCTCAAGAAAATAAACAAGCAAGCAGAAAAGATAACAAAAGGAAACAGAAAAAAAATAAATTTAGCAAAGAGTGTTTACTGGTCTAGGTTCCGTGACTCCTTTTGGATCTTGTAAAGGTCAGGGAATGGTGCTGAAGCTGACAGTGGACATTCTGGACAGGGAAGGACAGGGTAGGACAGGGTGTCTGCCCTGAGTCCACTGAGCTCAGATCTGGGCCCGCACCAGGGCTCTAAGTCGGGTCTTAGATCATGCCCTGAGCCCCCCTCTTTCCCCACATATCTGCCCCCATTTTCAGAAGCAAACAGGACATAAGGGATCCTCAGGGAATTGCCCTCTTCTCTGAGTCACTTAGGCAGAGGACAACAGCCACGTACGCAGGCCATAGATGTGGCTGTTTGACAGGGCTGAGTGCTGAGGCTTCAGAAAGAACTAAGAGTGGAGCCCTGGCAGGATAACATTGAGGTTCAGGCACCTGCCCTGGAAGATGGGCTGCACTCTGCTCCTATGTACACCAGCGGTTTTGGGTCACAAGGTTTCAGCATTTGGCCTTGTCCCTGAGTGGTTGTTTAGACCACAAGTTTATCTCTGGTCACTTCTTCAGGGGCCATGTAGCCCAGTGGCTCAAGCCTAGGGTCTCTAAATGTCACTCATACAGCTGATTCCAGGCTTTTCCCTGAGGGAGACCATTTCCTCACTTGGGGCCTGGGCAGCAACCTGGTGAGACCATGATGGACCCCAAACCCTCCATGAGGTGGCTGCCTGCCATGGACACTTGACGTGAGGCTTGCCTGGGATCCTGGCTTTACATGGGTCTAAGAGGGTCCTCATTGCCTCTCACATTGCTTTTTATTGTCCACCCTGAACTCCAAGCTTATGGGCCACAAATAAAACAAGTTTGGAGGGAATCCTGAGCTGGTGGTAAGTGTGCTGCCTTAGACGCATGCACCAGACAGCCTTCACTGTGTCTTGTATATCCATATGTATAGCACCATAATTCTTAATAGGTAAATCTTAGAAATTGCTTCGATGTCCATCAACAAATGAATGTAAAAACCAGTGATATTTTTAATAACACTGTGAAACACTACTCTTCGAGAAATAAGGAGGATTTTGAGTGACTTGTAGAAAAATGCATGAACTTTGAAGATATACTTTAACTGACATCAAGCCAGCAAACGACATTTAATATCACATGGCTTCACCTTCATATAAAATCCATAATATAAAAAAGGAGCCAAATTAATGATTCACAGTAGGAATTCGGTTGTGTACAAACACCAGCTCCCCCTGAGGAATGTAATCATTGCGAAGTACAGATATATACTAATGTAAAGTAAAAATTCGAAATAGTAAATGAACACTATTTTACATAAAAGTTAGAACTGAATTCACTTTGAAAGTAATATATATATATATATCATGCCAAAGCAAAATGCCAGCTGAAATTTGAATCCTTCTCTTTCTATGATGGTACCTCATGGACCACTATTAATTAGTTTCTAATAATTTTGCTTCTCTCTACATTTTACATGCTGATGTGTATTGTTTATATATTACACAGTGTACTCTGTCTCACGTTGTCAGCTTGGCACTGGAAATATACATATATATATATCAGCTCTGGAGTGCCGTGTCATTTTCTTAGGAGTGCTTGAGAAAGCGATTTTGTAGTGACTCCTAAAACATCAGCAGCACTGAACTGTCAAACCAAAGTCTGTTGATATTTGCAAAGTTTATATCTGTGTCAAGAGGTCAGGGCCCGCCTCCTTGTGATCTCGGTGAGCTCCAGGTACCATAGCTTTGTGAAGGTTCCCTTAGGCACACTTGTGGACTGGGTGATTGGACTGGGATTGATTTACTCTATCTTTTGTCTATTGAAGGTGTGTTGAGAGTCATTAGGGTGAATGTTTCTGATCTGATTCTTCTGAGCAGTCTTCCCCTCCTTCTTTTTGACTCTGGCTTGTGAGGATGGATTTTAATATTAGATCAGAAGACAGGAATGCGACTAGCAACCAGGAAAAGAGAGATATTTTAAAAAGCCAAGAGACCACGAAAAATCAATCCAACAGCTACAAGATGAAGCAAAGAAGAACAACATAGCATTGATTGGAGTCACTGAGAAAGCTGGAGACAGCGCATAAGGCATAAAAATCCTTGTCACAGAAGTAATGGCAGAAAACTTCCCAAACATGAATAAAGAATTAGATATACAAATAAATGAAGCATATAAAACCTCAAATAACCATGATCAAAATAAATGTACACCAAAGCATATAACAATCGAGATTCCAGAGCTTCAACACAAGAACAAAATATTAAAAGTAGCTAGAGAAAAGAAACAAATTAACTTTAAAGGAAATCCTATCAGAATCATAGCAGACTTCTCAACACAAACCTTCAAATCAAAGAGAGCATGGAGTGCGGTATTTCAAACCCTAAAAGAAAACAATTTCCGGGCCGGTGAGATGGCTCAGCGGTGTAAGCGCCTGCCTTGCAAGCGCGAGGGCCCGAGTTCGACTCCCGGATCCCACATACGAAAAAGGGGCCGGTGTTATCACAAAACCATCTTTCAAAATCAATGGAGAAATAACATACTTCCAATGCAAAGAACAACTGAAGAAATTTATGACCACCAAACCAGCTCCACACAATTCTCTGAAGGATATATTAGAAAAAGATAATAAAGGCCACAATCATATGAACATGACTAGAAAGAAGCCACCAGGCAGGGCCAGTGAGATGGCTCAGTGGCAAGAGCACCTGCCTGGCAAGTGCGATGCCCTGAGTTCAACTCCCGGTAGCCGCATACGAAAAGAGGGCCACTGATATCGCTCAGCAGCATGGGCACCTCTTGATGCATGAGTTGCTGAGTTCAACCCCCAGTACTCATAAAAAAGAAAAAAATGAAGCCACCAGGCAGTTCAAGCAATTAAACAGAGGAGAAAAACAGGGAACCAACAACAGGAAAATAATATGAAAAAGATAAGCCAATATATATCAGTTATAACCATCCATGTAAATGGTCTCAACTCACCAATCAAAAGAAACAGACTGGCAGAATGGATCAAGAAGCAAGATCCAATAATATGCTGCATTCAAGAAACACATTTAACCCAAAGAGAAATTCATAGCCTAAAAGTCAAAGGATGGAAAAGAATTCTCCATGCCACAGGAACCCAGAGTAAAGCAGGAATATCTATTCTATTTGCAGACAATGTAAACTTTAAGCCAAAACTGATTAAAAGAGACATGGGTCACTGCACACTTCTGAAGGGATAACTCATGAAAGAAGAGATAACAATCATAAATACATATGCACCAAACATTGGTGCGCCCAACTATATAAAACACATATTAGCAGACATGAAAAATCAAGTAAGCACTAACACAATTGCAGTGGGGGAACTTAACGCCCCCCTCTCACGAATAGATAGAGCAACTAGACAAAAAAACAACAAAGAAATTTCAGAATTAAACTAAACCTGTGAGAAATGGACTTGTGGGATGTCTACACAGTGTTCCACCCCAGAACAACAGAATACACATTCTTCTCAGCTGCACATGGGACGTTCTCTAAAATAGACCACGTATTAGGCAACAAAACATCTTTAAGTAAAGGTAGGGGAATTGAAATCATCCCACACTTAATATCTGACCATACTGCAATGAAAATGCAAATCAGTGATAAAAAAATCACAAAAACTACAAAAACACATGGAAATTAAACAACACACTTCTGAACCACCTGTGGTTCACAAAGAAAAAGAAGACAAACAAAACACTATATACAATTAAATGATGATGCCAAAACAACATCCTGAAACTTATGGCATGCAATGAAAGCAGTCCTATGAAGGAAATTTATATCAATGAACTCTCACATCAGGAAAACAGAATAAGCTCAAATAAACAACCTAATGTTGGACTTCAAAATTCTACAAAAAGAATAACTCGAGCACAAAGCTCACATGAAGTAGGAAATTATAAAGATAAGAGCAGAAATTAGTGCAATTGAGATGAGGAAAACAATACAAAGAATCAATAAATCAAAAAGTTGTTTCTTCAAAAATGAAATAAAGTTGGTAAAACATTAGCTAACCTCATCCAAAAGAGGAAGAAAAATCACAAGTTCAAGCAATTAGGAATAAAAAGGGGGAAATCACAACAGATCCTATAGAAATCCAACAGTTCATCAATACCTACTTCAAGAACTTATATTCTAATAAGATGGAAAACAGAAGAAATACAGATTTCTAGGCACAATAAATTTGCAAAAACTAAAACAAGAAGATAGAAAAATTCTAAAGAGCAAATATCAGCCAATGAAATTGAAAATATAATTAAAAGTTTACCATTTGTTCTTCTCTTGATTTGTTTTGTTTTTTTCTTCTCTTTAAAATAAAAAAATAAAAAAATAAAAAAGTTTACCAGGGGCTGGTGAGATGGCTCAGCAGCATAAGCGCCTGCCTTGCAAGAGCAAGGGCCCGAGTTCGACTCCAGGATCCCACATACGAAAAAGGGGCCGGTGATATCGCTCAGCGGCATGGGTGCCTGTTGGTGCGTGAGGTCCTGAGGTCGACCCCCCGGTACCAACAACAAAAAAAAAAGTTTACCAAAGATGATTGGTGATATGACTCAGTGGCATAAGCGCCTGCTGGCAAGCATGAGGTCCTGAGTTTAACTCCCGGTACCCACGCAAAAAAAATTACAAATGAATCAAAGCCCTGACCCTGATGGATTCACTGTTGAACTCTACAAGAAATTCAGAGAAGAACTAATGCCAGTAGTGCAAAAACTCTTCATGGAAATTCAAAAGGAAGCAATACTTCAAAAATCTTTCCGGGAAGCACGTATTACCATAATTCCAAAACCAGAGAATAAGTCAACCAAAACTATAGGCGAATCTCCATCATGAACATAGATGTAAACATCTTCAATAAGATACTGGCACATAGAATGCAGCAAGTCATCAAGAGGATCACACACCATGACCAATAGGATTCATCCCAGGAATGAAGAGATGGTTCGAAATACACAAATCAATCAATGTAATATACTATATTAGAACCAAAGACAAATTCACATGATCATTTCAATAGATGCAGGAAAAGCATTTGCCAAAGTCCAACACCCATTCATGATTAAAAAAAAAAAACCCTCCAGATATTCTCAATAGATGGTCTTTACCTCATGCTGATCAAAGCCATCTGTGACAAACCAACTGCTAATATCATACTAAATGGTCAAAAATGGAAAGCTTTCACTCTAAAATCAGGAATAAGTCATGGATATCCACTATCACGACTCCTATTCAATATAGTTCTGGAAACATTAACCAAAGCAATTAGACAAGACAAAGAAATGAAAGGAATAAAGAAAGATGATAGATATAGATAGATAGGTAGATAGATAGATAGATAGATAGATAGATAGATAGATAGATAGATAGAAACAATAAAAGATAAATGACAAGGCTGAGAGAATCCAGAAAATGTTTCAATTACTTATTTAAGAAGAAAGTCACCACATCATATTGAATTGCATAAAGCCCTTACGGGTGCTACACTTTCCTCGGCTTTCCACAACCTCAAAATAAATATAAATGTTCCCAGATCCACAGTGTAATGGATGTCATATCTCTGAGTGCCCACACTCACCTCTCAAGTGTGTACTAAATCTCTAATAAACCCTTCTCATGCCTCTTACTAAAGCAGCCTAAAATTCATTTTTCATGATGAGAGCCAGTGCCTGCAAGAAAATGTTGGGTTAAGTTCCTTATTTCAACTTTGCGAACCTGAGACACAGCCCATGACAGAATGGGAGGGATGGAACTGACTAGGGTGTTTGTGGCATCTGCCTTAAGATAGGACACTTCCTGCTGCAGGCTGGATTCAAGGGGGAAATGCTCTATGAGCTCCACTGAGAGTCCATCAAGGCTGTGGTGAGCGGTCAGCTTCACAAGGAATGTGTGACAAGGGAGGGGGCAGGGGGGTTGGGATTGGTGTTGGGGGTGGGTGAGTGCCATGGGGTAGACCTTCTTCTGAAATTGGTTTACGTATCATGCTCCAAAGTAGACAAAACACTGGAGGTGCCAATTCCTCCCCAAACCTATCCACTGAGCCACTAGTCACTGAGGGGATTCAATGGTCCACACTACTTAGAACTGTGGCACTTGGAATGATCTGTACTGCATGTGTGGCACCATATATTGAAATGCCAGATCCTCTCCTTTCTTTTCTGTGCCTCTCTGATGGTTTTTAATATGGGGCCCGACCTGGTCCTCTAAAGCCACCCCAGAATCTCCCATGCTGTCTCATTAGGAACAGAAGATCTCCCTGGAAAGCCCTCAACAAAGGTTGCAGAAACTTTGAGGGTGAGCTCCTCAGGGTAGTAACCAGAGCTAGGCCCACTGAGTCCTGCTCTGGGTCTACATAACAACCGCTCCAGCTGCATCAGCTCCATCCTGGAGATGTCTGGGGCCAGAAGCATTGAGAAAAAAGGATGATGTAGGATCAGCCTGCTGGAGGCTCCCTGATGGGAGATGCTGATAGCCTGAAACTCAGAGTCAGGTTGGGGTAGATCTAATCTGGTTCAGGTTAGTTTGAGGTGCCTTGTAGATTGGGTTCGTACATCTCAAGACTTCATACTGATCTCTATCTGGTTTGCAGAAACACTGATAGAAAGCAGTGTGCAGCCACACTATGAGAGATACGAAGATCAAGATTGAACTGGCCAGTGATAAAGGATTGGAGACAGGTTGATTGGCAAGGAGAAGAGGACAAAAATGCTGAGAACAGCCACTGAGGCCTGACCTTGGCCTGGGTATGACCCATTCTCAGGAGGCCATGTAATGGTTCTGGAAGATATATGGGCCTCTGGGAACAGTGCCTTAGGGACAAAACTTGTGCTGAAAGGACAATCTCTCCTGCTCTGTTTCCATGACTCTCAGAATCACCACTCATGCATGGCACACTCTCCAGTGGCAAGAAGAGCAGGGAAGACAAAGGTCATGGGGCCAAACAATAGGTAAATTGCTCTACAACGAAGCTTCCTCAGATGTGGACCTTAAGTCACTGAAAAGGTGGCTTGAGCTGCCCAGGGTCAATAACACATAAAGTGTCCCTCCCTAGGAGCTCAACCAGGGCCCGCCTGGACTGGGGTGGCTCATGACTCATTAGTCTCTATCTATATCGCTAATGTCCCCTCCTCTCATGAACCAGCTCGTCCTGACAGTGCTGGGTTCCCCTGTTGCCCTGTTCCTTGCAGTACATACCTTACTGTGGGCTCTTGTGGTTTGATTCACTTCGTCCCATCTCTGGGGCTCGCTGTCTTGGGTGACTTAGTCCCTACATCCACAAGGCCCTGGTAGCCACACACTTGGCCTCTGAAGGGCAAGTTTCCTAACAGTATACTTTTTACTGTCAACATCTTCTGGTTGGCCTGAGAGTCCCACAAATCATCAAACTACTATAAGAAATTGCTGCACTGTGGCAGCTAAAAATCATACCTTGCAAAGGCCAGAATAGCAAAATCTGAAATTCACTGTATGCTAGAATCAAGGTGTGAGCAGGGCCTTGCTCCCTCAGGATGCTCCAAGTTTGGACCTCACCTACTACAGCTACCTTGGCTTGTGGCTCCATCACGATCGCCTCTGGCTCTGTCTGCATATGACTTTCCCTTCTTGTTTAATCATCCTCTACCTGTCCAAAACACACTTGTGACTACATTGAGGAGCTGGTTGCATAAAGCAGGAAATCTCCCCTTGTTAAATCCTTAATTCACTTGAAAGGTAGAATGAGAGAAGGAAAGCAGGAAGGGAAGATGAGCAGGATGGAGATAAAAAAAAGAAGTAAGGCCAAGCACTGGATGAGAATACTTGTCTCCTACCTAAACATAGTGAGTTCAAAGACAGCCTGCCAGGGGAGATTCCATGCTATCAAGGTGTTCACATTCAAGCCTGACAAACTGTCATAGTCAGGAGGAGAATAAGGTGACAGATTGACTTCTATAATTTTTTTGTATGACTGAGTGTCCTCTAGGAATTCATATGTGGAAATTTAGTTACTACAGTGAGATAATAAGAGTGTAGAACTAGGTTTTGGTGACACAGTGGGGTTACTGTTAAGACAAGTAGAGCTCAGAACGCTGGTTTGGTGTTTCCTGCATCTGGGCTTTCCCTTGTCAGAGGCTCCATTATTTCCTGTGCGAGAGAATGTCCAGTCCTAGGTGTTTCCTGTTTCACTGCACAGCTCTCTCAGTTTCTGATGCTGCAACAAACCTCCACACACTGCATTAGTTTAAGGGTAGAGATTTCTTTCTCACAGTTCTGAAGGCTGGAAAGTCCACAAGGCACCAGTGGGTTTGGTGTTTGTTCTGTTCCTTATATTTGGCATCATTGAAGGATCCTCAAGTGGTGAAAGGGATGGAAGGGGAAAAAGTTCCTGACTAGCTCCTTCTTTCAGCCCTTATATAATGCTCAAGGCCTGTTCACATGGGCTAATTAAACTATTTCCTGGAAGCCCCACCTCTGGATAGTACCATGTGGTTTCTTAGGTTCTACTTTATGGGTTTGGGGAGGGACATACACATCCAGTCCACAGAAGCAGCCACACCTCCTGGAGCATTCTGCTGCTTCAACTGGTCATAGAGGAAGGAGGCTGTGCCCACATGCTTGGCTCTCAAATGAGAACTATATTGGGATAAGCGCAGTGTCAGGGAAGAGGCTTCAGGAATGCTGCACCCAATGCAGCTCTTGAATTTCCTGGGGGAAGCACAGTAGAGGATGTAGAAAGGAGAAAAGAGTCAGAATACAGAAAGATGAGGTCAGGTTCAGCCCCCTCTCCTGGTTGGAGGGAAGGAACCGCCCAATGACTGCCACTCATTAATTTATACATTTCACAGGTTGATGTCAGGTGAAATCCCTCTGCCCAACAGCTTGTTTACCAGGCTCACGTCGGGTGGCCTGGGTTCTCAGGACTGACCGTGCTCTAGCCCTGCACGTGTGGTCAATCTCCAGCTCAGCCACTGCACACATGGGGACAGAGACAAAGGATGGCATTGGGGCAGGGCTGGTGGGGAGAATGGTGTTGTTCCCATGGAAACCATCTGGAGATGATACATGTGTAGCAATAGGAGTCTCACAGTCCAGGCTGAGCACCTGCTCTTGCACAATGGGACTCAGATTTGCTCAAACGCGAACCTGGGACTCCAGACACAGGTGTTGCCTTGGGCCTGGGCTTCCCTGCACCCCTGTGACTAAGCAGGGAGGTGCACACTGCTGGCCACAGCTTGAAGATCTCTGCAGGTACCAAGTCATTGAGGCAGAATGAGCATTGAAGAGTAACTCGGGAGTCAGCTCAGCCAGAACTAAAGTACAGCTTTGCAGGTGTTTGGGCAGAGGGGACGGTCTTTGGGTTTTCTCTCTAGATTTCACACAGAATGAACCATCTTATGGTAGGTCTATTAGTTATCCGGTGGTAAAAAATTTTGATCTCCCGGGCCTTGGTCCCACTAACTTCCGAGGCTCTACCTCTTTATTTTCTCATTTCAGTGTAACATGTTTCAATGCAGAGTTCAGGTTAGGGTTATGGTTTCACCTCTTGAACCAGGAGACGATATATTTGTATACTATCTTATGGTGGTAATTTGTGGCAATTTGTTATACTGGCAATGTGAAACTCATGCCTCCAGCCACCCTGGAAGGAAACACAAAGGACCTTTCTGCCTAAATATTTTGATGCTGAAAGGCGCAGCAGGAGCAAGGAACCGTGGGAAGCTGCCTTGCTTAGAGCAAGATTAGGGGAAGCACTGGCTACCCAAAGTAGATCACAGGGGCATGGATTTAGCTGAAGCTTCGGTGTCATTGCTTGCTCAGGAGGCTGTGGCCAGCAAACCTCAGGTGCATCTCTAAGCCTGGAAGCCCTGTGTGTCTGACACAGTCCCCAACAGAATTTCAAATCCCAGTGGCAACAAAGTGGTCTTACATTGGAGTCTGGCTAAGACTTCTGACAGCCACTGGAGGGCATGGGTCTTGGGCATCTCCTTTTTGTTGGGGAGCCAGCAGGAGGTGGAAATCTCCATCTCGTTTGGAAATTGCTTGGAGATTGCTTGTAAATCTCCCACCCAGCATGAAAGTTGCAGTGTATGGGTCAGTCAGGAGGGAAACCAGGTCCCTTCAGAGCAGCACCTACTCTGGCTGCTGCCCTGAGAAAAGGAAAAGAGGCAGGAGAGATTCCTGTGTTATTTGCCTAACTGGAGGGGTGCCTGATGACACCAGTGTGGAGACCGGGGCCATTCAGGTCAGACACAGGTGCAGCCACGAGAATCATGTCCCAGCAGGATGGGGTCCCAGCAGCATATTTTCCACTTAGCCCTGCCCTGGCTTCTCAGTGCACCCTCCCACAGTCTGGACATAATCCTGGTGGGGGAAAGCACTACATAAGCTTAGAGTGGGCGTGGCCTCCAGGTGTTGTGGTCCAATGGAGGCCACTGGGTCCACAGGTCACTGAGAGAGTGGCAGGGTTCTGCCCCTGATCATTCCCAGCCCAGAATAGGTGTCTGCTTCTGCCCCAGCCCATCCTGCCTTAGTCACCATCACACAGTATCCACAGGATCCTGCTAAATGTTGGGGTGATTGCCCCTCACAGTAGGACCCTCCTGTTCCACAGCACTGATCGGGATGCTGCTGTAGGACCTCTTGCATGTGTCCCAATGTAAGCATGAGGTGTGGCCTGATAAGTGCTTCTCTTGGACAGGCCACCCCTTTTAGGATATCTTGATGTGTACTCAGGGCTGGGAATAAAATCAGCCAGTTAAAACAGGAGGGGGGAGGGAGTACAGCAATCTGCCCAGGACTCTCTCAGAGCAGCAGGGACAACAAGTGGGCCAGAGGAGGCAGGCATTCTTGCCTTGTGCCTTCTCTGCGAGATCACATCAGGCTGGGTCTGAGGACAGAAGGCCCTGGTGGTGATGCTGCTTGAGCACGAACTTTGTCCTTCCCCGATATCATGAGCCAGTATACAGGGAGCACAACCATGGCATCTTGGTAGCAAGAGTATATTTAGACAAAAGAGTGGGCACCATCAGTGGAGTACCATTTCAAGAGACAACTGCAAGCACTGTGCTTTGAGAAGTGTCTTCCAGCTCTCTCATTGGCATTGTGGCTGGTAATGAAGCCAGATGGCTCCATGGGATGAAGTGACAGGAAGAACATGATGTGTAGAGATAGGTGGCACCTAAGAGTAAGCAGAAGAGTAAAATGGCTGGGGCTTGTAATTGTGAGGGAAAGAAAGTCAGCCCTGGGACTCCCCGCCCACCCTACCCTGACCACCCATCAGCCACATTCCCAGCGGTACTCACTGCCTCACTGCCAGTTAGTAACCAGTGCAGTCCACTAGGGAGGAGAAATAATATCAAAGTAGGCAGATGAGAGACATAGACCGACAGACAGGCAGACAGACAGACAGACGCACAGAGATATCTTTGTGACAAGACCCCTGCTCCGCCTTTGGATACCTCAGGCTCAGTCTGGCCCAGCAGAGCAGGATAGGAGGGTTCCCTACACTCAGGGCCGGAGTGTGCGAAAATCAATGAACTGGGCCTTACAGCTTCTCAGGCATGAAGGGTTTTGGCCTGTTTAACTTTTGACCATGGGAGCTTCTCAGCAAGCAGCCCAGGGTGGTCTGTGTGGAGAGCCCTCTCAGGCCAGGCCCCCTGAAAGTAAGGACATCTGCCACATCAGTAATGAGCAAGCTGAAGGGGAAAGGAGACGTGACCCTCTAGAGCCAACCCAAGATATGAGGAAGAGGTGACTCAGAATAGCAAGACCCAAGGTATGGCGAGGAGTTGGCCCAGGGAAGTGACTCTGGGGAAACTTGGTCCTGAGCACAAAACTTTCATCTGGGCAGACCTTGGCTAAACTGTCTCAGGGAGCACTTGGTGCCAAAAGACACGAGCACACAGAGACCAATATTTGGAATCCATCATCACACCATTGACGAGACCAGGAACCTGAGACCCTCCTATCTCCTTCCCTGGTGGAGTGGCATCAGACCTGCAGAAACCCAGTATTACCTTCCCATCATTCCTGATGGCCCTTACCCCTGGGGTCATTGAAGGTGATGTGGTCCTCAGGGATGCCCAGAGTCCTGGTAACTTTGCGGTAGTGCTCTTTGACTACAGGTTTCAACTCCTTCGTTCTCCCTGTGTCCAAGATGGCAGTGAGTGGGGGAAAAAGAGAGAACTATGTGTCTTAAGTTTGTTAAGACCTTCTCTTGCTATACAGTCTAGGCTGACTTTAAACTTTCAATCTTCCTTCCTCAGCCAACCTAGGGCTGTAATGACAGTTATGGGCCACTACCCCTGGCTCAACACATAAACATTTTTGCACGAGTGAATGAAGTCAGAGACCCCTTTCCCACAGCGGCTCTGTGGCAAACCTCGTCTCTGAGAGGGGAGCTTGTTCTGGAGAAAACATCTGCTTCTCGAGGAATTAGGACAGGTCCCATGAACCAGGTCCATGAGAGGAGGCAGTGATGACTCACCATAGAGGATATGCTGTTTGAACGGCATTTCATTGAAAGTCATCTTCACGTAAAGCATGCAAAACTGATTGTAGTCAGTTTCTAGCACTCTCACGGTGAAGTTCTGTAATCGTTCAAAATCTGCAGTGTGGAGGCCAAGGCTCATTTTTTCTGACCACAGGGAGAGGACTGTCCCTTTCCTCCCCAACCCACTATCACCAGCTTCTCCCCACAGGATGCAACTGTGTGGAAGGGTAGGGAAGCCAGTTCCTTTCTGGAAGGTCTCTGCTACCCAAACGCAAACTCAGGCCTCCCTCACCCAGGACTCACTTGTCGTATTTTCCATTGTGAATAGGCCGGGCTGGTCAGTAGGGAGTATAATGCTAAACTTTTGAACACATCGCTGGTTGCTGTAAGAGTGAGAGATGGTGGGGCTAAACAAGGTGAAAGAGTAAAGGACACAAGTTTGATCTCCCTTGGTGATAGAAAGCAGAACCAGAGCTGTAGTAGGATTCTCAGACCACAGCCCAACCCGACCCATGACAGTCAACATGGCTGGGGCCCCATCCATGGCACTGGGCATTCCCCTCTGAACTTCTGCCTGGTCCTCTGCAGGGCCTGTTTAACCCTCCCTCTACACTCTGGGTCTCCTCTATTACCTCCCCAGGGAAGCCTTTTGCACACACACATCACAGGCACTGACCCCCTGCACTTATTTTGCTTCCTGCCTTTCCCATCTCTCCTTGCAAGTTCCTCTGAGCTTCCATTCTTTTCCATGCCCAGGAGTAACCTAGCCCTTTAGCCAAAACTCACCTCTCACCTGAGTCCAACTGACCCTCGTACCATAGATCCAGAGGCATTAAACATCCATTCCCATGTCCCTCTTTTTTCAAATGCTCCAGATGAAACACAACAAGTTTCTAGAGCCAGAATGCACTGCAGGAAGATGACCACATGATACCCTCTCTTATTCCTCATCTGTCCCATTACTGTCATCTTCTATCTGTGACTTCTTATAAGTTGGCACTTTTGTGCATTTTCCTGCTTCAGTTGCTCTGAGATTCTCTCCTTTTATTGGCTCCAGGCCAGACACTGGCTTGGGTCAGATGCCCCAGATTTTGGCCTGGGACTGCTCCCCTCCCAGATGCTCATTAGTCCCTGCTCAGCTGCCTGTGCTGATGCCTGGCTGCTTTGCTGCATCCTAAGGTGAGGCTCTCTGACTCAGAGTGCGGCAGGCCTCACTCTGACGCATGAACCTTCTTCTTTTATGGTGATGATGGTGGTGGTGGTAGTGGCAAAGTATTTGAACACATGGCCGTGGCACTGAGCTATATTGATAGGGCCATTTTTATTTTTAATTTTTGGAAAGTGTCTCCCATGGTTCCCCAGGGTGAATTCAAACTCATAGATGTCCTACCTCAGCTCTGGAGGGAGGCCTGCTAGGATTATAGGCAGGGTGGCTCCTTTAGCTCACTTCCCTTCAACCCACTGATGTAACATGGTTGGGGTCCCTTGGCAGCAAACAGTGTCCTCTGCCCTTCTGGGATAACCTTCCCTCTTCTTCATTTCTCCTGACTGTGCAGCCATCCATGAATATTAATGGAGGGGAGTGAGAAAGTGTGGGAAGAAGAAAAAGAGGGAGAAACAGAAAGAGAGAAATGGGGAAGCAGGAAGGTTAGGAAGGACAGAGGAAATAAGTGTGGAAGACTGATTCACTACAGAGCAACGAGATGAAGGACAGTTTCTTTCAATTTGTTAAGCCATCAATTATGACATTGGTCTGCCTCTCAGACCCTAGGATATGGCACTTTACCTGAGCCAGTCAGAGGTGACATTGTAGCTGTGGTCATCGTTCAGCTTATAGGTGGCACTGTGCATGGCTGCTATGCTTTGGCTTTCATTCCAAACTGTGTTCTGTGCCAAACCTATGGCGTACCACTTCCCCTGAAACTGCAAAATTGGGATGAGAGGCAGAGCCCAGGGGTGACCCCAGATCCACAACTCCCATGCGGTCCCTCTTAGCACCTCTGGGCAGCCCAATGGGCAGCAGGGCCCTGGGAATGAGCTGCTCTGAGAAATGAGCAGTAGTTTGGGTCACAAAGGACAGGAGTGATCATGACTGAGCAGTTTGCATTGAGTTTTGAGGGATGGGGTGGGCCCATGCAAGTGGCTACTGAATCTTTCCGAATCCCAGTGTTCTTACCGGTGAGGAAGGACTGCCGATGTCCCAAACGAACATGCACAGGGCTTGGATTCTATGAGTCCTCCCACACGACACTGTCGCTGGGTCCTTCTGCTTTTTCCCCACCATCTTCCCACTGTCTCTTACCCTTAACTCTCTCTTCGCTGCTCTTCCAGAAACCTACCTGGTCATATTGGAAATCTGGCACCAGGGGGAACTTGCCCAGAGGTGGACTTGGGATGAAGGTTGGAAGAGAGTCCTGAGCCTGGATCTTTAGAGCCCCCGTCAGGATGAGGCCCAGACAGAGGAGACCCAGGGCCATGGCTTCAGAGCAGGTGTTGACCTGGCAGGCTTTGGAAGAGAAAGAGGAAGCCTGAAGAGACCAACCAGAGTGAACTATTTATAGCCTCCAGTCTGCCCCTCCTTAATTGGGAGTTTCTAAGCTTTTGTAAATCCAGGGTTAATGAGCTTATTGCCAGTAGCTCTTTCAGAAAACATGACAAGACATCCTGTCCGGCCCCTCCATTCAGGGTTGTGCAACGTAGGGAAAGGGCAAATCAGAATGAGACAGGACGGACATGCCCAGTCTTCCACAATGTATTATGTTCAAAAGATCCTTCTCCGTGCCACTGGGCCTCTACTCGTCATCTGATCCACACTGCGTGTGGGTCAGCAGCTGGAATTCACAGAAACTGATACGTCTGACCTGTCAGCCCAGGGTGTGTGTGTATTTTTCTGTGTTTGTGTGTGTGTGTGATTGTGTGTGTGTGGCAATGTAAACTCACTGTGCCTAAAGCAAAATTTAGAGGGAAAGCAGTATTTTCCCTCCAAGTCTTGAGCAGCTCCTCCTTTAATCTGCCTCCCTGGAACCACTGCCCTTTGCTCTGGTACTGTTAAGGTAAACCCTTATGTTTCTCAAAGCTGAGCGCTATGTCCTGGGATCTACCGTCTTTCAAGAGATGCACTCAAGGTTTACAACTGTGTTCTTGTAAAAAGCGTCGTGTGACATCTAGGAATTGCTGAAATTTATTTTAATTCAAGGCTAAGTAGTAAGCACATCACTGAGTTAAGTACCTGACTTTGTCTCACTTTTGTGACTTTCCTTGCACCTCCACCCTTCCAGAATCCACGATACCACTTGCACAAAATGTATAAATCCTGGAGCCCTTCTTTGTCCTGGGATCAGCCCTTTTGAACACAAGTCCACAGAGTCAGGTGTACAAGGAAAAGTAAATAAATTCTCCTGTTTCTCCCTTGGTCTCTCCTGACTCTTGAATTCTGCAACATACCCACAGAAACAAAGAACATGCCAGGTGTGTTTTCCCCTTGTTAGCAATCTCTCAACTCAGGAGGCTGAGATAAGAGGCATTTGGAGGTGAATCTGGGCTACAGAGAGTTATAAACAAGACTGAAATACAGAGAAAGACCTGGCCTCAAGAAAATAAACAAGCAAGCAGAGAAGATAACAAAAGGAAACAGAAAACCAAAAATAAACTTAGCAAAGAGTGTTGACTGGTCTAGGTTCTGTGACTTATTTTGGATCTTGTAAAGGTCAGGCAATGGTGCTGAAGGTGACAGTGGACATTCTGGACAGGGTAGGACAGGGTGTCTGCCCTGAGCCCACTGAGCTCAGATCCGGGCCCTCACCAGGGCTCTAAGTCAGGCCTTAGATCATGCCCTGAGCCCCCCTCTTTCCCCACATATCTGCTCCCATTTTCAGAAGCAAACAGGACATAAGGGATCCTCAGGGAATTGCCCTCTTCTCTGAGTCACTTAGGCAGAAGACAACAGCCACGTACACAGGCCATAGATGTGGCTGTTTGAAAGGGCTGAGTGCTGAGGCTTCAGAGAGAACTAAGTGTGGAGCCCTGGCAGGATAACATTGAGGTTCAGGCACCTGCCCTGGAAGATGGGCTGCACTCTGCTCCTATGTACACCAGCGGTTTTGGGTCACAAGGTTTCAGCATTTGGCCTTGTCCTTGAGTAGTTGTTTAGACCACGAGTTTGTCTCTGGTCACTTCTTCAGGGGCCATGGAGCCCAGTGGCTCAAGCCTAGGGTCTCTAAATGTCACTGATACAGCTGATTCCAGGCTTTTCCCTGAGGGAGACCATTTTCTCACTTGGGGCCTGGGCAGCAACCTGGTGAGGCCATGATGGACCCCAAACCCTCCATGAGGTGGCTGCCTGCCATGGACACTTGACTTGAGGCTTGCCTGGGATCCTGGCTTTACATGGGTCTAAGAGGGCCCTCATTGCCACTCACATTGCTTTTTATTGTCCAGCTTGAACTCCAAGCTTATGGGCCACAAATAAACAAGTTTGGAGGGAATCCTGAGCTTGTGGTAAGTGTGCTGCCTTAGATGTGTGCACCAGACAGCCTTCACTGTGTCTTGTATATCCATATGTATAGCACCATAATTCTTAATAGGTAAATCTTAGAGGTCGCTTCGATGTCCATCAACAAATGAATGTAAAATCCTGTGATATTTTTAATAACACTGTGGAACACTACTCTTCGAGAAATAAGGAGCATTTCGAGTGATTTGTAGAAAAATGCATGAACTTTGAAGATATACTTTAAGTGACATCAAGCCAGCACACGATGTTATATATCACATGGCTTCACTTTCATATAAAACCCATAATATAAATAAGGAGCCAAATAAAAGATTCACAGTAGGAAATCTGTTGTGTACATACACCAGCTCCCCCTGAGGAATGTAATCATTTGAAAGTACAGATATACACTAATGAAAAGCAAAAATTGGAAATAGTAAAAGAACACTCTTTTACATAAAAGTTAGAACTGAATTCACTTTGAAAGTAATATATATATAATATATAATGTATTATATATATATCATATATGTAATATTAATATAATATAATTATATTAATATAATAATTATTATATAATGTATATTCATATAATTATGAAATATATAAAATATAATATATTATTAATGTATTAATAATATACATATATATATATAATGGAAAAGCAAAATGCCAGCTGAAATTTGAATCCTTCTCTTTCTCTTCTCTTCTTTCTCTTTCTATGATGGTACCTCATGGACCACTATTAACTAGTTTCTAATAATTTTGCTTCTCTCTACATTTTACACGCCGATGTGTACTGTTTATATATCACACAGTGTACTCTGTCTCACGTTGTCGGCTTGGCACTGGAAATATACATATATATATATATATATATATATATATATATATATATATATATATATCAGTTCTGGAGTGCCGTGTGATTTTCCTAGGAGTGCTTGAGAAAGCGCTTTTGTAGTGACTCCTAAAACATCAGCAGCACTGAACTGTCAAATCAAAGTCTGTTGATATTTGCAAAGTTTATATCTGTGTCAAGAGTTCAGGGCCCTCCTCCTTGTGATCTCGGAGAGCTCCAGGTACCATAGCTTTGTAAAGGTTCCCTTAGGCACACTTGTGGACTGCGTGATTGGACTGGGATTGATTTTCTCTATCTTTTGGCTATTGAAGGTGTGCTGAGAGTCATTAGGGTGAATGGTTCTGATCTGATTCTTCTGAGCAGTCTTCCCCTCCCTCTTTTTGACTCTGGCATGTGAGGGTTGATTTTAATATCAGATCAGGAGACAGGAATGCGACTAGCAACCAGGGAAAGAGAGATATTTTTAAAAGCTAAGAGACCACAAAAAATCAATCCAACAGCTACAAGATGAAGCAAAGAAGAACAACATAGCATTGATTGGGGTCAGTGAGAAAGCTGGAGACAGTGCATAAGGCATAAAAATCCTTGTCACAGAAGTAATGGCAGAAACTTCCCAAACATGAATAAAGAATTAGATATACATATAAATGAAGCATATAAAACCTCAAACAACCATGATCAAAATAAATGTACACCAAAGCATATAACAATCAAGATTCCAGAGCTTCCACACAAGAACAAAATATTAAAAGTAGCTAGAGAAAAGAAACAAATACCTTTAAAACAAATCCTATCAGAATCATAGCAGACTTCTCAACACAAACCTTCAAATCAAAGAGAGCTTGGAGTGCAGTATTTCAAGCCCTAAAAGAAAACAATTTCCAACCTAGACTGATGTACCCCACAAAGCTATCTTTCAAAATCAATGGAGAAATAAGATACTTCCAATGCAAAGAACAACTGAAGAAATTTATGACCACCAAACCAGCTCCACACAATTCTCTGAAGGATATATGAGAAAGAGATAATAAAGGCCACAATCATATGAACATGAATAGAAAGAAGCGAACAGGCAGGGCCAGTGAGATGGCTTAGCGGCAAGACTGCCTGCCTGGCAAGTGCGAGGCCCTGAGTTCAAATCCCGTTACCCACATACGAAAAGACTGCCAGTGATATTACTCAGCAGCATGGGCGTCTGCTGGCGCACGAGGTCCTGAGTTTGACACCCAGTACCCACAAAAAAGAAAAAAAATGAAGCCACCAGGAAGTGCAAGCAATTCAACAGAGGAGAAAGACAGGGAACCAACAACAGGAAAATAATATGAAAAAGATAAGCCAATACATATCAGTTATAACCATCCATGTAAATGGTCTCAACTCACCAATCAAAAGAAACAGACTGGCAGAATGGATCAAGAAGCAAGATCCAATATATGCTGCATTCAAGAAACACATTTAACCCAAAAAGAAATTCATAGCCTAAAAGTCAAAGGATGGAAAAGAATTCTCCATGCCACAGGAACCCAGAGAAAAGCAGGAATATCTATTCCATTTGCAGACAATGTAAACTTTAAGCCAAAACTGATTAAAAGAGACATGGGTCACTGCACACTTCTGAAGGGATAACTCATGAAAGAAGAGATAACAATCATAAATACATATGCACCAAACATTGGTGCACCCAACTACATACAACAAATATAAACAGACATGAAAAATCAAGTAAGCACTAACACAATTGCAGTGGGGGAACTTAATGCCCCCCTCTCACAAGTAGGTAGACCAACTAGAAAAAAAAATCAACAAAGAAATTTCAGAATTAAAGTAAACCTGTGACAAATGGACTTGTGGGATGTTCCACCCCAGAACAAAAGAATACACATTCTTCTCAGCTGCACATGGGACGTTCTCTATAATAGACCATGTATTAGGCAATAAAACATCTTTAAGTAAATCTAGGGGAATTGAAATCATCCCACATGTACTATCTGACCATACTGCAGTGGAACTGGAAATCAGTGACAAAAAAATCACAAAACCTACAAAAACACATGGAAATTAAACAATACCCTTCCAAACCACCTGTGGTTCACAGAGAAAAAGAAGACAAACAAAACACTATATACAATTAAATGATGATGCCAAAACAACATCCTGAAACTTATGGCATGCAATGAAAGCAGTCCTATGAAGGAAATTTATACCAATGAACTCTCACATCAGGAAGACAGAATAAGCTCAAATAAACAACCTAATGTTGAACCTCAAAATTCTACAAAAAGAATAATTCCAGCACAAAACTAACATGAGGTAGGAAATTATAAAGATAAGAGGAGAAATTAGTGCAATTGAGTTGAAGAAAACAATACAAAGAATCAATAAATCAAAAAGTTGGCTCTTCAAAAATTATATAAAGTTGGTAAAACATTACCCAACCTCATCAGAAAGAGGAAGAAAAATCACAAGTTCAAGCAATTAGGAATAAAAAGGGGGAAATCACAACAGATCCTATAGAAATCCAACAGTTCATCAATACCTACTTCAACAACTTATATTCTAATAAGATGGAAAACGGAAGAAATACACAGATTTCTAGACACAATAAAATTGCCAAAACTAAAACAAGAAGATAGAGAAATTCTAAATAAGCAAATATAAGTCAATGAAATTGAAAATATAATTAAAAATTTACCAATGAAGACTGGTGATATTGTTCAGTGGCATAAGCGCCTGCTGGCAATTACGAGGTGCTGAGTTGGACTCCCAGTACCCACATAAAAAAAATTACCAATGAATCAAAGCCCTGACCCTGATGGATTCACTGTTGAACTCTACAAGAAATTCAGAGAAGAACTAATGCCAATAATGCAAAAATTCTTTATGGAAATTCAAAGGGAAGGAAAACTTCCAAAATCCTTCTGGGAAGCAATTATTACCATAATTCCAAAACCAGAGAATAAGTCAAGCAAAACAGAAAACTACAGGCCAATCTCCCTAATGAACATAGACGTAAACATCTTCAATAAGATACTGGCACATAGAATGCAGCAAATCATCAAGGGGATCACACACCATGACCAAGTAGGATTCATTCCAGGAATGAAGAGATGGTTCAAAATACACAAATCAATCAATGTAATATACCATATTAACAGAACCAAAGACAAATTCACATGATCACTTCAATAGATACAGGAAAACCATTTGCCAAAGTCCAACACACATTCATGATAAAAAAAAAAAAACCTTCAGAAAATTGGAATAGATGGTCTTTACCTCAGTCTGATCAAAGCCATCTGTGACAAACCAACAGCTAACATCGTACTAAATGGTCAAAAATGGAAAGCTTTCACTCTAAAATCAGGAATAAGTCATGGATATCCACTATCACGACTCTTATTCAATATAGTTCTGGAAACATTAACCAAAGCAATTAGACAAGACAAAGAAATGAAAGAAATGAAGAAAGATGATAGAGAGAGAGACAGAGAGAGAGAGAGAGAGAGAGATAGATAGATATAGATAGATAGATAGATAGATAGATAGATAGATAGATAGATAGATAGATAGATAGATAGATAGATAGATAGATAGATAGATAGATAGATAGATAGATAGAAAAAATAATAGATAAATGAGAAGGCTCAGAGATTCCAGAAAATGTTTAAATTACTTATCTAAAAAGAAATTCACCACATCATATTGAATTGGATAGAGCCCTCATGGGGGCTAAACTTTCCCCGGCTTTCCACAACCTCAAAATAAATATAAATGTGCCCAGCTCCAAAGTGTAATGCATGTCATATCTCTGAGTGCCCTACTCACCTCTCAAGTGTGTCTAATACACCCTTCTCATGCCTCTTACTAAGGCAGCCTAAAATTCATTTTTCATGATGAGAGCCAGTGCCTGCAAGAAAATGTTGGGTTAAGTTCCTTATTTCAACTTTGCGAACCTGAGACACAGCCCAGTGACAGAATGGGAGGGATGGAACTGACTAGGGTGTTTGTGGCATCTGCCTTAAGATAGGACACTTCCTGCTGCAGGCTGGATTCAAGGGGGATAGGCTCTATGAGCTCCACTGAGAGTCCATCAAGGTTGTGGTGAGCGGTCAGCTTCACAAGGAATGTGTGACTAGGGAGGGGGCAGGGGGGTTGGGATTGTTGTTGGGGCTGGGTGAGTACCATGGGGTAGACCTTCTTCTAAAATTGGTTTACGTATCATGCTCCAAAGTAGACAAAACACTGCCAATTCCTCCCCAAACCTATCCACTGAGCCACTACTCAGTGAGGGGATTCAATGGTCCACACTGCCTAGAACTGTGGCACTTGGAATGATCTGTACTACATGTGTGGCACCATATATTGAAATGCTAGACCCTCTCCTGTCTTTTTGGGGCCTCTCTGATGGTTTATAATATGGGACCCGACCTGCTCCTCTAGAGCCACCCCCGCATCTCCCATGCTGTCTCATTAAGAATAGAAGATCTCCCTGGAAAGCCCTCAACAAAGGTTGCAGAAACTTTGAGGGTGAGCTCCTCAGGGTAGTAACCAGAGCTAGGCCCACTGAGTCCTGCTCTGGGTCTACATAACAACCACTCCAGCTGCATCAGCTCCATCCTGGAGATGTCTGGGGCCAGAAGCAATGAGAAAAAAGGATGATGTAGGATCAGCCTGCTGGAGGCTCCCTGATGGGAGATGCTGATAGCCTGAAACTCAGAGTCAGGTCGGGGTAGATCTAATCTGGTTCAGGTTAGTTTGAGGTGCCTTGTAGATTGGGTTCTTACATCTCAAGACTTCATACTGATCTCTATCTGGTTTGCAGAAACACTGATAGAAAGCAGTGTGCAGCCACACTATGAGAGATACGAAGAGCAAGATTGACCTGGCCAGTGATAAAGGATTGGAGACAGGTAGATTGGCAAGGAGAAGAGGACAACAATGCTGAGAACAGCCACTGAGGCCTGACCTTGGCCTGAGTATGACCCATTCTCAGGAGGCCATGTAATGGTTCTGGAAGATATATGGGCCTCTGGGAACAGTGCCTTAGGGACAAAACTTGTGCTGAAAGGACAATCTCTCCTGCTCTGTTTCCATGACTCTCAGAATCACCACTCATGCATGGCACACTCTCCTGTAGCAAGAAGAGCAGGGATGACAAAGGTCACAGGGCCAAACAATAGGTCCATTGCTTTGCAACAAAGGTTCCTCAGATCGGGACCTTAAGTCACTGAAAAGGTGGCTTGAGCTGCTCAGGGTCAATAACACATAAAGTGTCCCTCCCTAGGAGCTCAACCAGGGCCCGCCTGGACTGGGGTGGCTCATGACTCATTAGTCTCTCTCTATATCGCTAATGTCCCCTCCTCTCATGAACCAGCTTGTCCTGACAGTGCTGGGTTCCCCTGTTGCCCTGTTCCTTGCAGTACATACCTTACTGTGGGCTCTTGTGGTTTGAGTCACTTCGTCCCATCTCTGGGGCTCGCTGTCTTGGGTGACTTAGTCCCTACATCCACAAGGCCCTGGTAGCCACACACTTGGCCTCTGAAGGGCAAGTTTCCTAACAGTATACTTTTTACTGTCAACATCTTCTGGTTGGCCTGAGAGTCCCACAAATCATCAAACTACTATAAGAAATTGCTGCACTGTGGCAGCTAAAAATCATACCTTGCAAAGGCCAGAATAGCAAAATCTGAAATTCACTGTATGCTAGAATCAAGGTGTGAGCAGGGCCTTGCTCCCTCAGGATGCTCCAAGTTTGGACCTCACCTACTACAGCTACCTTGGCTTGTGGCTCCATCACGATCGCCTCTGGCTCTGTCTGCATATGACTTTCCCTTCTTGTTTAATCATCCTCTACCTGTCCAAAACACACTTGTGACTACATTGAGGAGCTGGTTGCATAAAGCAGGAAATCTCCCCTTGTTAAATCCTTAATTCACTTGAAAGGTAGAATGAGAGAAGGAAAGCAGGAAGGGAAGATGGGCAGGATGGAGATAAAAAAAAAGAAGTAAGGCCAAGCACTGGATGAGAATACTTGTCTCCTACCTAAACATAGTGAGTTCAAAGACAGCCTGCCAGGGGAGATTCCATGCTATCAAGGTGTTCACATTCAAGCCTGACAAACTGTCATAGTCAGGAGGAGAATAAGGTGACAGATTGACTTCTATAATTTTTTTGTATGACTTGAGTGTCCTCTAGGAATTCATATGTGGAAATTTAGTTACTACAGTGAGATATTAAGAGTGTAGAACTAGGTTTTGGTGAAACAGCGGGGTTACTGTTAAGACAAGTAGAGCTCAGAACGCTGGTTTGGTGTTTCCTGCATCAGGCTCACGTTGGGTGGCCTGGGTTCTCAGGACTGACCGTGCTCTAGCCCTGCACGTGTGGTCAATCTCCAGCTCAGCCACTGCACACATGGGGACAGAGACAAAGGATGGCATTGGGGCAGGGCTGGTGGGGAGAATGGTGTTGTTCCCATGGAAACCATCTGGAGATGATACATGTGTAGCAATAGGAGTCTCACAGTCCAGGCTGAGCACCTGCTCTTGCACAATGGGACTCAGATTTGCTCAAACGCGAACCTGGGACTCCAGACACAGGTGTTGCCTTGGGCTTGGGCTTCCCTGCACCCCTGTGACTAAGCAGGGAGGTGCACACTGCTGGCCACAGCTTGAAGATCTCTGCAGGAACCAAGTCAGTGAGGCAGAATGAGCATTGAAGAGTAACTCGGGAGTCAGCTCAGCCAGAACTAAAGTACAGCTTTGCAGGTGTTTGGGCAGAGGGGACGGTCTTTGGGTTTTCTCCCTAGATTTCACACAGAATGAACCATCTTATGGTAGGTCTAGTAGTTATCCGGTGGTAAAAAATTTTGATCTCCCGGGCCTTGGTCCCACTAACTTCCGAGGCTCTACCTCTTTATTTTCTCATTTCAGTGTAACATGTTTCAATGCAGAGTTCAGGTTAGGGTTATGGTTTCACCTCTTGAACCAGGAGACGATATATTTGTATACTATCTTATGGTGGTAATTTGTGGCAATTTGTTATACTGGCAAAGTGAAACTCATGCCTCCAGCCACCCTGGAAGGAAACACAAAGGACCTTTCTGCCTAAATATTTTGATGCTGAAAGGCGCAGCAGGAGCAAGGAACCGTGGGAAGCTGCCTTGCTTAGAGCAAGATTAGAGGAAGCACTGGCTACCCAAAGTAGATCGCAGGGGCATGGATTTAGCTGAAGCTTCGGTGTCGTTGCTTGCTCAGGAGGCTGTGGCCAGCAAACCTCAGGTGCATCTCTAAGCCTGGAAGCCCTGTGTGTCTGACACAGTCCCCAACAGAATTTCAAATCCCAGTGGCAACAAAGTGGTCTTACATTGGAGTCTGGCTAAGACTTCTGACAGCCACTGGAGGGCATGGGTCTTGGGCATCTCCTTTTTGTTGGGGAGCCAGCAGGAGGTGGAAATCTCCATCTCGTTTGGAAATTGCTTGGAGATTGCTTGTAAATCTCCCACCCAGCATGAAAGTTGCAGTGTATGGGTCAGTCAGGAGGGAAACCAGGTCCCTTCAGAGCAGCACCTACTCTGGCTGCTGCCCTGAGAAAAGGAAAAGAGGCAGGAGAGATTCCTGTGTTTTGTGCCTAACTGGAGGGGTGCCTGATGACACCAGCATGGAGACTGGGGTCATTCAGGTCAGACACAGGTGCAGCCATGAGAATCATGTCCCAGCAGGATGGGGTCCCAGCAGCATATTTTCCACTTAGCCCTGCCCTGGCTTCTCAGTGCACCCTCCCACAGTCTGGACATAATCCTGGTGGGGGAAAGCACTACATAAGCTTAGAGTGGGCGTGGCCTCCAGGTGTTGTGGTCCAATGGAGGCCACTGGGTCCACAGGTCACTGAGAGAGTGGCAGGGCTCTGCCCCTGATCATTCCCAGCCCAGAATAGGTGTCTGCTTCTGCCCCAGCCCATCCTGCCTTAGTCACCATCACACAGTATCCACAGGATCCTGCTAAATGTTGGGGTGATTGCCCCTCACAGTAGGACCCTCCTGTTCCACAGCACTGATCGGGATGCTGCTGTAGGACCTCTTGCATGTGTCCCAATGTAAGCATGAGGTGTGGCCTGATAAGTGCTTCTCTTGGACAGGCCACCCCTTTTAGGATATCTTGATGTGTACTCAGGGCTGGGAATAAAATCAGCCAGTTAAAACAGGAGGGGGGAGGGAGTACAGCAATCTGCCCAGGACTCTCTCAGAGCAGCAGGGACAACAAGTGGGCCAGAGGAGGCACGCATTCTTGCCTTGTGCCTTCTCTGCGAGATCACATCAGGCTGGGTCTGAGGACAGAAGGCCCTGGTGGTGATGCTGCTTGAGCACGAACTTTGTCCTTCCCCGATATCATGAGCCAGTATACAGGGAGCACAACCATGGCATCTTGGTAGCAAGAGTATATTTAGACAAAAGAGTGGGCACCATCAGTGGAGTACCATTTCAAGAGACAACTGCAAGCACTGTGCTTTGAGAAGTGTCTTCCAGCTCTCTCATTGGCATTGTGGCTGGTAATGAAGCCAGATGGCTCCATGGGATGAAGTGACAGGAAGAACATGATGTGTAGAGATAGGTGGCACCTAAGAGTAAGCAGAAGAGTAAAATGGCTGGGGTTTGTAATGGTGAGGGAAAGAAAGTCAGCCCTGGGACTCCCCGCCCACCCTACCCTGACCACCCATCAGCCACATTCCCAGCGGTACTCACTGCCTCACTGCCAGTTAGTAACCAGTGCAGTCCACTAGGGAGGAGAAATAATATCAAAGTAGGCAGATGAGAGACATAGACCGACAGACAGGCAGACAGACAGACAGACGCACAGAGATATCTTTGTGACAAGACCCCTGCTCCGCCTCTGGATACCTCAGGCTCAGTCTGGTCCAGCAGAGCAGGATAGGAGGGTTCCCTACACTCAGGGCCAGAGTGTGGGAAAATCAATGAACTGGGCCTAACAGCTTCTCAGGCATGAAGGGTTTTGGCCTGTTTAACTTTTGACCATGGGAGCTTCTCAGCGAGCAGCCCAGGGTGGTCTGTGTGGAGAGCCCTCTCAGGCCAGGCCCCCTGAAAGTAAGGACATCTGCCACATCAGTAATGAGCAAGCTGAAGTGGAAAGGAGACGTGACCCTCTAGAGCCAACCCAAGATATGAGGAAGAGGTGACTCAGAATAGCAAGACCCAAGGTATGGCGAGGAGTTGGCCCAGAGAAGTGACTCTGGGGAAACTTGGTCCTGAGCACAAAACTTTCATCTGGGCAGACCTTGGCTAAACTGTCTCAGGGAGCACTTGGTGCCAAAAGACACGAGCACACACAGACCAATATTTGGAATCCATCATCACACCATTGACGAGACCAGGAACCTGAGACCTTCCTATCTCCTTCCCTGGTGGAGTGGCATCAGACCTACACAGACCCAGTATTCCCCTCCCATCATTCCTGATGGCCCTTACCCCTGGGGTCATTGAAGGAGATGTGGTCCTCAGGGATGCCCAGAGTCCTGGTAACTTTGCGGTAGTGCTCTTTGACTACAGGTTTCAACTCTTTCTTCCTCCCTGTGTCCAAGATTGCAGTGAGTGGGGGAAAAAGAGAGAACTATATAGCTTAAGTTTGTTAAGACCTTATCTTGCTATGCAGTTCAGGCTGGCTTTAAACTTTCAATCTTCCTTCCTCAGCCAAGCTAGTGCTGTAATGACAGGTATGGGCCACCACCTCTGGCTCAACACATAAATATTTTTTCACGAGTGAATGAAGTCAGAGACCCCTTTCCCACAGCGGCTCTGTGGCAAACCTCGTCTCTGAGAGGGGAGCTTGTTCTGGAGAAAACATCTGCTTCTTGAGGAATTAGGACAGGTCCCATGAAGCAGGTCCATGAGAGGAGGCAGTGATCACTCACCATAGAGGATATGCTCTTTTAATGACGTTTCATCGAAAGTCATCTTGAGGTAAAGCATGGCAAAATGATTGTAGTCAGTTTCTAGCACTCTCACGGTGAAGTTGTGTAATCCTTCAAAATCTGCAGTGTGGAGGCCCAGGCTCATTTTTCCTGACCACGGAGAAAGGACTGACCCTTTCCTCCCCAACCCACTATCACCAGCTTCTCCCCAAAGGATGCAACTGTGTGGAAGGGTAGGGAAGCCAGTTCCTTTCTGGAAGGTCTCTGCTACCCAAACGCAAACTCAGGCCTCCCTCACCCAGGACTCACTTGTCGTATTTTCCATTGTGAATAGGCCGGGCTGGTCAGTAGGGAATATAATGCTAAACTTTTGAACACATCCCTGGTTGCTGTAAGAGTGAGAGATGGTGGGGCTGAACAAGGTGAAGCAGTAAAGGACACAAGTTTGATCTCCCTTGGTGATAGAAAGCAGGACCAGAGCTGTAGTAGGATTCTCAGACCACAGCCCAACCCGACCCATGACAGTCAACATGGCTGGGGCCCCATCCATGGCACTGGGCATTCCCCTCTGAACTTCTGCCTGGTCCTCTACAGGGTCTGTTTAACCCTCCCTCTACACTCTGGGTCTCCTCTATTACCTCCCCAGGGAAGCCTGTTGCACACACACATCACAGGCACTGACCCCCTGCACTTATTTTGCTTCCTGCCTTTCCCATCTCTCCTTGCAAGTTCCTCTGAGCTTCCATTCTTTTCCATGCCCAGGAGTAACCTAGCCCTTTAGCCAAAACTCACCTCTCACCTGAGTCCAACTGACCCTCGCACTGTAGATTCAGAGGCATTAAACATCCATTCCCATGTCTCTCTTTTTTCAAATGCTCCAGATAAAACCCAACAAGTTTCTAGAGCCAGAATGCACTGCAGGAAGATGACCACATGATACCCTCTCTGATTCCTCATCTGTCCCATTACTGTCATCTTCTATCTGTGACTTCTTATAAGTTGGCACTTTTGTGCATTTTCCTGCTTCAGTTGCTCTGAGATTCACTCCTTTTATTGGCCCCAGGCCAGACACTGGCTTGGGTCAGATGCCCCAGATTTTGGCCTGGGACTGCTCCCCTCCCAGATGCTCATTAGTCCCTGCTCAGCTGCCTGTGCTGATGCCTGGCTGCTTTGCTCCATCCTAAGGTGAGGCTCTCTGACTCAGAGTGCAGCAGGCCTCACTCTCACGGATGAAACTTCTTCTTTTATGGTGATGATGGTGGTGGTGGTACTGTCAAATTATTTGAATACATGGCCATGGCACTGAGCTATATTGATAGGGCCATTTTTATTTTTAATTTTTAGAAAGTGTCTCCCATGGTTCCCCAGGGTGAATTCAAACTCATAGATGTCCTACCTCAGCTCTGGAGGGAGGCGTGCTAGGATTATATGGAGGTTGGCTCCTTTAACTCACTTCCCTTCAACCCACTGATGTAACATGGTTGGGGTCCCTTGGCAGGAACCAGTGTCCCTCTGCCCTTCTGGGATAACCTTCCCTCTTCTTCATTTTTCCTGACTGTGCAGTCGCACATGAATATTAATTTCGGGGAGGAAGAAAGTGTGGGAAGAAGAAAAAGAGGGAGAAACAGAAGGAGAGAAATGGGGAAGCAAGAAGGTTAGGAAGGACAGAGGGAATAAGTGTGGAAGATTGATTCAGTACAGCGCAACGAGATGAAGGACAGTTTCCCTCAATTTGTTAAGCCATCAATTATGACATTGGTCTGCCTCTAAGACCCTAGGATATGGCACTTTACCTGAGCCAGTCAGAGGTGATATTGTAGCTGTGGTCATCGTTCAGCTTATAGGTGGCACTGCGTACGGCTGCTATGCTTTGGCTTTCATTCCAAACTGTGTTCTGTGCCAAACCTATGGCGTACCACTTCCCCTGAAACTGCAAAATTGAGATGAGAGGCAGAGCCCAGGGGTGGCCCCAGATCCACAACTCCCATGTGGTCCCTCTTAGTACCTCTGGGCAGCCCAATGGGCAGCAGGGCCCTGGGAATGAGCTGCTCTGAGAAATCAGCAGTAGTTTGGGTCATACAAGGACAGGAGTGATCATGACTGAGCAGTTTGCATTGAGTTTTGAGGGATGGGGTGGACCCATGCAAGTGGCTACTGGATCTTTCAGCACCCCAGTGTTCTTACTGGTGAGGAAGGACTGCCGATGTCCCAAACGAACATGCACAGGGCTTGGATTCTATGAGTCCTCCCACACGACACTGTCGCTGGGTCCTTCTGCTTTTTCCCCACCATCTTCCCACTGTCTCTTACCCTTAACTCTCTCTTCGCTGCTCTTCCAGAAACCTACCTGGTCATATTGGAAATCTGGCAGCAGGGGGACCTTGCCCAGAGGTTGACTTGGGATGAAGGTTGGAAGAGAGTCCTGAGCCTGGATCTTTAGGGCCCCCATCAGGATGAGGCCCAGACACAGGAGACCCAGGGCCATGGCTTCAGAGCAGCTGTTGACCTGGCAGGCTTTGGAAGAGAAAGAGGAATCCTGCAGAGACAAAGCTGAGTGAACTATTTATAGCCTCCAGTCTGCCCCTCCCTAAGTGGGAGGTTCCAAGCTTTTGTAAATCCAGGGTTAATGAGCTTATTGCCAGTAGCTCTTTCAGAAAACATGACAAGACATCCTGTCCGGCCCCTCCATTCAGGGTTGTGCAATGTAGGGAAAGGGCAAACCAGAAAGAGACAGGACGGACATGCCCAGACTTCCACACTGTGTTATGTTTAAAAGATCCTTCTCTGCGCTCACTGGGCTTCTACCTGTCATCTGATCCACACTGCGTGTGGGTCAGCAGCTGCAATTCACAGAAACTGACACGTCTGATCTGTCAGCCCAGGGTGTGTGTGCATTTGTGTGTTTTTGTGTGTGTGTGTGATTGTGTGTGTGTGGCAATGTAAACTCACTGTACCTAAAGCAAAATTTAGAGGGAAAGCAGTATTTTCCCTCCAAGTCTTGAGCAGCTCCTCCTTTAATCCGCCTCCCTGGAACCACTGCCCTTTGCTCTGGTACTGTTAAGGTAAACCCTTATGTTTCTCAAAGCTGAGCGCTATATCCTGGGATCTGCCCTCTTTCAAGAGATGCACTCAAGGTTGACAACTGTGTTCTTGTAGACAGCGTCGTGTGACATCTAGGAATTGCTGAAATTTATTTTCTTTCAAGGCTGAGTAGTAAGCACATCACTGAGTAAGTAACTGACTTTGTCTCACTTCTGTGACTTTCCTTGCACCTCCACCCACCCTTCCTGATTCCACTAAACCTCTTGCACAAAATGTATAAAAATGAGCCCTTCCTTTGTCCTGGAATCAGGCCTTTTGAACACAAGTTCACTGAGTCAGGTGTACAAGGAAAAGTAAATAAATCCTCCTGTTTCTCCTTTGGTCTCTGCGGACCCTTGAATTCTGCAACATACCCACAGAAACAAAGAACATGCCAGGTGTGTTTTCCCCTTGTCTACAATCTCTCAACTCAGGAGGCTGAGATAAGAGCCATTTGGAGGTGAATCTGGGCTACAGAGAGTTCTAAACAAGATTGAAATACAGAGATAGACCTGACCTCAAGAAAATAAACAAGCAAGCAGAAAAGATAACAAAAGGAAACAGAAAAAAAATAAATTTAGCAAAGAGTGTTTACTGGTCTAGGTTCCGTGACTCCTTTTGGATCTTGTAAAGGTCAGGGAATGGTGCTGAAGCTGACAGTGGACATTCTGGACAGGGAAGGACAGGGTAGGACAGGGTGTCTGCCCTGAGTCCACTGAGCTCAGATCTGGGCCCGCACCAGGGCTCTAAGTCGGGTCTTAGATCATGCCCTGAGCCCCCCTCTTTCCCCACATATCTGCCCCCATTTTCAGAAGCAAACAGGACATAAGGGATCCTCAGGGAATTGCCCTCTTCTCTGAGTCACTTAGGCAGAGGACAACAGCCACGTACGCAGGCCATAGATGTGGCTGTTTGACAGGGCTGAGTGCTGAGGCTTCAGAAAGAACTAAGAGTGGAGCCCTGGCAGGATAACATTGAGGTTCAGGCACCTGCCCTGGAAGATGGGCTGCACTCTGCTCCTATGTACACCAGCGGTTTTGGGTCACAAGGTTTCAGCATTTGGCCTTGTCCCTGAGTGGTTGTTTAGACCACAAGTTTATCTCTGGTCACTTCTTCAGGGGCCATGTAGCCCAGTGGCTCAAGCCTAGGGTCTCTAAATGTCACTCATACAGCTGATTCCAGGCTTTTCCCTGAGGGAGACCATTTCCTCACTTGGGGCCTGGGCAGCAACCTGGTGAGACCATGATGGACCCCAAACCCTCCATGAGGTGGCTGCCTGCCATGGACACTTGACGTGAGGCTTGCCTGGGATCCTGGCTTTACATGGGTCTAAGAGGGTCCTCATTGCCTCTCACATTGCTTTTTATTGTCCACCCTGAACTCCAAGCTTATGGGCCACAAATAAAACAAGTTTGGAGGGAATCCTGAGCTGGTGGTAAGTGTGCTGCCTTAGACGCATGCACCAGACAGCCTTCACTGTGTCTTGTATATCCATATGTATAGCACCATAATTCTTAATAGGTAAATCTTAGAAATTGCTTCGATGTCCATCAACAAATGAATGTAAAAACCAGTGATATTTTTAATAACACTGTGAAACACTACTCTTCGAGAAATAAGGAGGATTTTGAGTGACTTGTAGAAAAATGCATGAACTTTGAAGATATACTTTAACTGACATCAAGCCAGCAAACGACATTTAATATCACATGGCTTCACCTTCATATAAAATCCATAATATAAAAAAGGAGCCAAATTAATGATTCACAGTAGGAATTCGGTTGTGTACAAACACCAGCTCCCCCTGAGGAATGTAATCATTGCGAAGTACAGATATATACTAATGTAAAGTAAAAATTCGAAATAGTAAATGAACACTATTTTACATAAAAGTTAGAACTGAATTCACTTTGAAAGTAATATATATATATATATCATGCCAAAGCAAAATGCCAGCTGAAATTTGAATCCTTCTCTTTCTATGATGGTACCTCATGGACCACTATTAATTAGTTTCTAATAATTTTGCTTCTCTCTACATTTTACATGCTGATGTGTATTGTTTATATATTACACAGTGTACTCTGTCTCACGTTGTCAGCTTGGCACTGGAAATATACATATATATATATCAGCTCTGGAGTGCCGTGTCATTTTCTTAGGAGTGCTTGAGAAAGCGATTTTGTAGTGACTCCTAAAACATCAGCAGCACTGAACTGTCAAACCAAAGTCTGTTGATATTTGCAAAGTTTATATCTGTGTCAAGAGGTCAGGGCCCGCCTCCTTGTGATCTCGGTGAGCTCCAGGTACCATAGCTTTGTGAAGGTT
This sequence comes from Erethizon dorsatum, assembly GCA_028451465.1. Taxonomy (NCBI): domain Eukaryota; kingdom Metazoa; phylum Chordata; class Mammalia; order Rodentia; family Erethizontidae; genus Erethizon; species Erethizon dorsatum. Next base: position 7,947,959 of record CM051822.1, read on the forward strand.
CCCTTAGGCACACTTGTGGACTGGGTGATTGGACTGGGATTGATTTCCTCTATCTTTTGTCTATTGAAGGTGTGCTGAGAGTCATTAGGGTGAATGTTTCTGATCTGATTCTTCTGAGCAGTCTTCCCCTCCTTCTTTTTGACTCTGGCTTGTGAGGATGGATTTTAATATTAGATCAGAAGACAGGAATGCGACTAGCAACCAGGAAAAGAGAGATATTTTAAAAAGCCAAGAGACCACGAAAAATCAATCCAACAGCTACAAGATGAAGCAAAGAAGAACAACATAGCATTGATTGGAGTCACTGAGAAAGCTGGAGACAGCGCATAAGGCATAAAAATCCTTGTCACAGAAGTAATGGCAGAAAACTTCCCAAACATGAATAAAGAATTAGATATACAAATAAATGAAGCATATAAAACCTCAAATAACCATGATCAAAATAAATGTACACCAAAGCATATAACAATCGAGATTCCAGAGCTTCAACACAAGAACAAAATATTAAAAGTAGCTAGAGAAAAGAAACAAATTAACTTTAAAGGAAATCCTATCAGAATCATAGCAGACTTCTCAACACAAACCTTCAAATCAAAGAGAGCATGGAGTGCGGTATTTCAAACCCTAAAAGAAAACAATTTCCAGGCCGGTGAGATGACTCAGCGGTGTAAGCGCCTGCCTTGCAAGCGCGAGGGCCCGAGTTCGACTCCCGGATCCCACATACGAAAAAGGGGCCGGTGTTATCACAAAACCATCTTTCAAAATCAATGGAGAAATAACATACTTCCAATGCAAAGAACAACTGAAGAAATTTATGACCACCAAACCAGCTCCACACAATTCTCTGAAGGATATATTAGAAAAAGATAATAAAGGCCACAATCATATGAACATGACTAGAAAGAAGCCACCAGGCAGGGCCAGTGAGATGGCTCAGTGGCAAGAGCACCTGCCTGGCAAGTGCGATGCCCTGAGTTCAACTCCCGGTAGCCGCATACGAAAAGAGGGCCACTGATATCGCTCAGCAGCATGGGCACCTCTTGATGCATGAGTTGCTGAGTTCAACCCCCAGTACTCATAAAAAAGAAAAAAATGAAGCCACCAGGCAGTTCAAGCAATTAAACAGAGGAGAAAAACAGGGAACCAACAACAGGAAAATAATATGAAAAAGATAAGCCAATATATATCAGTTATAACCATCCATGTAAATGGTCTCAACTCACCAATCAAAAGAAACAGACTGGCAGAATGGATCAAGAAGCAAGATCTAATAATATGCTGCATTCAAGAAACACATTTAACCCAAAGAGAAATTCATAGCCTAAAAGTCAAAGGATGGAAAAGAATTCTCCATGCCACAGGAACCCAGAGTAAAGCAGGAATATCTATTCTATTTGCAGACAATGTAAACTTTAAGCCAAAACTGATTAAAAGAGACATGGGTCACTGCACACTTCTGAAGGGATAACTCATGAAAGAAGAGATAACAATCATAAATACATATGCACCAAACATTGGTGCGCCCAACTATATAAAACACATATTAGCAGACATGAAAAATCAAGTAAGCACTAACACAATTGCAGTGGGGGAACTTAACGCCCCCCTCTCACGAATAGATAGAGCAACTAGACAAAAAAAACAACAAAGAAATTTCAGAATTAAACTAAACCTGTGAGAAATGGACTTGTGGGATGTCTACACAGTGTTCCACCCCAGAACAACAGAATACACATTCTTCTCAGCTGCACATGGGACGTTCTCTAAAATAGACCACGTATTAGGCAACAAAACATCTTTAAGTAAAGGTAGGGGGATTGAAATCATCCCACACTTAATATCTGACCATACTGCAATGAAAATGCAAATCAGTGACAAAAAAAATCACAAAAACTACAAAAACACATGGAAATTAAACAACACACTTCTGAACCACCTGTGGTTCACAAAGAAAAAGAAGACAAACAAAACCCTATATACAATTAAATGATGATGCCAAAACAACATCCTGAAACTTATGTCATGCAATGAAAGCAGTCCTATGAAGGAAATTTATATCAATGAACTCTCACATCAGGAAAACAGAATAAGCTCAAATAAACAACCTAATGTTGGACTTCAAAATTCTACAAAAAGAATAACTCGAGCACAAAGCTCACATGAAGTAGGAAATTATAAAGATAAGAGCAGAAATTAGTGCAATTGAGATGAGGAAAACAATACAAAGAATCAATAAATCAAAAAGTTGGTTCTTCAAAAATGAAATAAAGTTGGTAAAACATTAGCTAACCTCATCCAAAAGAGGAAGAAAAATCACAAGTTCAAGCAATTAGGAATAAAAAGGGGGAAATCACAACAGATCCTATAGAAATCCAACAGTTCATCAATACCTACTTCAAGAACTTATATTCTAATAAGATGGAAAACAGAAGAAATACAGATTTCTAGGCACAATAAATTTGCAAAAACTAAAACAAGAAGATAGAAAAATTCTAAAGAGCAAATATCAGCCAATGAAATTGAAAATATAATTAAAAGTTTACCATTTGTTCTTCTCTTGACTTGTTTTGTTTTTTTCTTCTCTTTAAAATAAAAAAATAAAAAAATAAAAAAGTTTACCAGGGGCTGGTGAGATGGCTCAGCAGCATAAGCGCCTGCCTTGCAAGAGCAAGGGCCCGAGTTCGACTCCCGGATCCCACATACGAAAAAGGGGCCGGTGATATCGCTCAGCGGCATGGGTGCCTGTTGGTGCGTGAGGTCCTGAGGTCGACCCCCCGGTACCAACAACAAAAAAAAAAGTTTACCAAAGATGATTGGTGATATGACTCAGTGGCATAAGCGCCTGCTGGCAAGCATGAGGTCCTGAGTTTAACTCCCGGTACCCACGCAAAAAAAATTACAAATGAATCAAAGCCCTGACCCTGATGGATTCACTGTTGAACTCTACAAGAAATTCAGAGAAGAACTAATGCCAGTAGTGCAAAAACTCTTCATGGAAATTCAAAAGGAAGCAATACTTCAAAAATCTTTCCGGGAAGCACGTATTACCATAATTCCAAAACCAGAGAATAAGTCAACCAAAACTATAGGCGAATCTCCATCATGAACATAGATGTAAACATCTTCAATAAGATACTGGCACATAGAATGCAGCAAGTCATCAAGAGGATCACACACCATGACCAAGTAGGATTCATCCCAGGAATGAAGAGATGGTTCGAAATACACAAATCAATCAATGTAATATACTATATTAGAACCAAAGACAAATTCACATGATCATTTCAATAGATGCAGGAAAAGCATTTGCCAAAGTCCAACACCCATTCATGATTAAAAAAAAAAACCCTCCAGATATTCTCAATAGATGGTCTTTACCTCATGCTGATCAAAGCCATCTGTGACAAACCAACTGCTAATATCATACTAAATGGTCAAAAATGGAAAGCTTTCACTCTAAAATCAGGAATAAGTCATGGATATCCACTATCACGACTCCTATTCAATATAGTTCTGGAAACATTAACCAAAGCAATTAGACAAGACAAAGAAATGAAAGGAATAAAGAAAGATGATAGATATAGATAGATAGGTAGATAGATAGATAGATAGATAGATAGATAGATAGAAACAATAAAAGATAAATGACAAGGCTGAGAGAATCCAGAAAATGTTTCAATTACTTATTTAAGAAGAAAGTCACCACATCATATTGAATTGCATAAAGCCCTTACGGGTGCTACACTTTCCTCGGCTTTCCACAACCTCAAAATAAATATAAATGTTCCCAGATCCACAGTGTAATGGATGTCATATCTCTGAGTGCCCACACTCACCTCTCAAGTGTGTACTAAATCTCTAATAAACCCTTCTCATGCCTCTTACTAAAGCAGCCTAAAATTCATTTTTCATGATGAGAGCCAGTGCCTGCAAGAAAATGTTGGGTTAAGTTCCTTATTTCAACTTTGCGAACCTGAGACACAGCCCATGACAGAATGGGAGGGATGGAACTGACTAGGGTGTTTGTGGCATCTGCCTTAAGATAGGACACTTCCTGCTGCAGGCTGGATTCAAGGGGGAAATGCTCTATGAGCTCCACTGAGAGTCCATCAAGGCTGTGGTGAGCGGTCAGCTTCACAAGGAATGTGTGACAAGGGAGGGGGCAGGGGGGTTGGGATTGGTGTTGGGGGTGGGTGAGTGCCATGGGGTAGACCTTCTTCTGAAATTGGTTTACGTATCATGCTCCAAAGTAGACAAAACACTTGAGGTGCCAATTCCTCCCCAAACCTATCCACTGAGCCACTAGTCACTGAGGGGATTCAATGGTCCACACTACTTAGAACTGTGGCACTTGGAATGATCTGTACTGCATGTGTGGCACCATATATTGAAATGCCAGATCCTCTCCTTTCTTTTCTGTGCCTCTCTGATGGTTTTTAATATGGGGCCCGACCTGGTCCTCTAAAGCCACCCCAGAATCTCCCATGCTGTCTCATTAGGAACAGAAGATCTCCCTGGAAAGCCCTCAACAAAGGTTGCAGAAACTTTGAGGGTGAGCTCCTCAGGGTAGTAACCAGAGCTAGGCCCACTGAGTCCTGCTCTGGGTCTACATAACAACCGCTCCAGCTGCATCAGCTCCATCCTGGAGATGTCTGGGGCCAGAAGCATTGAGAAAAAAGGATGATGTAGGATCAGCCTGCTGGAGGCTCCCTGATGGGAGATGCTGATAGCCTGAAACTCAGAGTCAGGTTGGGGTAGATCTAATCTGGTTCAGGTTAGTTTGAGGTGCCTTGTAGATTGGGTTCTTACATCTCAAGACTTCATACTGATCTCTATCTGGTTTGCAGAAACACTGATAGAAAGCAGTGTGCAGCCACACTATGAGAGATACGAAGATCAAGATTGAACTGGCCAGTGATAAAGGATTGGAGACAGGTTGATTGGCAAGGAGAAGAGGACAAAAATGCTGAGAACAGCCACTGAGGCCTGACCTTGGCCTGGGTATGACCCATTCTCAGGAGGCCATGTAATGGTTCTGGAAGATATATGGGCCTCTGGGAACAGTGCCTTAGGGACAAAACTTGTGCTGAAAGGACAATCTCTCCTGCTCTGTTTCCATGACTCTCAGAATCACCACTCATGCATGGCACACTCTCCAGTGGCAAGAAGAGCAGGGAAGACAAAGGTCATGGGGCCAAACAATAGGTAAATTGCTCTACAACGAAGCTTCCTCAGATGTGGACCTTAAGTCACTGAAAAGGTGGCTTGAGCTGCCCAGGGTCAATAACACATAAAGTGTCCCTCCCTAGGAGCTCAACCAGGGCCCGCCTGGACTGGGGTGGCTCATGACTCATTAGTCTCTATCTATATCGCTAATGTCCCCTCCTCTCATGAACCAGCTCGTCCTGACAGTGCTGGGTTCCCCTGTTGCCCTGTTCCTTGCAGTACATACCTTACTGTGGGCTCTTGTGGTTTGATTCACTTCGTCCCATCTCTGGGGCTCGCTGTCTTGGGTGACTTAGTCCCTACATCCACAAGGCCCTGGTAGCCACACACTTGGCCTCTGAAGGGCAAGTTTCCTAACAGTATACTTTTTACTGTCAACATCTTCTGGTTGGCCTGAGAGTCCCACAAATCATCAAACTACTATAAGAAATTGCTGCACTGTGGCAGCTAAAAATCATACCTTGCAAAGGCCAGAATAGCAAAATCTGAAATTCACTGTATGCTAGAATCAAGGTGTGAGCAGGGCCTTGCTCCCTCAGGATGCTCCAAGTTTGGACCTCACCTACTACAGCTACCTTGGCTTGTGGCTCCATCACGATCGCCTCTGGCTCTGTCTGCATATGACTTTCCCTTCTTGTTTAATCATCCTCTACCTGTCCAAAACACACTTGTGACTACATTGAGGAGCTGGTTGCATAAAGCAGGAAATCTCCCCTTGTTAAATCCTTAATTCACTTGAAAGGTAGAATGAGAGAAGGAAAGCAGGAAGGGAAGATGAGCAGGATGGAGATAAAAAAAAGAAGTAAGGCCAAGCACTGGAGGAGAATACTTGTCTCCTACCTAAACATAGTGAGTTCAAAGACAGCCTGCCAGGAGAGATTCCATGCTATCAAGGTGTTCACATTCAAGCCTGACAAACTGTCATAGTCAGGAGGAGAATAAGGTGACAGATTGACTTCTATAATTTTTTTGTATGACTGAGTGTCCTCTAGGAATTCATATGTGGAAATTTAGTTACTACAGTGAGATAATAAGAGTGTAGAACTAGGTTTTGGTGACACAGTGGGGTTACTGTTAAGACAAGTAGAGCTCAGAACGCTGGTTTGGTGTTTCCTGCATCTGGGCTTTCCCTTGTCAGAGGCTCCATTATTTCCTGTGCGAGAGAATGTCCAGTCCTAGGTGTTTCCTGTTTCACTGCACAGCTTTCTCATTTTCTGATGCTGTAACAAACCTCCACACACTGCATTAGTTTAAGGGTAGAGATTTCTTTCTCACAGTTCTGGAGGCTGGAAAGTCCACAAGGCACCAGTGGGTTTGGTGTTTGGTCTGTTCCTTATATTTGGCATCATTGAAGGATCCTCAAGTGGTGAAAGGGATGGAAGGGGAAAAAGTTCCTGACTAGCTCCTTCTTTCAGCCCTTATATAATGCTCAAGGCCTGTTCACATGGGCTAATTAAACTATTTCCTGGAAGCCCCACCTCTGGATAGTACCATGTGGTTTCTTAGGTTCTACTTTATGGGTTTGGGGAGGGACATACACATCCAGTCCACAGAAGCAGCCACACCTCCTGGAGCATTCTGCTGCTTCAACTGGTCATAGAGGAAGGAGGCTGTGCCCACATGCTTGGCTCTCAAATGAGAACTATATTGGGATAAGCGCAGTGTCAGGGAAGAGGCTTCAGGAATGCTGCACCCAATGCAGCTCTTGAATTTCCTGGGGGAAGCACAGTAGAGGATGTAGAAAGGAGAAAAGAGTCAGAATACAGAAAGATGAGGTCAGGTTCAGCCCCCTCTCCTGGTTGGAGGGAAGGAACCGCCCAATGACTGCCACTCATTAATTTATACATTTCACAGGTTGATGTCAGGTGAAATCCCTCTGCCCAACAGCTTGTTTACCAGGCTCACGTCGGGTGGCCTGGGTTCTCAGGACTGACCGTGCTCTAGCCCTGCACGTGTGGTCAATCTCCAGCTCAGCCACTGCACACATGGGGACAGAGACAAAGGATGGCATTGGGGCAGGGCTGGTGGGGAGAATGGTGTTGTTCCCATGGAAACCATCTGGAGATGATACATGTGTAGCAATAGGAGTCTCACAGTCCAGGCTGAGCACCTGCTCTTGCACAATGGGACTCAGATTTGCTCAAACGCGAACCTGGGACTCCAGACACAGGTGTTGCCTTGGGCCTGGGCTTCCCTGCACCCCTGTGACTAAGCAGGGAGGTGCACACTGCTGGCCACAGCTTGAAGATCTCTGCAGGTACCAAGTCAGTGAGGCAGAATGAGCATTGAAGAGTAACTCGGGAGTCAGCTCAGCCAGAACTAAAGTACAGCTTTGCAGGTGTTTGGGCAGAGGGGACGGTCTTTGGGTTTTCTCTCTAGATTTCACACAGAATGAACCATCTTATGGTAGGTCTATTAGTTATCCAGTGGTAAAAAATTTTGATCTCCCGGGCCTTGGTCCCACTAACTTCCGAGGCTCTACCTCTTTATTTTCTCATTTCAGTGTAACATGTTTCAATGCAGAGTTCAGGTTAGGGTTATGGTTTCACCTCTTGAACCAGGAGACGATATATTTGTATACTATCTTATGGTGGTAATTTGTGGCAATTTGTTATACTGGCAATGTGAAACTCATGCCTCCAGCCACCCTGGAAGGAAACACAAAGGACCTTTCTGCCTAAATATTTTGATGCTGAAAGGCGCAGCAGGAGCAAGGAACCGTGGGAAGCTGCCTTGCTTAGAGCAAGATTAGGGGAAGCACTGGCTACCCAAAGTAGATCACAGGGGCATGGATTTAGCTGAAGCTTCGGTGTCATTGCTTGCACAGGAGGCTGTGGCCAGCAAACCTCAGGTGCATCTCTAAGCCTGGAAGCCCTGTGTGTCTGACACAGTCCCCAACAGAATTTCAAATCCCAGTGGTAACAAAGTGGTCTTACATTGGAGTCTGGCTAAGACTTCTGACAGCCACTGGAGGGCATGGGTCTTGGGCATCTCCTTTTTGTTGGGGAGCCAGCAGGAGGTGGAAATCTCCATCTCGTTTGGAAATTGCTTGGAGATTGCTTGTAAATCTCCCACCCAGCATGAAAGTTGCAGTGTATGGGTCAGTCAGGAGGGAAACCAGGTCCCTTCAGAGCAGCACCTACTCTGGCTGCTGCCCTGAGAAAAGGAAAAGAGGCAGGAGAGATTCCTGTGTTATTTGCCTAACTGGAGGGGTGCCTGATGACACCAGTGTGGAGACTGGGGCCATTCAGGTCAGACACAGGTGCAGCCACGAGAATCATGTCCCAGCAGGATGGGGTCCCAGCAGCATATTTTCCACTTAGCCCTGCCCTGGCTTCTCAGTGCACCCTCCCACAGTCTGGACATAATCCTGGTGGGGGAAAGCACTACATAAGCTTAGAGTGGGCGTGGCCTCCAGGTGTTGTGGTCCAATGGAGGCCACTGGGTCCACAGGTCACTGAGAGAGTGGCAGGGCTCTGGCCCTGATCGTTCCCAGCCCAGAATAGGCGTCTGCTTCTGCCCCAGCCCATCCTGCCTTAGTCACCATCACACAGTATCCACAGGATCCTGCTAAATGTTGGGGTGATTGCCCCTCACAGTAGGACCCTCCTGTTCCACAGCACTGATCGGGATGCTGCTGTAGGACCTCTTGCATGTGTCCCAATGTAAGCATGAGGTGTGGCCTGATAAGTGCTTCTCTTGGACAGGCCACCCCTTTTAGGATATCTTGATGTGTACTCAGGGCTGGGAATAAAATCAGCCAGTTAAAACAGGAGGGGGGAGGGAGTACAGCAATCTGCCCAGGACTCTCTCAGAGCAGCAGGGACAACAAGTGGGCCAGAGGAGGCACGCATTCTTGCCTTGTGCCTTCTCTGCGAGATCACATCAGGCTGGGTCTGAGGACAGAAGGCCCTGGTGGTGATGCTGCTTGAGCACGAACTTTGTCCTTCCCCGATATCATGAGCCAGTATACAGGGAGCACAACCATGGCATCTTGGTAGCAAGAGTATATTTAGACAAAAGAGTGGGCACCATCAGTGGAGTACCATTTCAAGAGACAACTGCAAGCACTGTGCTTTGAGAAGTGTCTTCCAGCTCTCTCATTGGCATTGTGGCTGGTAATGAAGCCAGATGGCTCCATGGGATGAAGTGACAGGAAGAACATGATGTGTAGAGATAGGTGGCACCTAAGAGTAAGCAGAAGAGTAAAATGGCTGGGGCTTGTAATTGTGAGGGAAAGAAAGTCAGCCCTGGGACTCCCCGCCCACCCTACCCTGACCACCCATCAGCCACATTCCCAGCGGTACTCACTGCCTCACTGCCAGTTAGTAACCAGTGCAGTCCACTAGGGAGGAGAAATAATATCAAAGTAGGCAGATGAGAGACATAGACCGACAGACAGGCAGACAGACAGACAGACGCACAGAGATATCTTTGTGACAAGACCCCTGCTCCGCCTTTGGATACCTCAGGCTCAGTCTGGCCCAGCAGAGCAGGATAGGAGGGTTCCCTACACTCAGGGCCGGAGTGTGCGAAAATCAATGAACTGGGCCTTACAGCTTCTCAGGCATGAAGGGTTTTGGCCTGTTTAACTTTTGACCATGGGAGCTTCTCAGCAAGCAGCCCAGGGTGGTCTGTGTGGAGAGCCCTCTCAGGCCAGGCCCCCTGAAAGTAAGGACATCTGCCACATCAGTAATGAGCAAGCTGAAGGGGAAAGGAGACGTGACCCTCTAGAGCCAACCCAAGATATGAGGAAGAGGTGACTCAGAATAGCAAGACCCAAGGTATGGCGAGGAGTTGGCCCAGGGAACTGACTCTGGGGAAACTTGGTCCTGAGCACAAAACTTTCATCTGGGCAGACCTTGGCTAAACCGTCTCAGGGAGCACTTGGTGCCAAAAGACACGAGCACACAGAGACCAATATTTGGAATCCATCATCACACCATTGACGAGACCAGGAACCTGAGACCCTCCTATCTCCTTCCCTGGTGGAGTGGCATCAGACCTGCAGAAACCCAGTATTACCTTCCCATCATTCCTGATGGCCCTTACCCCTGGGGTCATTGAAGGTGATGTGGTCCTCAGGGATGCCCAGAGTCCTGGTAACTTTGCGGTAGTGCTCTTTGACTACAGGTTTCAACTCCTTCGTTCTCCCTGTGTCCAAGATGGCAGTGAGTGGGGGAAAAAGAGAGAACTATGTGTCTTAAGTTTGTTAAGACCTTCTCTTGCTATACAGTCTAGGCTGACTTTAAACTTTCAATCTTCCTTCCTCAGCCAACCTAGGGCTGTAATGACAGTTATGGGCCACTACCCCTGGCTCAACACATAAACATTTTTGCATGAGTGAATGAAGTCAGAGACCCCTTTCCCACAGCGGCTCTGTGGCAAACCTCGTCTCTGAGAGGGGAGCTTGTTCTGGAGAAAACATCTGCTTCTCGAGGAATTAGGACAGGTCCCATGAACCAGGTCCATGAGAGGAGGCAGTGATGACTCACCATAGAGGATATGCTGTTTGAACGGCATTTCATTGAAAGTCATCTTCACGTAAAGCATGCAAAACTGATTGTAGTCAGTTTCTAGCACTCTCACGGTGAAGTTCTGTAATCGTTCAAAATCTGCAGTGTGGAGGCCAAGGCTCATTTTTTCTGACCACAGGGAGAGGACTGTCCCTTTCCTCCCCAACCCACTATCACCAGCTTCTCCCCACAGGATGCAACTGTGTGGAAGGGTAGGGAAGCCAGTTCCTTTCTGGAAGGTCTCTGCTACCCAAACGCAAACTCAGGCCTCCCTCACCCAGGACTCACTTGTCGTATTTTCCATTGTGAATAGGCCGGGCTGGTCAGTAGGGAGTATAATGCTAAACTTTTGAACACATCGCTGGTTGCTGTAAGAGTGAGAGATGGTGGGGCTAAACAAGGTGAAAGAGTAAAGGACACAAGTTTGATCTCCCTTGGTGATAGAAAGCAGAACCAGAGCTGTAGTAGGATTCTCAGACCACAGCCCAACCCGACCCATGACAGTCAACATGGCTGGGGCCCCATCCATGGCACTGGGCATTCCCCTCTGAACTTCTGCCTGGTCCTCTGCAGGGCCTGTTTAACCCTCCCTCTACACTCTGGGTCTCCTCTATTACCTCCCCAGGGAAGCCTGTTGCACACACACATCACAGGCACTGACCCCCTGCACTTATTTTGCTTCCTGCCTTTCCCATCTCTCCTTGCAAGTTCCTCTGAGCTTCCATTCTTTTCCATGCCCAGGAGTAACCTAGCCCTTTAGCCAAAACTCACCTCTCACCTGAGTCCAACTGACCCTCGTACCATAGATCCAGAGGCATTAAACATCCATTCCCATGTCCCTCTTTTTTCAAATGCTCCAGATGAAACACAACAAGTTTCTAGAGCCAGAATGCACTGCAGGAAGATGACCACATGATACCCTCTCTTATTCCTCATCTGTCCCATTACTGTCATCTTCTATCTGTGACTTCTTATAAGTTGGCACTTTTGTGCATTTTCCTGCTTCAGTTGCTCTGAGATTCTCTCCTTTTATTGGCCCCAGGCCAGACACTGGCTTGGGTCAGATGCCCCAGATTTTGGCCTGGGACTGCTCCCCTCCCAGATGCTCATTAGTCCCTGCTCAGCTGCCTGTGCTGATGCCTGGCTGCTTTGCTGCATCCTAAGGTGAGGCTCTCTGACTCAGAGTGCGGCAGGCCTCACTCTGACGCATGAACCTTCTTCTTTTATGGTGATGATGGTGGTGGTGGTAGTGGCAAAGTATTTGAACACATGGCCATGGCACTGAGCTATATTGATAGGGCCATTTTTATTTTTAATTTTTGGAAAGTGTCTCCCATGGTTCCCCAGGGTGAATTCAAACTCATAGATGTCCTACCTCAGCTCTGGAGGGAGGCCTGCTAGGATTATAGGCAGGGTGGCTCCTTTAGCTCACTTCCCTTCAACCCACTGATGTAACATGGTTGGGGTCCCTTGGCAGCAACCAGTGTCCTCTGCCCTTCTGGGATAACCTTCCCTCTTCTTCATTTCTCCTGACTGTGCAGCCATCCATGAATATTAATGGAGGGGAGTGAGAAAGTGTGGGAAGAAGAAAAAGAGGGAGAAACAGAAAGAGAGAAATGGGGAAGCAGGAAGGTTAGGAAGGACAGAGGAAATAAGTGTGGAACACTGATTCACTACAGAGCAACGAGATGAAGGACAGTTTCTTTCAATTTGTTAAGCCATCAATTATGACATTGGTCTGCCTCTCAGACCCTAGGATATGGCACTTTACCTGAGCCAGTCAGAGGTGACATTGTAGCTGTGGTCATCGTTCAGCTTATAGGTGGCACTGTGCATGGCTGCTATGCTTTGGCTTTCATTCCAAACTGTGTTCTGTGCCAAACCTATGGCGTACCACTTCCCCTGAAACTGCAAAATTGGGATGAGAGGCAGAGCCCAGGGGTGACCCCAGATCCACAACTCCCATGCGGTCCCTCTTAGCACCTCTGGGCAGCCCAATGGGCAGCAGGGCCCTGGGAATGAGCTGCTCTGAGAAATGAGCAGTAGTTTGGGTCACAAAGGACAGGAGTGATCATGACTGAGCAGTTTGCATTGAGTTTTGAGGGATGGGGTGGGCCCATGCAAGTGGCTACTGAATCTTTCCGAATCCCAGTGTTCTTACTGGTGAGGAAGGACTGCCGATGTCCCAAACGAACATGCACAGGGCTTGGATTCTATGAGTCCTCCCACACGACACTGTCGCTGGGTCCTTCTGCTTTTTCCCCACCATCTTCCCACTGTCTCTTACCCTTAACTCTCTCTTCGCTGCTCTTCCAGAAACCTACCTGGTCATATTGGAAATCTGGCACCAGGGGGAACTTGCCCAGAGGTGGACTTGGGATGAAGGTTGGAAGAGAGTCCTGAGCCTGGATCTTTAGAGCCCCCGTCAGGATGAGGCCCAGACAGAGGAGACCCAGGGCCATGGCTTCAGAGCAGGTGTTGACCTGGCAGGCTTTGGAAGAGAAAGAGGAAGCCTGAAGAGACCAACCAGAGTGAACTATTTATAGCCTCCAGTCTGCCCCTCCTTAATTGGGAGTTTCTAAGCTTTTGTAAATCCAGGGTTAATGAGCTTATTGCCAGTAGCTCTTTCAGAAAACATGACAAGACATCCTGTCCGGCCCCTCCATTCAGGGTTGTGCAACGTAGGGAAAGGGCAAATCAGAATGAGACAGGACGGACATGCCCAGTCTTCCACAATGTATTATGTTCAAAAGATCCTTCTCCGTGCCACTGGGCCTCTACTCGTCATCTGATCCACACTGCGTGTGGGTCAGCAGCTGGAATTCACAGAAACTGATACGTCTGACCTGTCAGCCCAGGGTGTGTGTGTATTTTTCTGTGTTTGTGTGTGTGTGTGATTGTGTGTGTGTGGCAATGTAAACTCACTGTGCCTAAAGCAAAATTTAGAGGGAAAGCAGTATTTTCCCTCCAAGTCTTGAGCAGCTCCTCCTTTAATCTGCCTCCCTGGAACCACTGCCCTTTGCTCTGGTACTGTTAAGGTAAACCCTTATGTTTCTCAAAGCTGTGCGCTATGTCCTGGGATCTACCGTCTTTCAAGAGATGCACTCAAGGTTTACAACTGTGTTCTTGTAAAAAGCGTCGTGTGACATCTAGGAATTGCTGAAATTTATTTTAATTCAAGGCTAAGTAGTAAGCACATCACTGAGTTAAGTACCTGACTTTGTCTCACTTTTGTGACTTTCCTTGCACCTCCACCCTTCCAGAATCCACGATACCACTTGCACAAAATGTATAAATCCTGGAGCCCTTCTTTGTCCTGGGATCAGCCCTTTTGAACACAAGTCCACAGAGTCAGGTGTACAAGGAAAAGTAAATAAATTCTCCTGTTTCTCCCTTGGTCTCTCCTGACTCTTGAATTCTGCAACATACCCACAGAAACAAAGAACATGCCAGGTGTGTTTTCCCCTTGTTAGCAATCTCTCAACTCAGGAGGCTGAGATAAGAGGCATTTGGAGGTGAATCTGGGCTACAGAGAGTTATAAACAAGACTGAAATACAGAGAAAGACCTGGCCTCAAGAAAATAAACAAGCAAGCAGAGAAGATAACAAAAGGAAACAGAAAACCAAAAATAAACTTAGCAAAGAGTGTTGACTGGTCTAGGTTCTGTGACTTATTTTGGATCTTGTAAAGGTCAGGCAATGGTGCTGAAGGTGACAGTGGACATTCTGGACAGGGTAGGACAGGGTGTCTGCCCTGAGCCCACTGAGCTCAGATCCGGGCCCTCACCAGGGCTCTAAGTCAGGCCTTAGATCATGCCCTGAGCCCCCCTCTTTCCCCACATATCTGCTCCCATTTTCAGAAGCAAACAGGACATAAGGGATCCTCAGGGAATTGCCCTCTTCTCTGAGTCACTTAGGCAGAAGACAACAGCCATGTACACAGGCCATAGATGTGGCTGTTTGAAAGGGCTGAGTGCTGAGGCTTCAGAGAGAACTAAGTGTGGAGCCCTGGCAGGATAACATTGAGGTTCAGGCACCTGCCCTGGAAGATGGGCTGCACTCTGCTCCTATGTACACCAGCGGTTTTGGGTCACAAGGTTTCAGCATTTGGCCTTGTCCTTGAGTAGTTGTTTAGACCACGAGTTTGTCTCTGGTCACTTCTTCAGGGGCCATGGAGCCCAGTGGCTCAAGCCTAGGGTCTCTAAATGTCACTGATACAGCTGATTCCAGGCTTTTCCCTGAGGGAGACCATTTTCTCACTTGGGGCCTGGGCAGCAACCTGGTGAGGCCATGATGGACCCCAAACCCTCCATGAGGTGGCTGCCTGCCATGGACACTTGACTTGAGGCTTGCCTGGGATCCTGGCTTTACATGGGTCTAAGAGGGCCCTCATTGCCACTCACATTGCTTTTTATTGTCCAGCTTGAACTCCAAGCTTATGGGCCACAAATAAACAAGTTTGGAGGGAATCCTGAGCTTGTGGTAAGTGTGCTGCCTTAGATGTGTGCACCAGACAGCCTTCACTGTGTCTTGTATATCCATATGTATAGCACCATAATTCTTAATAGGTAAATCTTAGAGGTCGCTTCGATGTCCATCAACAAATGAATGTAAAATCCTGTGATATTTTTAATAACACTGTGGAACACTACTCTTCGAGAAATAAGGAGCATTTCGAGTGATTTGTAGAAAAATGCATGAACTTTGAAGATATACTTTAAGTGGCATCAAGCCAGCACACGATGTTATATATCACATGGCTTCACTTTCATATAAAACCCATAATATAAATAAGGAGCCAAATAAAAGTTTCACAGTAGGAAATCTGTTGTGTACATACACCAGCTCCCCCTGAGGAATGTAATCATTTGAAAGTACAGATATACACTAATGAAAAGCAAAAATTGGAAATAGTAAAAGAACACTCTTTTACATAAAAGTTAGAACTGAATTCACTTTGAAAGTAATATATATATAATATATAATGTATTATATATATATCATATATGTAATATTAATATAATATAATTATATTAATATAATAATTATTATATAATGTATATTCATATAATTATGAAATATATAAAATATAATATATTATTAATGTATTAATAATATACATATATATATAATGGAAAAGCAAAATGCCAGCTGAAATTTGAATCCTTCTCTTTCTCTTCTCTTCTTTCTCTTTCTATGATGGTACCTCATGGACCACTATTAACTAGTTTCTAATAATTTTGCTTCTCTCTACATTTTACACGCCGATGTGTACTGTTTATATATCACACAGTGTACTCTGTCTCACGTTGTTGGCTTGGCACTGGAAATATACATATATATATATATATATATATATATATATATATATATATATATATCAGTTCTGGGGTGCCGTGTGATTTTCCTAGGAGTGCTTGAGAAAGCGCTTTTGTAGTGACTCCTAAAACATCAGCAGCACTGAACTGTCAAATCAAAGTCTGTTGATATTTGCAAAGTTTATATCTGTGTCAAGAGTTCAGGGCCCTCCTCTTTGTGATCTCGGAGAGCTCCAGGTACCATAGCTTTGTGAAGGTTCCCTTAGGCACACTTGTGGACTGCGTGATTGGACTGGGATTGATTTTCTCTATCTTTTGGCTATTGAAGGTGTGCTGAGAGTCATTAGGGTGAATGGTTCTGATCTGATTCTTCTGAGCAGTCTTCCCCTCCCTCTTTCTGACTCTGGCATGTGAGGGTGGATTTTAATATCAGATCAGGAGACAGGAATGCGACTAGCAACCAGGGAAAGAGAGATATTTTTAAAAGCTAAGAGACCACAAAAAATCAATCCAACAGCTACAAGATGAAGCAAAGAAGAACAACATAGCATTGATTGGGGTCAGTGAGAAAGCTGGAGACAGTGCATAAGGCATAAAAATCCTTGTCACAGAAGTAATGGCAGAAACTTCCCAAACATGAATAAAGAATTAGATATACATATAAATGAAGCATATAAAACCTCAAACAACCATGATCAAAATAAATGTACACCAAAGCATATAACAATCAAGATTCCAGAGCTTCCACACAAGAACAAAATATTAAAAGTAGCTAGAGAAAAGAAACAAATACCTTTAAAACAAATCCTATCAGAATCATAGCAGACTTCTCAACACAAACCTTCAAATCAAAGAGAGCTTGGAGTGCAGTATTTCAAGCCCTAAAAGAAAACAATTTCCAACCTAGACTGATGTACCCCACAAAGCTATCTTTCAAAATCAATGGAGAAATAAGATACTTCCAATGCAAAGAACAACTGAAGAAATTTATGACCACCAAACCAGCTCCACACAATTCTCTGAAGGATATATGAGAAAGAGATAATAAAGGCCACAATCATATGAACATGAATAGAAAGAAGCGAACAGGCAGGGCCAGTGAGATGACTCAGTGGCAAGAGTGCCTGCCTGGCAAGTGTGAGGCCCTGAGTTCAACTCCCGGTACCCACATACGAAAAAAGGGGGGCCATGGAGATGGCTCAGCGGCCTAGGCGCCTGCCTGGCAAGCACGAGGGCCCGAGTTCAACTCCCGGATACCACGTACAAAAAAAGGGCCGGTGATATCGCTCAGGGCACGGGTGCCTGCTGGCGCACGAGGTCCTGAGTTCGACCCCCGTTACACAAAAAAAAAAAAAAAAAAAAAAAAAAAAAGGGCCAGTGATATGGCTCAGAAGCATGGGCACATGTTGGTGCACGAGGTCTTGAGTTAGACCCCCGGTACTCATTAAAAAAAGAAGCCACCAGGCAGTGCAAGCAATTAAACAGAGGAGAAAGACAGGGAACCAACAACAGGAAAATAATATGAAAAAGATAAGCCAATACATATCAGTTATAACCATCCATGTAAATGGTCTCAACTCACCAATCAAAAGAAACAGACTGGCAGAATGGATCAAGAAGCAAGATCCAATATATGCTGCATTCAAGAAACACATTTAACCCAAAAAGAAATTCATAGCCTAAAAGTCAAAGGATGGAAAAGAATTCTCCATGCCACAGGAACCCAGAGAAAAGCAGGAATATCTATTCTATTTGCAGACAATGTAAACTTTAAGCCAAAACTGATTAAAAGAGACATGGGTCACTGCACACTTCTGAAGGGATAACTCATGAAAGAAGAGATAACAATCATAAATACATATGCACCAAACATTGGTGCACCCAACTACATACAACAAATATAAACAGACATGAAAAATCAAGTAAGCACTAACACAATTGCAGTGGGGGAACTTAATGCCCCCCTCTCACAAGTAGGTAGACCAACTAGAAAAAAAAATCAACAAAGAAATTTCAGAATTAAACTAAACCTGTGAGAAATGGACTTTAGGGATGTCTATACAGTGTTCCACCCCAGAACAACAGAATACACATTCTTCTCAGCTGCACATGGGACGTTCTCTATAATAGACCATGTATTAGGCAATAAAACATCTTTAAGTAAATCTAGGGGAATTGAAATCTTCCCACATGTACTATCTGACCATACTGCAGTGGAAATGGAAATCAGTGACAAAAAAATCACAAAAACTACAAAAACACATGGAAATTAAACAATACCCTTCCAAACCACCTGTGGTTCACAGAGAAAAAGAAGACAAACAAAACACTATATACAATTAAATGATGATGCCAAAACAACATCCTGAAACTTATGGCATGCAATGAAAGCAGTCCTATGAAGGAAATTTATACCAATGAACTCTCACATCAGGAAGACAGAATAAGCTCAAATAAACAACCTAATGTTGAACCTCAAAATTCTACAAAAAGAATAATTCCAGCACAAAACTAACATGAGGTAGGAAATTATAAAGATAAGAGGAGAAATTAGTGCAATTGAGTTGAAGAAAACAATACAAAGAATCAATAAATCAAAATTTCGTTCTTCAAAAATTAAATAAAGTTGGTAAAACATTACCCAACCTCATCAGAAAGAGGAAGAAAAATCACAAGTTCAAGCAATTAGGAATAAAAAGGGGGAAATCACAACAGATCCTATAGAAATCCAACAGTTCATCAATACCTACTTCAACAACTTATATTCTAATAAGATGGAAAACGGAAGAAATACACAGATTTCTAGACACAATAAAATTGCCAAAACTAAAACAAGAAGATAGAGAAATTCTAAATAAGCAAATATAAGTCAATGAAATTGAAAATATAATTAAAAATTTACCAATGAAGACTGGTGATATTGTTCAGTGGCATAAGCGCCTGCTGGCAAGCACGAGGTTCTGAGTTTGACTCCCAGTACCCACATAAAAAAAATTACCAATGAATCAAAGTCCTGGCCCTGATGGATTCACTGTTGAACTCTACAAGAAATTCAGAGAAGAACTAATGCCAGTAATGCAAAAACTTTTTATGGAAGTTCAAAGGGAAGCGATACTTCCAAAATCTTTCCGGGAAGCAAGTATTACCATAATTCCAAAACCAGAGAATAAGTCAAGCAAAACAGAAAACTACAGGCCAATCTCCCTAATGAACATAGACGTAAACATCTTCAATAAGATACTGGCACATAGAATGCAGCAAATCATCAAGGGGATCACACACCATGACCAAGTAGGATTCATTCCAGGAATGAAGAGATGGTTCAAAATACACAAATCAATCAATGTAATATACCATATTAACAGAACCAAAGACAAATTCACATGATCACTTCAATAGATACAGGAAAACCATTTGCCAAAGTCCAACACACATTCATGATAAAAAAAAAAAAACCTTCAGAAAATTGGAATAGATGGTCTTTACCTCAGTCTGATCAAAGCCATCTGTGACAAACCAACAGCTAACATCGTACTAAATGGTCAAAAATGGAAAGCTTTCACTCTAAAATCAGGAATAAGTCATGGATATCCACTATCACGACTCTTATTCAATATAGTTCTGGAAACATTAACCAAAGCAATTAGACAAGACAAAGATATGAAAGAAATGAAGAAAGATGATAGAGATAGGTACATAGATAGGTAGATAGATAGATAGATAGATAGATAGATAGATAGATAGAAACAATAAAAGATAAATGATGACGCTGAGAGATTCCAGAAAATGTTTAAATTACTTATCTAAAAAGAAATTCACCACATCATATTGAATTGGATAGAGCCCTCATGGGGGCTAAACTTTCCCCGGCTTTCCACAACCTCAAAATAAATATAAATGTGCCCAGCTCCAAAGTGTAATGCATGTCATATCTCTGAGTGCCCTACTCACCTCTCAAGTGTGTCCTAAATGTCTAATACACCCTTCTCATGCCTCTTACTAAGGCAGCCTAAAATTCATTTTTCATGATGAGAGCCAGTGCCTGCAAGAAAATGTTGGGTTAAGTTCCTTATTTCAACTTTGCGAACCTGAGACACAGCCCAGTGACAGAATGGGAGGGATGGAACTGACTAGGGTGTTTGTGGCATCTGCCTTAAGATAGGACACTTCCTGCTGCAGGCTGGATTCAAGGGGGATAGGCTCTATGAGCTCCACTGAGAGTCCATCAAGGTTGTGGTGAGCGGTCAGCTTCACAAGGAATGTGTGACTAGGGAGGGGGCAGGGGGGTTGGGATTGTTGTTGGGGCTGGGTGAGTACCATGGGGTAGACCTTCTTCTAAAATTGGTTTACGTATCATGCTCCAAAGTAGACAAAACACTGGAGGTGCCAATTCCTCCCCAAACCTATCCACTGAGCCACTACTCAGTGAGGGGATTCAATGGTCCACACTGCCTAGAACTGTGGCACTTGGAATGATCTGTACTACATGTGTGGCACCATATATTGAAATGCTAGACCCTCTGCTGTCTTTTCTGTGCCTCTCTGATGGTTTTTAATATGGGACCCGACCTGGTCCTCTAGAGCCACCCCCGCATCTCCCATGCTGTCTCATTAAGAATAGAAGATCTCCCTGGAAAGCCCTCAACAAAGGTTGCAGAAACTTTGAGGGTGAGCTCCTCAGGGTAGTAACCAGAGCTAGGCCCACTGAGTCCTGCTCTGGGTCTACATAACAACCACTCCAGCTGCATCAGCTCCATCCTGGAGATGTCTGGGGCCAGAAGCAATGAGAAAAAAGGATGATGTAGGATCAGCCTGCTGGAGGCTCCCTGATGGGAGATGCTGATAGCCTGAAACTCAGAGTCAGGTCGGGGTAGATCTAATCTGGTTCAGGTTAGTTTGAGGTGCCTTGTAGATTGGGTTCTTACATCTCAAGACTTCATACTGATCTCTATCTGGTTTGCAGAAACACTGATAGAAAGCAGTGTGCAGCCACACTATGAGAGATACGAAGAGCAAGATTGACCTGGCCAGTGATAAAGGATTGGAGACAGGTTGATTGGCAAGGAGAAGAGGACAACAATGCTGAGAACAGCCACTGAGGCCTGACCTTGGCCTGAGTATGACCCATTCTCAGGAGGCCATGTAATGGTTCTGGAAGATATATGGGCCTCTGGGAACAGTGCCTTAGGGACAAAACTTGTGCTGAAAGGACAATCTCTCCTGCTCTGTTTCCATGACTCTCAGAATCACCACTCATGCATGGCACACTCTCCTGTAGCAAGAAGAGCAGGGATGACAAAGGTCACAGGGCCAAACAATAGGTCCATTGCTTTGCAACAAAGGTTCCTCAGATCGGGACCTTAAGTCACTGAAAAGGTGGCTTGAGCTGCTCAGGGTCAATAACACATAAAGTGTCCCTCCCTAGGAGCTCAACCAGGGCCCGCCTGGACTGGGGTGGCTCATGACTCATTAGTCTCTATCTATATCGCTAATGTCCCCTCCTCTCATGAACCAGCTTGTCCTGACAGTGCTGGGTTCCCCTGTTGCCCTGTTCCTTGCAGTACATACCTTACTGTGGGCTCTTGTGGTTTGAGTCACTTCGTCCCATCTCTGGGGCTCGCTGTCTTGGGTGACTTAGTCCCTACATCCACAAGGCCCTGGTAGCCACACACTTGGCCTCTGAAGGGCAAGTTTCCTAACAGTATACTTTTTACTGTCAACATCTTCTGGTTGGCCTGAGAGTCCCACAAATCATCAAACTACTATAAGAAATTGCTGCACTGTGGCAGCTAAAAATCATACCTTGCAAAGGCCAGAATAGCAAAATCTGAAATTCACTGTATGCTAGAATCAAGGTGTGAGCAGGGCCTTGCTCCCTCAGGATGCTCCAAGTTTGGACCTCGCCTACTACAGCTACCTTGGCTTGTGGCTCCATCACGATCGCCTCTGGCTCTGTCTGCATATGACTTTCCCTTCTTGTTTAATCATCCTCTACCTGTCCAAAACACACTTGTGACTACATTGAGGAGCTGGTTGCATAAAGCAGGAAATCTCCCCTTGTTAAATCCTTAATTCACTTGAAAGGTAGAATGAGAGAAGGAAAGCAGGAAGGGAAGATGGGCAGGATGGAGATAAAAAAAAAGAAGTAAGGCCAAGCACTGGATGAGAATACTTGTCTCCTACCTAAACATAGTGAGTTCAAAGACAGCCTGCCAGGGGAGATTCCATGCTATCAAGGTGTTCACATTCAAGCCTGACAAACTGTCATAGTCAGGAGGAGAATAAGGTGACAGATTGACTTCTATAATTTTTTTGTATGACTTGAGTGTCCTGCAAGTATTCGTGTGTGGATTCATTATTTCCTACAGAGAGATATTAAGAGTTAGAGCTAGGTGTGGGTGCCACACCGGGGTTACTGTTAAGACAAGTAGAGCTCAGAACGCTGGTTTGGTGTTTCCTGCATCTGGGCTTTCCCTTGTCAGAGGCTCCATTATTTCCTGTGCGAGAGAATGTCCAGTCCTAGGTGTTTCCTGTTTCACTGCACAGCTGTCTCAGTTTCTGATGCTGTAACAAACCACCACACACTGCATTAGTTTAAGAGTAGAGATTTCTTTCTCACAGTTCTGGAGGCTGGAAAGTCCACAAGGCACCAGTGGGTTAGGTGTTTGGCCTGTATCTCATATTTGGCATCATTGAAGGATCCTCAAGTGGTGAAAGGGATGGAAGGGGGAAAAGTTCCTGACTAGCTCCCTCTTTCAGCCCTTATATAATGCTCAAGGCCTGTTCACATGGGCTAATTAAACTATTTCCTGGAAGCCCCACCTCTGGATAGTACCATGTGGTTTCTTAGGTTCTACTTTATGGGTTTGGGGAGGGACATACACATCCAGTCCACAGAAGCAGCCACACCTCCTGGAGCATTCTGCTGCTTCAACTGGTCATAGAGGAAGGAGGCTGTGCCCACATGCTTGGCTCTCAAATGAGAACCATATTGGGATAAGCGCAGTGTCAGGGAAGAGGCTTCAGGAATGCTGCACCCAATGCAGCTCTTGAATTTCCTAGGGGAAGCACAATAGAGGATGTAGAAAGGAGAAAAGAGTCAGAATACAGAAAGCTGAGGTCAGGTTCAGCCCCCTCTCCTTTTTGGAGGGAAGGAACCGCCCAATGACTGCCACTCATTAATTTATACATTTCGCAGGTTGATGTCAGGTGAAATCCCTCTGCCCAACAGCTTGTTTACCAGGCTCATGTCAGGTGGCCCGGGTTCTCAGGACTGGCCGTGCTCTAGCCCTGCACGTGTGGTCAATCTCCAGCTCAGCCACTGCACACATGGGGACAGAGACAAAGGATGGCATTGGGGCAGGGCTGGTGGGGAGAATGGTGTTGTTCCCATGGAAACCATCTGGAGATGATACATGTGTAGCAATAGGAGTCTCACAGTCCAGGCTGAGCACCTGCTCTTGCACAATGGGACTCAGATTTGCTCAAACGCGAACCTGGGACTCCAGACACAGGTGTTGCCTTGGGCTTGGGCTTCCCTGCACCCCTGTGACTAAGCAGGGAGGTGCACACTGCTGGCCACAGCTTGAAGATCTCTGCAGGAACCAAGTCAGTGAGGCAGAATGAGCATTGAAGAGTAACTCGGGAGTCAGCTCAGCCAGAACTAAAGTACAGCTTTGCAGGTGTTTGGGCAGAGGGGACGGTCTTTGGGTTTTCTCCCTAGATTTCACACAGAATGAACCATCTTATGGTAGGTCTAGTAGTTATCCGGTGGTAAAAAATTTTGATCTCCCGGGCCTTGGTCCCACTAACTTCCGAGGCTCTACCTCTTTATTTTCTCATTTCAGTGTAACATGTTTCAATGCAGAGTTCAGGTTAGGGTTATGGTTTCACCTCTTGAACCAGGAGACGATATATTTGTATACTATCTTATGGTGGTAATTTGTGGCAATTTGTTATACTGGCAATGTGAAACTCATGCCTCCAGCCACCCTGGAAGGAAACACAAAGGACCTTTCTGCCTAAATATTTTGATGCTGAAAGGCGCAGCAGGAGCAAGGAACCGTGGGAAGCTGCCTTGCTTAGAGCAAGATTAGAGGAAGCACTGGCTACCCAAAGTAGATCGCAGGGGCATGGATTTAGCTGAAGCTTCGGTGTCGTTGCTTGCTCAGGAGGCTGTGGCCAGCAAACCTCAGGTGCATCTCTAAGCCTGGAAGCCCTGTGTGTCTGACACAGTCCCCAACAGAATTTCAAATCCCAGTGGCAACAAAGTGGTCTTACATTGGAGTCTGGCTAAGACTTCTGACAGCCACTGGAGGGCATGGGTCTTGGGCATCTCCTTTTTGTTGGGGAGCCAGCAGGAGGTGGAAATCTCCATCTCGTTTGGAAATTGCTTGGAGATTGCTTGTAAATCTCCCACCCAGCATGAAAGTTGCAGTGTATGGGTCAGTCAGGAGGGAAACCAGGTCCCTTCAGAGCAGCACCTACTCTGGCTGCTGCCCTGAGAAAAGGAAAAGAGGCAGGAGAGATTCCTGTGTTTTGTGCCTAACTGGAGGGGTGCCTGATGACACCAGCATGGAGACTGGGGTCATTCAGGTCAGACACAGGTGCAGCCATGAGAATCATGTCCCAGCAGGATGGGGTCCCAGCAGCATATTTTCCACTTAGCCCTGCCCTGGCTTCTCACTGCGCCCTCCCACAGTCTGGACATAATCCTGGTGGGGGAAAGCACTACATAAGCTTAGAGTGGGCGTGGCCTCCAGGTGTTGTGGTCCAATGGAGGCCACTGGGTCCACAGGTCACTGAGAGAGTGGCAGGGTTCTGCCCCTGATCATTCCCAGCCCAGAATAGGTGTCTGCTTCTGCCCCAGCCCATCCTGCCTTAGTCACCATCACACAGTATCCACAGGATCCTGCTAAATGTTGGGGTGATTGCCCCTCACAGTAGGACCCTCCTGTTCCACAGCACTGATCGGGATGCTGCTGTAGGACCTCTTGCATGTGTCCCAATGTAAGCATGAGGTGTGGCCTGATAAGTGCTTCTCTTGGACAGGCCACCCCTTTTAGGATATCTTGATGTGTACTCAGGGCTGGGAATAAAATCAGCCAGTTAAAACAGGAGGGGGGAGGGAGTACAGCAATCTGCCCAGGACTCTCTCAGAGCAGCAGGGACCACAAGTGGGCCAGAGGAGGCACGCATTCTTGCCTTGTGCCTTCTCTGCGAGATCACATCAGGCTGGGTCTGAGGACAGAAGGCCCTGGTGGTGATGCTGCTTGAGCACGAACTTTGTCCTTCCCCGATATCATGAGCCAGTATACAGGGAGCACAACCATGGCATCTTGGTAGCAAGAGTATATTTAGACAAAAGAGTGGGCACCATCAGTGGAGTACCATTTCAAGAGACAACTGCAAGCACTGTGCTTGGAGAAGTGTCTTCCAGCTCTCTCATTGGCATTGTGGCTGGTAATGAAGCCAGATGGCTCCATGGGATGAAGTGACAGGAAGAACATGATGTGTAGAGATAGGTGGCACCTAAGAGTAAGCAGAAGAGTAAAATGGCTGGGGCTTGTAATTGTGAGGGAAAGAAAGTCAGCCCTGGGACTCCCCGCCCACCCTACCCTGACCACCCATCAGCCACATTCCCAGCGGTACTCACTGCCTCACCGCCAGTTAGTAACCAGTGCAGTCCACTAGGGAGGAGAAATAATATCAAAGTAGGCAGATGAGAGACATAGACCGACAGACAGGCAGACAGACAGACAGACGCACAGAGATATCTTTGTGACAAGACCCCTGCTCCGCCTCTGGATACCTCAGGCTCAGTCTGGCCCAGCAGAGCAGGATAGGAGGGTTCCCTACACTCAGGGGCCGGAGTGTGCGAAAATCAATGAACTGGGCCTTACAGCTTCTCAGGCATGAAGGGTTTTGGCCTGTTTAACTTTTGACCATGGGAGCTTCTCAGCGAGCAGCCCAGGGTGGTCTGTGTGGAGAGCCCTCTCAGGCCAGGCCCCCTGAAAGTAAGGACATCTGCCACATCAGTAATGAGCAAGCTGAAGGGGAAAGGAGACGTGACCCTCTAGAGCCAACCCAAGATATGAGGAAGAGGTGACTCAGAATAGCAAGACCCAAGGTATGGCGAGGAGTTGGCCCAGGGAAGTGACTCTGGGGAAACTTGGTCCTGAGCACAAAACTTTCATCTGGGCAGACCTTGGCTAAACTGTCTCAGGGAGCACTTGGTGCCAAAAGACACGAGCACACAGAGACCAATATTTGGAATCCATCATCACACCATTGACAAGACCAGGAACCTGAGACCCTCCTATCTCCTTCCCTGGTGGAGTGGCATCAGACCTGCACAGACCCAGTATTCCCCTCCCATCATTCCTGATGGCCCTTACCCCTGGGGTCATTGAAGGTGATGTGGTCCTCAGGGATGCCCAGAGTCCTGGTAACTTTGCGGTAGTGCTCTTTGACTACAGGTTTCAAACTCTTTCTTCCTCCCTGTGTCCAAGATTGCAGTGAGTGGGGGAAAAAGAGAGAACTATATAGCTTAAGTTTGTTAAGACCTTCTCTTGCTATACAGTCTAGGCTGACTTTAAACTTTCAATCTTCCTTCCTCAGCCAAGCTAGTGCTGTAATGACAGGTATGGGCCACCTACCTCTGGCTCAACACATAAATATTTTTTCACGAGTGAATGAAGTCAGAGGACCCCCTTTCCCACAGCGGCTCTGTGGCAAACCTCGTCTCTGAGAGGGGAGCTTGTTCTGGAGAAAACATCTGCTTCTCGAGGAATTAGGACAGGTCCCATGAACCAGGTCCATGAGAGGAGGCAGTGATGACTCACCATAGAGGATATGCTGTTTGAACGGCATTTCATTGAAAGTCATCTTCACGTAAAGCATGCAAAACTGATTGTAGTCAGTTTCTAGCACTCTCACGGTGAAGTTCTGTAATCGTTCAAAATCTGCAGTGTGGAGGCCAAGGCTCATTTTTTCTGACCACAGGGAGAAAGGACTGACCCTTTCCTCCCCAACCCACTATCACCAGCTTCTCCCCACAGGATGCAACTGTGTGGAAGGGTAGGGAAGCCAGTTCCTTTCTGGAAGGACTCTGCTACCCAAATGCAAACTCAGGCCTCCCTCACCCAGAACTCACTTGTCGTATTTTCCATTGTGAATAGGCCGGGCTGGTCAGTAGGGAGTATAATGCTAAACTTTTGAACACATCCGCTGGTTGCTGTAAGAGTGAGAGATGGTGGGGCTAAACAAGGTGAAAGAGTAAAGGACACAAGTTTGATCTCCCTTGGTGATAGAAAGCAGGACCAGAGCTGTAGTAGGATTCTCAGACCACAGCCCAACCCGACCCATGACAGTCAACATGGCTGGGGCCCCATCCATGGCACTGGGCATTCCCCTCTGAACTTCTGCCTGGTCCTCTGCAGGGCCTGTTTAACCCTCCCTCTACACTCTGGGTCTCCTCTATTACCTCCCCAGGGAAGCCTGTTGCACACACACATCACAGGCACTGACCCCCTGCACTTATTTTGCTTCCTGCCTTTCCCATCTCTCCTTGCAAGTTCCTCTGAGCTTCCATTCTTTTCCATGCCCAGGAGTAACCTAGCCCTTTAGCCAAAACTCACCTCTCACCTGAGTCCAACTGACCCTCGCACTGTAGATTCAGAGGCATTAAACATCCATTCCCATGTCCCTCTTTTTTCAAATGCTCCAGATAAAACCCAACAAGTTTCTAGAGCCAGAATGCACTGCAGGAAGATGACCACATGATACCCTCTCTTATTTCTCATCTGTCCCATTACTGTCATCTTCTATCTGTGACTTCTTATAAGTTGGCACTTTTGTGCATTTTCCTGCTTCAGTTGCTCTGAGATTCACTCCTTTTATTGGCCCCAGGCCAGACACTGGCTTGGGTCAGATGCCCCAGATTTTGGCCTGGGACTGCTCCCCTCCCAGATGCTCATTAGTCCCTGCTCAGCTGCCTGTGCTGATGCCTGGCTGCTTTGCTCCATCCTAAGGTGAGGCTCTCTGACTCAGAGTGCAGCAGGCCTCACTCTCACGGATGAAACTTCTTCTTTTATGGTGATGATGGTGGTGGTGGTACTGTCAAATTATTTGAATACATGGCCATGGCACTGAGCTATATTGATAGGGCCATTTTTATTTTTAATTTTTAGAAAGTGTCTCCCATGGTTCCCCAGGGTGAATTCAAACTCATAGATGTCCTACCTCAGCTCTGGAGGGAGGCGTGCTAGGATTATATGGAGGTTGGCTCCTTTAACTCACTTCCCTTCAACCCACTGATGTAACATGGTTGGGGTCCCTTGGCAGCAACCAGTGTCCTCTGCCCTTCTGGGATAACCTTCCCTCTTCTTCATTTTTCCTGACTGTGCAGTCGCACATGAATATTAATTTCGGGGAGGAAGAAAGTGTGGGAAGAAGAAAAAGAGGGAGAAACAGAAGGAGAGAAATGGGGAAGCAGGAAGGTTAGGAAGGACAGAGGAAATAAGTGTGGAAGATTGATTCACTACAGCGCAACGAGATGAAGGACAGTTTCTTTCAATTTGTTAAGCCATCAATTATGACATTGGTCTGCCTCTAAGACCCTAGGATATGGCACTTTACCTGAGCCAGTCAGAGGTGACATTGTAGCTGTGGTCATCGTTCAGCTTATAGGTGGCACTGTGTATGGCTGCTATGCTTTGGCTTTCATTCCAAACTGTGTTCTGTGCCAAACCTATGGCGTACCACTTCCCCTGAAACTGCAAAATTGGGATGAGAGGCAGAGCCCAGGGGTGACCCCAGATCCACAACTCCCATGCGGTCCCTCTTAGTACCTCTGGGCAGCCCAATGGGCAGCAGGGCCCTGGGAATGAGCTGCTCTGAGAAATGAGCAGTAGTTTGGGTCAACAAGGACAGGAGTGATCATGACTGAGCAGTTTGCATTGAGTTTTGAGGGATGGGGTGGACCCATGCAAGTGGCTACTGCATCTTTCAGCACCCCAGTGTTCTTACTGTGAGGAAGGACTGCCGATGTCCCAAACGAACATGCACAGGGCTTGGATTCTATGAGTCCTCCCACACGACACTGTCGCTGGGTCCTTCTGCTTTTTCCCCACCATCTTCCCACTGTCTCTTACCCTTAACTCTCTCTTCGCTGCTCTTCCAGAAACCTACCTGGTCATATTGGAAATCTGGCAGCAGGGGGACCTTGCCCAGAGGTTGACTTGGGATGAAGGTTGGAAGAGAGTCCTGAGCCTGGATCTTTAGAGCCCCCGTCAGGATGAGGCCCAGACAGAGGAGACCCAGGGCCATGGCTTCAGAGCAGCTGTTGACCTGGCAGGCTTTGGAAGAGAAAGAGGAATCCTGCAGAGACAAAGCTGAGTGAACTATTTATAGCCTCCAGTCTGCCCCTCCCTAAGTGGGAGGTTCCAAGCTTTTGTAAATCCAGGGTTAATGAGCTTATTGCCAGTAGCTCTTTCAGAAAACATGACAAGACATCCTGTCCGGCCCCTCCATTCAGGGTTGTGCAACGTAGGGAAAGGGCAAATCAGAATGAGACAGGACGGACATGCCCAGACTTCCACACTGTGTTATGTTTAAAAGATCCTTCTCTGCGCTCACTGGGCTTCTACCTGTCATCTGATCCACACTGCGTGTGGGTCAGCAGCTGGAATTCACAGAAACTGATACGTCTGACCTGTCAGCCCAGGGTGTGTGTGCATTTTTCTGTGTTTGTGTGTGTGTGTGATTGTGTGTGTGTGGCAATGTAAACTCACTGTGCCTAAAGCAAAATTTAGAGGGAAAGCAGTATTTTCCCTCCAAGTCTTGAGCAGCTCCTCCTTTAATCCGCCTCCCTGGAACCACTGCCCTTTGCTCTGGTACTGTTAAGGTAAACCCTTATGTTTCTCAAAGCTGAGCGCTATGTCCTGGGATCTACCGTCTTTCAAGAGATGCACTCAAGGTTGACAACTGTGTTCTTGTAGACAGCGTCGTGTGACATCTAGGAATTGCTGAAATTTATTTTAATTCAAGGCTAAGTAGTAAGCACATCACTGAGTTAAGTACCTGACTTTGTCTCACTTTTGTGACTTTCCTTGCACCTCCACCCTTCCAGATTCCACTAAACCTCTTGCACAAAATGTATAAAACCTGGAGCCCTTCTTTGTCCTGGATCAGCCCTTTTGAACACAAGTCCACAGAGTCAGGTGTACAAGGAAAAGTAAATAAATCCTCCTGTTTCTCCCTTGGTCTCTCCTGACTCTTGAATTCTGCAACATACCCACAGAAACAAAGAACATGCCAGGTGTGTTTTCCCCTTGTTAGCAATCTCTCAACTCAGGAGGCTGAGATAAGAGGCATTTGGAGGTGAATCTGGGCTACAGAGAGTTATAAACAAGACTGAAATACAGAGAAAGACCTGGCCTCAAGAAAATAAACAAGCAAGCAGAGAAGATAACAAAAGGAAACAGAAAACCAAAAATAAACTTAGCAAAGAGTGTTTACTGGTCTAGGTTCCGTGACTCTTTTTGGATCTTGTAAAGGTCAGGCAATGGTGCTGAAGGCTGACAGTGGACATTCTGGACAGGAAGGACAGGGTAGGACAGGGTGTCTGCCCTGAGTCCACTGAGCTCAGATCCGGGCCCTCACCAGGGCTCTAAGTCAGGGTCTTAGATCATGCCCTGAGCCCCCCTCTTTCCCCACATACCTGCTCCCATTTTCAGAAGCAAACAGGACATAAGGGATCCTCAGGGAATTGCCCTCTTCTCTGAGTCACTTAGGCAGAAGACAACAGCCACGTACACAGGCCATAGATGTGGCTGTTTGACAGGGCTGAGTGCTGAGGCTTCAGAGAGAACTAAGTGTGGAGCCCTGGCAGGATAACATTGAGGTTCAGGCACCTGCCCTGGAAGATGGGCTGCACTCTGCTCCTATGTACACCAGCGGTTTTGGGTCACAAGGTTTCAGCATTTGGCCTTGTCCTTGAGTAGGTTGTTTAGACCACGAGTTTGTCTCTGGTCACTTCTTCAGGGGCCATGGAGCCCAGTGGCTCAAGCCTAGGGTCTCTAAATGTCACTGATACAGCTGATTCCAGGCTTTTCCCTGAGGGAGACCATTTTCTCACTTGGGGCCTGGGCAGCAACCTGGTGAGGCCATGATGGACCCCAAACCCTCCATGAGGTGGCTGCCTGCCATGGACACTTGACTTGAGGCTTGCCTGGGATCCTGGCTTTACATGGGTCTAAGAGGGGCCCTCATTGCCACTCACATTGCTTTTTATTGTCCAGCTTGAACTCCAAGCTTATGGGCCACAAATAAAACAAGTTTGGAGGGAATCCTGAGCTTGTGGTAAGTGTGCTGCCTTAGATGTGTGCACCAGACAGCCTTCACTGTGTCTTGTATATCCATATGTATAGCACCATAATTCTTAATAGGTAAATCTTAGAGGTCGCTTCGATGTCCATCAACAAATGAATGTAAAATCCTGTGATATTTTTAATAACACTGTGGAACACTACTCTTCGAGAAATAAGGAGCATTTCGAGTGATTTGTAGAAAAATGCATGAACTTTGAAGATATACTTTAAGTGACATCAAGCCAGCACACGATGTTATATATCACATGGCTTCACTTTCATATAAAACCCATAATATAAATAAGGAGCCAAATAAAAGATTCACAGTAGGAAATCTGTTGTGTACATACACCAGCTCCCCCTGAGGAATGTAATCATTTGAAAGTACAGATATACACTAATGAAAAGCAAAAATTGAAAATAGTAAAAGAACACTCTTTTACATAAAAGTTAGAACTGAATTCACTTTGAAAGTAATATATATATAATATATATAATGTATTATATATATCATATATGTAATATTAATATAATATAATTATATTAATATAATAATTATTATATAATATATATTCATATAATTATAAAATATAATATATTATTAATGTATTAATAATATACATATATATATAATGGAAAAGCAAAATGCCAGCTGAAATTTGAATCCTTCTCTTTCTCTTCTCTTCTTTCTCTTTCTATGATGGTACCTCATGGACCACTATTAATTAGTTTCTAATAATTTTGCTTCTCTCTACATTTTACACGCCGATGTGTATTGTTTATATATCACACAGTGTACTCTGTCTCACGTTGTCGGCTTGGCACTGGAAATATACATATATATATATATATCAGCTCTGGAGTGCCGTGTGATTTTCCTAGGAGTGCTTGAGAAAGCGCTTTTGTAGTGACTCCTAAAACATCAGCAGCACTGAACTGTCAAATCAAAGTCTGTTGATATTTGCAAAGTTTATATCTGTGTCAAGAGTTCAGGGCCCTCCTCCTTGTGATCTCGGAGAGCTCCAGGTACCATAGCTTTGTGAAGGTTCCCTTATGCACACTTGTGGACTGCGTGATTGGACTGGGATTGATTTTCTCTATCTTTTGGCTATTGAAGGTGTGCTGAGAGTCATTAGGGTGAATGGTTCTGATCTGATTCTTCTGAGCAGTCTTCCCCTCCCTCTTTTTGACTCTGGCATGTGAGGGTGGATTTTAATATCAGATCAGAAGACGGGAATGCGACTAGCAACCAAGAAAAGAGAGATATTTTAAAAGCCAAGAGACCACGAAAAATCAATCCATCAGCTACAAGATGAAGCACAGAAGAACAACATAGCATTGATTGGAGTCAGTGAGAAAGCTGGAGACAGCGCATAAGGCATAAAAATTCTTGTCGCGAAAGTAATGGCAGAAAACATCCCAAACATGAATAAAGAATTAGATATACAAATAAATGAAGTATATAAAACCTCAAATAACCATGATCAAAATAAATGTACACCAAAGCATATAACAATCAAGATTCCAGAGCTTCCACACAAGAACAAAATATTAAAAGTAGCTAGAGAAAAGAAACAAATACCTTTAAAACAAATCCTATCAGAATCATAGCAGACTTCTCAACACAAACCTTCAAGTCAAAGAGAGCTTGGGGTGCAGTATTTCAAGCCCTAAAAGAAAACAATTTCCAACCTAGACTGATGTACCCCACAAAGCTATCTTTCAAAATCAATGGAGAAATAAGATACTTCCAATGCAAAGAACAACTGAAGAAATTTATGACCACCAAACCAGCTCCACACAATTCTCTGAAGGATATATGAGAAAGAGATAATAAAGGCCACAATCATATGAACATGAATAGAAAGAAGCGAACAGGCAGGGCCAGTGAGATGGCTTAGCGGCAAGACTGCCTGCCTGGCAAGTGCGAGGCCCTGAGTTCAAATCCCGTTACCCACATACGAAAAGACTGCCAGTGATATTACTCAGCAGCATGGGCGTCTGCTGGCGCACGAGGTCCTGAGTTTGACACCCAGTACCCACAAAAAAGAAAAAAAATGAAGCCACCAGGAAGTGCAAGCAATTCAACAGAGGAGAAAGACAGGGAACCAACAACAGGAAAATAATATGAAAAAGATAAGCCAATACATATCAGTTATAACCATCCATGTAAATGGTCTCAACTCACCAATCAAAAGAAACAGACTGGCAGAATGGATCAAGAAGCAAGATCCAATATATGCTGCATTCAAGAAACACATTTAACCCAAAAAGAAATTCATAGCCTAAAAGTCAAAGGATGGAAAAGAATTCTCCATGCCACAGGAACCCAGAGAAAAGCAGGAATATCTATTCCTATTTGCAGACAATGTAAACTTTAAGCCAAAACTGATTAAAAGAGACATGGGTCACTGCACACTTCTGAAGGGATAACTCATGAAAGAAGAGATAACAATCATAAATACATATGCACCAAACATTGGTGCACCCAACTACATACAACAAATATAAACAGACATGAAAAATCAAGTAAGCACTAACACAATTGCAGTGGGGGAACTTAATGCCCCCCTCTCACAAGTAGGTAGACCAACTAGAAAAAAAAATCAACAAAGAAATTTCAGAATTAAAGTAAACCTGTGACAAATGGACTTGTGGGATGTTCCACCCCAGAACAAAAGAATACACATTCTTCTCAGCTGCACATGGGACGTTCTCTATAATAGACCATGTATTAGGCAATAAAACATCTTTAAGTAAATCTAGGGGAATTGAAATCATCCCACATGTACTATCTGACCATACTGCAGTGGAACTGGAAATCAGTGACAAAAAAATCACAAAACCTACAAAAACACATGGAAATTAAACAATACCCTTCCAAACCACCTGTGGTTCACAGAGAAAAAGAAGACAAACAAAACACTATATACAATTAAATGATGATGCCAAAACAACATCCTGAAACTTATGGCATGCAATGAAAGCAGTCCTATGAAGGAAATTTATACCAATGAACTCTCACATCAGGAAGACAGAATAAGCTCAAATAAACAACCTAATGTTGAACCTCAAAATTCTACAAAAAGAATAACTCGAGCACAAAGCTCACATGAAGTAGGAAATTATAAAGATAAGAGGAGAAATTAGTGCAATTGAGTTGAAGAAAACAATACAAAGAATCAATAAATCAAAAAGTTGGCTCTTCAAAAATTATATAAAGTTGGTAAAACATTACCCAACCTCATCAGAAAGAGGAAGAAAAATCACAAGTTCAAGCAATTAGGAATAAAAAGGGGGAAATCACAACAGATCCTATAGAAATCCAACAGTTCATCAATACCTACTTCAACAACTTATATTCTAATAAGATGGAAAACAGAAGAAATACAGATTTCTAGGCACAATAAATTTGCAAAAACTAAAACAAGAAGATAGAAAAATTCTAAAGAGCAAATATCAGCCAATGAAATTGAAAATATAATTAAAAGTTTACCATTTGTTCTTCTCTTGATTTGTTTTGTTTTTTTCTTCTCTTTAAAATAAAAAAATAAAAAAATAAAAAAGTTTACCAGGGGCTGGTGAGATGGCTCAGCAGCATAAGCGCCTGCCTTGCAAGAGCAAGGGCCCGAGTTCGACTCCAGGATCCCACATACGAAAAAGGGGCCGGTGATATCGCTCAGCGGCATGGGTGCCTGTTGGTGCGTGAGGTCCTGAGGTCGACCCCCCGGTACCAACAACAAAAAAAAAAGTTTACCAAAGATGATTGGTGATATGACTCAGTGGCATAAGCGCCTGCTGGCAAGCATGAGGTCCTGAGTTTAACTCCCGGTACCACGCAAAAAAAATTACAAATGAATCAAAGCCCTGACCCT